>SADC01000227.1:0-213675 GCA_004194705.1 Ditylenchus dipsaci
TCCTATACCCAAAATTTTTTAGTGATTATAAAAATTAATGTTAGAAGTCTTCGTTCAGAAGTGATTTTTTTGACAAAATCGAGTTCTTTTTTACCATTCTGAAACACCATAACAAGATATTTCAAATTATTTCTCCCACATTCGACAGCAGGTGCAATGACATTAATTTCGTCAACAATCAGTTCGCCCAACGTTAATTATTTCGAAATTTAGATCGTTCGAAATTTAATTCGTACAAACTTGGTTTAAAAATTGCTCGATTATTCAATTTCCGAGCACATTTAATTTTTGATTTTGTGGGCTTAATAAAAACTGAAATAGATCAATTTTCGTTTCTTTAGGCCGAAAAATCAGCTCCAGTGTGTTACTAAATCGAGACTAGACTGAATCAGGAAACTTTTTTTTATGTTTTGGTGAACAAATAGACTTTGGGAAATATTGGTATTGTGCAATATATTGGGGTGCACAACTTTTAAATATTGGTATTGGTTTAGAGAGGGTCAAAAATATTGGTATGGGCAAAAGCAAATGCCATCTCTAGTTAAAACCATGGTTCGCAAAAACAGCAAATTTGCTGAAATGCAGCAAAAATATTTGGCGTTTGTGTTTATTAAAACAGCAAATTGCATCAAAAAATTTTGCTGCATTTTATGTTCCCCACATATTACGCGTCTTTCATTCTTTGAACTAAATTTTCGCTTTTTTTCTACCTGAAGCAGAAAGTGTATGAAGGACCCGTATAAAAAGAAACAGCTCGGCTAACACGCAGCCTGTCAAAGACACTCGAAAAGGGGAAGCGGCTTTCGTATATGCATCGCCAAGTTACAGGTCAAATCCCTTGGGCGAATACCGTATTTTAACCTCATTCTTTGCGTGTTATTTTTAGTTTGGTATGAATATTCATGCTCATCTCATGGTACCACAAAAGTATCATCTCAGGTTTAACAACTATTAAAGTTAAGTTCCAGGCTATAGCCTACTTGAATTAACTACTACATTTTTGGGTTTTCCTGGATTGATTTTTTCTCTATTTTTCTATAAGTACAGAGTGACAAAATAAAATTCTGGCACTTTTGAAAAATTAACGTACGTACCCCTTGTCCGGTCGGTCTCCAATTTTTGGGGGCAAGTCCTGTGAAACCTCCACAATAATAGCCGTCTCTGATGAAGGCACAAGCACAGAGCTCCTAGATAGCTTGAATACTGTCATCGATTTTCATGGAAAAATAGATGGGCAAGGAGCTACCTACGTTAATTTGTTTCGCTTCCCCTTTTCGAGTGACTATGACGGCTGCGTGTAGCCGAGTTGTTTCTTTATACGGGTCGTTCATACCTTTCTGAGTTCAGGTAGAAAAAAAGCAAAAATTAGTTCAAAAAATGAAAACACGTAATATTGGAGCGCGTAATATGTAGGGAACATAAAAATGCAGCAAAATTTTTGCTGCATTTGCGGTTTTGAATAAACACAAAACGCCAAATATTTTTTGCTGCATTCAGCAAATTTGCTGTTTTTTGTAAAGCATGGTTAAAGGGCATGCCCGTGCGTTAAGGCGCGAACCAGCAGTTTTTTTCGAATTTTTTTCGAATCGTTTCATTTCCCCTCGTTCTGCGTCAAATCTGATATAGATGACCTTATGCTCGCTTTAAAAACTAGACAGAAAACTTAAAAAAATCTAGACGAGAACGAATGCGAGAATTTATCGAGAAAGAAAAGGACTGCTGGTTCGCGCCTTTTCTCCCCTCGGGCACGATCATGCCCCTTTAAAACGGCTTTACATAGCTTGACAATTAGATAATTCAAAAAGCGCCTATTTGAATAATCAGATACTTCAAAAAGATGATATTACGCCAATTAAGATAGCTCGCCAATCGCTTTTTCGTTTATAATACGTTTTGACAATCAGATGATTCATATTCAGTATATTTAGCTAATTTACATTTCACCATAGCACATATTTCGACAATACAGTGCGCAGAAGTTGGCGAAAACATGTGGCTGAAATTATGTACAGAAAAACTATGTGGCAAAGTTAGTGATTGTCGAAGTAGTTTTCGTAAATCATCCGATTGTCAAAACGTATTATAAACGAAAAAAGCGATTGGCGAACTATCTTAATGCGTAATATCATCTTTTGAAGTATCTGATTATTCAAATAGGCGCTTTTTGAATTATCTAATTGTCAAAGCTATGTAGAGCCGTTAAAACTACACAATTTTATGTAGTAACAGCAATTCACTTCTCACAAGGGAACCGTTCGAACTGTACGATCGAATTCGCAAATTCTGTTTTTACCATCGTGTTCAGGCGTAGCCGATTTGTATAGTGTAGCCGGAGTTATTTTTCCCAACAGCCACAAAAATGAGAAGTTTGGGGTCAAAGAAACTAAAAAACACGAAAAATTCACCTTGGTCCTCCCTGTTGTTTTTTCAAAATTTTAGTCAATTTTTTTTATTGATTTTTTTATTCTTTTTCGTTATAATTATTGAAAAAACTTTTATCAATACTCAAATTTCATCACAACAATGATAATTAACGACAAAGTGGTTGAAAACAAAGGAATAATGCACCGTGTGCACAACGAACAAAACATATTTTGCCACAATTGCATTTGAGTTTGGCGGATAACCTTGAAAGCAATACTGAGGAGGCGTCCGAAACTCTTGGCCGCTCCATTTCATAGCCGGAAGCAAACCACGCATATTTTCTAATAGAACAACTGACCTCAATTTGTTTACGAATATTAGATCCTCTGCTGATGGATTGGACTGTCGAATTTGCGCTAACTTCTCGAGAACTTGATTCTTCGCGCTTTCTTTCATCTTTTCTCAGGTAGCTGAAGTTAAAAATCACTATGCATTGTGAAAGGAATAAAAAAATCAATAAAAAAATTTGACCAAAAATTTGAAAAACAACGGGAGGACCAAGGTGAATTTTCGTGTTTTTTTAGTTTTCTTTGACCCCAAACTTCTCATTTTTGTGGCTGTTGGGAAAAATAATCCGGCTACACTATACAAATCGGCTACGCTGACACGATGGTAAAAACAGAATTTGCGAATTCGATCGTACAGTTCGAACGGTTCCCTTGTCAGTCTGTAGCGCTAAATCTTAGCTTTCTTTTAAGCCCAAATTTGTTGCAATACCACGGAGTCGTTCGATATCACCAAAGAGTACAGTGCGAGACGAAAGACAAGTGTCTCCGTCGATTCAAATTTGCACATGCCACTGCGCGCAAAAACCATGGTCCTTAACAAATATTCTTTAGTGCAGAAATCAATGGCCTTCGACAGCGAAAGTTCTTCGTCTTCGCAAGCTTCTCGTTCCATCTCTACATCGATTGTGTGCAGAGTTTTGTTTTGAAGATGATGACTATGTCAACCTGTTTTCTCCATGCAAGTGCAGAGGAACCTGTGCCTTCGTTCATCAAGAGTGTATCAATGCTTGGATCAAGCAAAGTGGCAGTTTGGTAGTAATTTTCTAGTTCTTGATCTTTTCTTTGTTGAATAATTTTAACAGCAATGCGAAATATGCCAGAGCAGCTACGAAGTGGAATCCAGAAGACTCAAGCCTTTCTCTCAGTGGTCTTTGCCTTGGAACGTCAGCATTGGGCGAGTGCAGATGATGCGGTTCTGGGCGGCTCTTTTTTTTGTGTGTTCGTCATCTGTCTTGCTTGTGCTGTGAGTTTTTTGCGGTATTGTTCCTGCTCACTCTTGTTCTTTACATTTGCTTAAGAGCTTGCTTTGAAGATGGCCATCTCCTACCCTATTCTAAAGCATTCATTCGTGTCATACTCGTCTCACTGTATTACTCATATCAGTTGTTCCCGATGGCGGTATTTTTCGGGCTTTTCCAGTGGTCTATCGTCAGTGGGAGCGAGAATACAGTGGTGAAGTGGAAGTGCAATGCTAGGAATCCAATAAAAAAATAGTCTAGTTATTTTAATTGCTTGTAAGTGTTGACAATGTTCCCATCTAGATGCAATAAATACTATTTGAGGTTGGGAATCCGTTAACCATTTTATTTTATGGACCTTACGACTCGTTGTCTGTTAGTTCATCTTATAGTTTGTCGTGATCTGGTCAGCTGGTGTACATTTTCACTGTGGACAATTTCATATGGCGCCACGAAACGGTGGGTTCAATTGCTTCTGTAAAGGGTTGGTTGAGCTCTATGCCAGGGTGCGTAACTCAAAATTTTGAAAAAAATTACATTTGGCCAAAAAGTACAGTTTGGTCATTTTTCGTCAAAAAGTGCCATTTTATCCAGTGCTTATTGATTTTTGAGCACGAAAAAAAAGATTTTGACTAAGAACTTTAATAATAAAAAGATTTGAATCCCCAAAAAAGTACAAATCTTTTTAAAAATTACGGTTATCTTCCCTGCTCTACGTGAAAGTGGTTGTGGTCTTTTAGGTGTGTACTTTGTGTGTATTTTTTATGCTGTTTTCGACAAATGTATTTTTCATCATTTTCTGTTGTATAATGTTTTTTTCGTCGAAACCACCTACGGTTGAGTCTCGATTTGGTTTGCTAACTTACGGATAGGGTTGTCGAATCGAACATTCGATTTCCAACATTGTCTGATATGTTCGAGATTTTTCGAACATTAGACTTCGAATCGAGCGTTCGTTCGAAATTTTCGAACCTGAACTTCGAACCGAACGTTCGATTAGAAATATATCGAATGTCGTACCAAATACTTTCAATAAGAACTTAGAAATACGGAAAAGATTTGACCAAAACATGCGCAGCATCATAAAAAGGCAACAAGAATGGGCTGGGCTCGTTTTGAAGTTCAAATTCGAAAAAACCAAAATTTTCGAATCTTCAAATTTTCTAATTCAAACATCTAATTGAACGTTCGATTCGAAAATTTCAAACTTCGAATCGAACGTTTGAAAACCTCGAACGTTTGACAACCCTACTAACAAGGAACCTTTTCGGGAGTGTGATTTTGAGAACTGTTACGCGCAATTTTTTTTTATGCATATTCTTGCATAGCATGTATGACTTCCTAGAAACTGGACTTGCAAGCTGTACTTTTAACACTGGTTGAAACATATAGACATCCAGTTTTACAAATTGTTAAAAACCAAGTTACTTCAAAAAAATATTTTTTTCTATAAATACAAAATACAAACGCAGAAGACAAAAAAGTAACTCCAGAAACTTTTTCATTAAAGATACTCGAGTTGAAGTAAGGGTTGTTCACGATGCAAATACTCCAACTCCGACCTGTTCACGAAGTCCGAGTTGGAGTATTTGAGCTTTTCGCCAAAAACCTTTTTTTATTTTTAGCTTCTCGATCTATCAGGCTCATAGTTGCAAGCATGCCGCCCCAAAAGCTCATAGCCGAGCGAAATAGACCGATTTTTGGCTTAAAAGGTGTCCACCAATTTTTTTGAAAACCCTCTTTATAACCCCGGTCACACTCCTTGGTCTTGGTCGATGTCGAGGTCGACTTTTTTGAACTTCTTTTTGTGGCCAGAGATGATTTTTCTAGTATCATTTTTATGTTTTTTTATACCAAACAATAGCTCAGAATCTAAGCTTTTTAGTGTATCAAAAATATTCAAAAAAATGTAACAAAAATATATATGATGGTCTAAAAGTTAGGTTGGTCGATGTCGGCTCTAGGTGAATTGAACCTCTACAAATTGAACCCCGGTAAATTGACCCTCAGTAAATGAACCTCCAAATTTGTCTGAGAGGATTTTTTTATTCAAAAGATTTTTAATGCTGGTGTCATATGCATCCCTACCACCAGCCTTAGCATGGGCTGTATAGGAAAGGAAAGGAATATTAAAGCCACTTGATCCATCTTATTCAACCTCAATGGTCCAGATCCACTCTCAGTTATATCAGATCAACTCTCAATGATCCAGAACCACCCACAGTGGTTCAAGTCCACCCCAAATGGTCCAGATTGACCCTAAGGGTCCTTATACACTTTCACCCAGTCCAGGTCCACTACAGATAGTTTAGATCCATCCTAAGTGGTCTTGATTTAACCTGGATGTGAAAAATCTTTTGGGTGTCCTCTTGGTCCATTTGGTGCCCAGTAAACAAAAATGCAGTCAACCCTCTCCGTTATAAATTTTAAATTATTCATTTTTTGTCATGTGAAGAGCTCTTATAATTTAAATGTCTTTCTATAATCCAACCTCAGTTCTACTGGATGATCCATGCACTAATTAAACCAAGTGGTCGTCCACTTGGACCAAAAATTTTTTTAACTTTTTCGGTTTCAAAACTTGTTTTTTGGCCTAATTCGGGCTCGCTGAAGATGGATAGATAGTGGTAAAATGCCGTTTTCTCGGCTATTTTTTGAGCTTTGGTAAAATCGAGTTTTGGTGAAATCAATTATTTCCCAAAACTCAAAAAATACCCGACGAAACTGCATTTTACTACTATCAAACCATCTTAAGCATGCCGGAGTTAGTCCAGAAATAGGTTTTGGAACGTGAAAAACGAAATTTTTTTTGATCCAAGTGGACGACCACTTGGTTTTGCTGCACCCAGGTAGTCGTACCCAGATTGGGGAACAGGTAGTTGTAGTGGTACCCGGGTAGTAATATTAGTAATAAAATGTTTTGTATGTTCCAACCTCAGTTCTACTGATAATCCATGCACTAACCAAACCAAGTGGTCGTCCACTTGAATCAAAAAAATTTTTTTTATTTTTCATGTTCTAAAACCTATTTTCTGGACTATTTCGGGTATGCTTAAGATGGTTTGATAATAGCAAAATGCAATTTTGTCGGGTATTTTTTGATTTTTTGGGAAATAATTGGTTCCACCAAAACTCGATTGTAGCAAAACTCAAAAAATAGCCGAGAAAACGGCATTTTACCACTATCAGACCATCTTCAGCATGCCCGAATCAGTCAGAAAAACAGGTTTCGGATTCCGAAAAAGTTAAAAAAAAATGATCAAGTGAACGACCACTTGGTTTGGTTGGTTCAGACTAAAAATTTAAATTCCTGCAAATTTTTTACTGAAAGTGAGAGTCAAAAAAGTCAATGGGTACACTGAGAGTGCGAGTGAGAGGGCCAGCTGCATATTACCGCGTGGATACCCTAAGGGATAGGAACTACTCCAGAACCGGGGTTACTGCAAGCCAAATCGCTGTTTTAGCATGATCAAACGTGCTCAGGACACGATTCTGGAAAGGGTACAATGATCTTTAGCTACTTTCGGCTAAATCCAAAATTTCGGATACTGGAGGTGGATACCCATTTAGGGAATGTGGTACCAGTGTGATTACATTACTCACCGTGAGAATAGGTGATCTCCTAAATAACAGTTTATGGCTCTTACTCAAAAAAAGTAATATCTGCTACCACCGGGATTTGAACCTGTAACCTCAAAATTTGGAGGTGGAATTCACCAGTAAGAGAGTTCACCGGACGGAGGATTTACCGCAGTGGAATATACGGACTCCCTTGAAACACGGTGACCTGGCAACTGGACTGGAAAAAAATATCTCTTGAATAAAAAAAATCCTCTCAAGACAATTTTGAGGTTCAATTTACCGAGGTTCAATTTACCGGAGGTTCAATTTACCGGAGTTCAATTTACCGGAGGGTCAATTTACCGGGGTTCAATTGTAGAGGTTCAATTTACCGCCGCCCGGTCGATGTCACGGTCGAGGTACATCGACCTCGACCGACCATTTGATGTAAAAGAAAGCTTAGATCCTCAGCTATTGTTGGGTATAAAAAACATAAAAATGATACAATAAAAAATCATCTCTGGCCACAAAAGAAGTTAAAAAAAGTCGGCCTTGACATCGACCAAGACCAAGGAGTGTGACCATAGACTCCTATCGACCACGTTCAGCCAAGGCTTAGAGTTTTGACTATTTATCCAAGTGGCTTCAAAATTTGAATTAATATCATTTTTTTAATTTCAACATACAAAAATTTGGTTTGTATTCTGATAATTGAAAAATTAAATAAAAAAATAAATACAATGTTTTAGGAATCATCGAAAGCAAGTCCCGCAACAGCGTGTTACGTGACTCGACCTGCGTAAAACGCTGTTGCGGGACTTGCTTTCGATGATTCCTAAAACATTTTTATATAAACTTTCAAATCTTTTATTGCCAAATGTTCGCTAGATTCTAGCGTCATTTTGAATACAAAATATCTCAAAATTAAAATAAAAAAGTTTGTCTAGAACTGCTTGAAAGTTTGTTACGTGACTCGTGTTACGCGGGAGTATGAATGGAGCCTTAGAAACCAAGTTGAAAAATCCGTACATACAAAATGAGTGTTGACAGAAGCATTCATGGCATCCAGTCTTTTAAGATTACAGTGCATGCTAAAACGGAAGAGTTCATAAAACTACTAGGTTAATTTAAAAATCCGAAACGAATCTTTTAAATAATTACACCAAAAGAAAGCTGGAAAAAACTGCTGCATTTGTACTGGCCAGAACTTTTTTTTTCGGAGTTCACTTGGAGATAAAACCATTTGAAACTGACAGGTGAACTCTGTCAAAACGCTAATTCGAACTTCTTTTTGACAAAACCTTTTGTATTTTCAAAAAGTTGCGTAAACTTTTTTAATTGACAGCGCGGAATCTGGGGTGGTAGTAACAATCGAAATATCCGCGGATAAATCCGTATCCTCGGATAAAATCCGCGGATACGGATAATCGAGTAAACAATCAAAAAATCCGCGGATATTTATCGCGGATATATATAATATCCGCGGATAAAATCCGTAGTAACAATCAAATATCCGCGGATTTATCCTCAGCTCCGATAAATCCGCGGATTTATCCGTATCCGCGGATATTTCTATCCGTGATTGTCTATGGGTTTTTAATCCGCGATATTTCTATCCGCGGATTTTATCTGTATCCGCGGATTTTATCCGTTGATTGTTACTACCACCCCTGAGCTAACCAATGGTATGAAAATTTATGTTAAACGACTTAGAATGATTAAAGTAATAAAAAAGAATTAAATGGTTGAACAAAAATAGTCAAAATCTGTAAAAACAGTTAACAAATCATATGATAAACACTTTTTTTCGACATGAAAACTACGAGTTTTCATGTTTTTGATTTTGACATCTTGCGTTACGAAAAAAAATGTTACTAACTGAACCTGTTACCAAATGAACCTGTTACCAAATGAACTTGTTACCAAATGAACCTGTTACGAAATGGCGAGTTACGAAATGAGGTACAGCCACACTGTGGGGTGGCTTCAATCAGAGAGAATAGGGTAAGCCACAGCTGTAGGGTGTGTTACGCGGGAGTATGAATGAAGCCTAAAAAAACTATCTAACATACACTATAGCGCTGTTTTCGTGTGTGTGTATGGTGGTCACGACATGTCCGTCCGGACACATACTTTGAAAATATTTGTCTCAAGTGGAATTTGGGAAAATAAAATTCAAATTAGCCCCAAGTCCGTCATTTTTTTTGTCAGTCTGAGATTGTCAGTTCATTAATGATAACTCTTGCTTCTCATTTGTTTCTATGGTACCCAAACCACCCAGATGGTACTCAAACCACCTGCATCGTACCCAAACTACCTAGATGGTTCCTTAACCACCTGAACGGTACCCAAACTATTTGGATGGTACCTAAACCACCTAAATGGTTTCTAAACCACCTCAATGGTACCCAACCACCTGGATAGTACCCAAACCACTTGAATGGTACCCAAACACCTAGATAGTACTCAAACCACTCAAACCACCGAGATACAGTCCACTCTCTATAAACATAACTCAAGGGACCGAGCAAGTTACCGGATTCTACATCTTATTCACACCGGTCATTTCAAGCTTTTGCCAGTTCTGTTTTGACAGTCTGGTCCCAAATATTGCAAGGATTCCAATCTTGCCAATCATTTTTTAGAAATCCGAAAAAAATTTTTAAAAAAATAAAAAACTTGGTGAAAAAACAGGATTTTGTTTAATCGAGTTATGTTATGTGGGGTTTTTGCTTTTTTAGACCAAAATATTACAAGTTTCTAAAAAACGATCGGCAAAATCGGAATCCTGACGATATTTGGGACCAGACTGTAAAAACAGAACTGGCAAAAAATCTCAAAAATCAGGTTAAAAAAAGTGTCGGACCCTAGGTGGGAACGAACTTCTGACCCTAAAATTATGTCATGTAGAGTTATGTTATTTAGAGAGTCGACTGTAGTGCCCCAACCATTCAAACCAATTTGCCACAAAAATGATAACCTTTTTTAACCCAACGTTGAAATTTTCTGCCATGATTAGCTTATCTAGACCGAAATATTGCTACGATTTAATGTGGTCTTTCATTTCTGAAAAAGCTGAAACTTTTGCCAGAAAGACACGCAGCTCTCGGTATAACACCGCTAATTTTTCAAAAGTGTCGGATGTATATCGACAGCTCTAGAGCCACGGGCCTTACTGACAAAAGTTTCACCTTTTTTAGAAATCGAAATCCTTACGATATCTCGAACTAGAATAGCGAATCATGTTTGGCAATAAATTTTAGCGCTAAGTTAAAAAGTGTACGACCGTTGACGGAACGAACTTGAAGGGGTGGTAGTTGCGATTATATAAGAATTTATAAATTCTTCTCTTTCACAATACTAGCAGATAAAAAATAATAACTTAAAAAAAATAATAATTTATTATCAACTTCAGTCCCTCCCAGCAACCCCTAGCTATGGTGAAACTGCTGGGGAAAGGAACTGACCAATTCGTGGAAACTCCCTCCACCGGATGTTGCACATGTCAAAGAGGTCCTCCTGGACCTCCAGGTCCTCGAGGCAGGGATGGATTGCGAGATGGATGGAGAGCATGGTCCTTTGGGTGCTCAAGCCCTCCCTCACCTCCAGGACCCGGCGCCAGTGATTACACGCGTGCAGTGTTTGGACCTCGTACCTGAGCTCGTACTTGCACTTAAAACATCAATATATAACTATTTGTAATCTCGACACAGGCATTTTTTTGTAAAAATGTAGCTGTGGTGTTCTGAAGGCACCTAGTTTAAAACTTTTAAGAAAAAAGAAGAATTCTAGGATGAAAAATACAAAGTAACAAGTACGAACCAAGTACGAGTCCAAACACTGCACGCGTGGATCTTCAACTGCCAGCGTGGGTCCCGAACCAGAAGCGTGGGTAGTGAATCACCAGAGTGGGTCTGAACCACCAGGATACCCCGAACTACCAGCGTGGGTATTCAATCACCAGCGGGGTGTCGTACGACCAGCGTGCTTCCCTAACTACCATTAACACCCAACGAATAGCGGGAAAGCCGCTGCGGTGCCTCTAGTACCTAAAATAAATTCTAGGTCTTATTTTGTTAGAAACAAAGTTGAAAAATCCGCACAGAAGTTCAATGAATATTGAAAAAAAAAATTAGTGGGTGGCAAATTAAACACGTGAGCATGCCCCTTTAAAACGAAAATACCTACGCTTTTGAACAAGAAACAGTAAATAAATGAATAAAGGTTTTATATGAATGCAATAATAGAATAAAATATTAAATTAGGTATCAGAGAAATTAATGTATTAGAGATGTATAATGTATTAGAGAGATTAATGATCAGTAATTTTTTTAGTTCATGTGCATTCCCGTAAACATTGTTCGTAGCATTTATTTTACAACCTTTGCAATATTAAAGCAAAATAATAGTAATATTATGTCGACAAATTAGCTTGAAAATCATGGATTAGTTTAGTTTGCTACTTATTTTACGTAAAACATTTACAGTTGTACTTACAGGGCGTCTCAAAAGTATTAGGTATGTCTCGAAATTGACGCAAAAATTTTATAAATCGAGTTTTTGTATGTAAAGCTTATTACATTTACTCCTCTGCCATATTTTTTGTAGAAAATAATATTCATAATGTATTTGAGACCTAAAATGAATATGTGTATAGCAAAGAGTGTGATCTCTCTAAGCATAGAGCCTCTTTTCAAACCCAACAATTGACAGAACAGTGAAAAATATGTGATCTGAAATGTCAGTGCGATGATTGTGAGTCAAATCATCATCATACTTCTGTGGGGATATTTCGAAAAAAATCAAAAATCGGCTGGGCAAGGCTACCCACAAAAAAATTTTGAAAAATACCTAACACTTTTGAGACCCCCTATAGAAAAGTTATAATTAATAATTAAGTATACTATAGTAAAAAAAGTACGGTATTTTTTTATTAGAACAACATGCACGGAATCTCTGTGAATTTTCGCAAATGTTCTGTCAATTTAAACCGAGGGCTGAAAAAAAAGGAACAAAAGAGAGAAGATACCTAAGGCCAGAGCAAAGGGAACAGCATCAACAGAGAAGAGAGCCAGTGGTCATGGGTGCAATGAACAAACTTTACAAAAAGTAACAGAAGTTTAGAGGAAAAGTTTTAAGGCCTGGCTTGTCATGAATGGTAATCCGTTAAAATGTTAAGAAATGTTTTATTTAAACTTTCCGTGAATCATTATTATAAATAAATCATTATTGTGCTTTTACTTAAATTTTGGTGCCTAGTCATTTGAGAATTTTGTAATTTTACAAATAATGCAAAACTTCTGAAAAACCATAAAGGACTAAAAAAGTTTTCTCCAAAGATTGTACAGTCAAACCTCTATATAACGCCCCCCCCCCTAAAAGTTCGTTCCCACCTTGGGTCCGACACTTTTTTTAGCTCGATTTTCAAAGCTTTTTCAAATTCTGTTTTGACAGTCTGGTCGCAAATATCGCAAGGATTCCGATTTTGCCGATCGTTTTTCAATATTTGAATAATTTTACTTTTAAAAAATACAAAACCTCAAATTATTTCTCGACAATATTTATGTTCTAAAAATTATTTTAATTCTATTTTAGTATTCAAGTCAGGGTTGGTACGGAATTCTCCAAATTTTGATTTCCAATTCCTAAAACATGGGGCAAATTCTGGAGATTTTTGAAGAAAATAGTTAACTTGGAAAAAAAATTTTAAATTTTTTTCATATTTTTTGAATTCTCCGATTTCTATCTTACGATTTCCGTCACTCTTTTTCTTACGCTTTCCAACTTTCGGCTTCGATTTCCGTTTCGACTTTTTCAGTCTTCCCTCTCTTGATTCACGTTTATGTATCATTAAACGTCCCCGCAGGGATATTTCAAACTTCTTTATACACCTTTCAAAATTTGCGTTTATATATATTTAAAGTAGATTCGAATATTAAATTAATCACATTAATTTAAACTTTAACATGAAAAAATTTGGTTTATGATCTGATAATTAAACGTCAAACTAAATAAAAAAATTATATTATTAACTAAACGTTAAGTGTTAACAAATTGATAGCTCAATTCTAAGTCTAAATTTGACAAAGAATTAAAATATAACAATACATTTCAACAATAAACATGGTTGGCATATAAAAAATGGTTCTTGTGCTGTTTACACCGTACCCTTAAAAAATTGGGTTATCAAAACCATTGAATTTTAGATATGTTAAATTTTAGGTATATACTCCGTGAGTTACATAACACATATAAGTTTCGAGTGGGTTTGATCACTAAAACATTTTTCGACTGTGGACACCCAAAAAGCCAAGAAGACATTCGTTTAGTTGGAGAATGTCACTACGAATTTAGTTCAGTCATCCAAAAAAAAATAAGTGGTTATATACTCAATGATGATGTGGAAAAATCTGCCAGTCACCTAAAGTTTAGAGTTAAAAAATTTGCTGTCCGGATACCCCCGTTTACGAAGTGAATATAGTTAACCCCGAAACCTAGGACCATCCAGGAAAAGAATGTTCTCAGTCTCTTTTAATAATAACCATTTTTCAGCCCACGACTTTGAGCTTTTTGTGGACGAGAGATCCACACGAAAATTATGTTACAATATATAAAAATATAGATGTATTTAACATATTATTTAATTTATGTATTTAACTTCATATAATAAAATTATTTTTATAAATGTGATATGCATTTTAAAGATTTTATGTGGAACTCCACTCCCGTGAAAAAAGTTCTACTGTAAGAAAAAATAGATAAATATGAATAATTATTATAATTTGCCTGAAAGGTTGTGAACATGGTTTTAACATGTAATTTAAACACAAAAAAGGTTCAGGAAAGGAAAAGTTTGTTAGAAAATAAAAATTTTACTCATTTTGTACTTAAAGGGGGTTGTACTTTAGGTCCGGAATATTTGAAAAATTGTTTCGAACGGAAAAACGCTTATGGAATTTAGGCGTTTCTCAGACTAAACGTACAAATAAGATATTTCTCATCCTTACTATTGCCCCTCAGGTTATTGTATATTACCTTTCTGATTCCTGTAATCTTAAATAAAAATTGCCACAGAAAGCCATTTTGAGTGGAACTGTAAGCAGCCTGAGACATAGGTTTTCAAAGTAGGGGGTGTCGAGCAATTGGGACATGTCGAGTAATTAGAGGAAATACGGTATTTGTGCAGCTCAGGTAAAGCGTTAGCCTTTTCTACTGCTGATACACCGACTTAAAATACTACTTTCTTGCTTTTAATGCAAAAAACGCCTAAATTCTATAAGAAGCACCTTTTTCAATCAATTTTCCGCTCAAGTCAATTTTTTTAATTTTCCGGGCCTAAAGTACACACCCCTTTTAAGGCAAACTAAAAAAATGACTAAAATTAAATGTCTGGGTACTTTTTATACAACTTAATATAAAACTAAATAAATGTAAACAACTTAACAACTTAATTAATATTTAAAAAATTATAAAAACAATTTATTAGTAAGCAAAAATTTATTGAAAAATGTAATACGTTTTTTTGTATTTAGAAAAGATAAATAATGTGTAATATAAATAATAACATCTAACTGACAATCACATGAATTAATCAAAAGAGTTGACGAAGATTGCATCGTAGTAGGTATTTTTTTTATATATTTTTATTGGACTTTAGATATAAAATGATACCGTAAAACCTCTCATTACTCCCCCAGAACTATATTCTCTGGATCATGATCAGATTTCTACTACACTTCAATTTGTGTACACTTCAAATGGTTGCCTGAAAACCTTACATTTATTCGTGATATATCACTGTTGTACGGAAGCTCTTGACAAAAAAAAACTAAAAAACTCCAACTTTTTTCATACACAACCTGTATTTCATTCGACGGCACAGACGCTAATCAAAACATAGGAATGTTGGCGCTACTAGCAACTAAACCTCCCCTCCTCCCAAGAATCCGACTTTTTGAAAAATGCTGTAACTACCCTTGCAAACAACAAGTTTAGGCTTAGCCTTAGGCTTAGGGATAGGCCAGCGTACGGAAGTTGTGACTAATAACTGTGTTAGGCAGTTTTTTTAGTCTGGGACATAAATTTGGGTGCTTTTCACTTAAGTTAAGAAAGTGAAAATCGTTGTGGGGGGGGGGTGTGCAGGGGTTATTCGCTAGTAGAGTCGGAAGGTTTACGCGCTGTCACAACAAAATCATTACTAGATTTCTACCAATTTTTGAGACTGATACCAGTCCATGTGAATATGGCACATTTTTTTAAAAGTGACGCAAAAATGTCCTAAGTTACTTTTTTCTGCTTAATAAGATAAAAGAACATTTCCAAACAGTTTTAGTTTAAAAATAAAAAAAAATTTCAAAAAAAATTGACTTCAACTCACGAAGGCCAGATGCTTTTTAGTGTATTTTAAGTCATTTTTTCAATTCTTTTTTACATTTTAAGAATAGGCTAGGCAAGGGTAGGCGAGCGTACAATAGAACGAGTTTAAAAATGTTTTAAAGTTAAAAAAAGTAAGAAAAACTTGTTTGAGTCCATCCTAACATACGCTGACCTCCCCTGCCTGAGCCTAAAGCCTAAAATACACACCAGGAGGACCAGTCAGTCGGTGGTAATGAGTAGGGTTGGCCTCCCCCCCCCGCTTTTTGGGTGGCGGGGAGATTAGACTAAAAAAATTGCGGGGGGGAGAAGCGGGGGGAGTGGCCAATTTTTTTTGCGGGGGGGAAGCGGGGGAGCAAGCTGTGAGCGGGGGGCAGTGGCGGGGTGCGTGATTAATTTACAAGCGTCGTGCCGAAAAATTTTTGAAACAGCAATCCAGAATGAATCTGAAGGCTTTTGGACACACTCTGAAGTCAAAGCCACGATATTGCCACTCATCTGGTTCGATAAATCTTGATCCTTTCGACTGCCCTTCTGAAAATGATCTCATCCGAGAGTTTTTCTCGACTTGGATTTTTTGCGAGGGGACGGGGGGGCATTTTGGGAGCGGGGGGGGGGAGAAACGGGGGGAGGTGGCCAATTTTTTTGCGGGGGGAGGAGCGGGGGGGAGGTATAAGGAAAATTGGTCAAAAAGCGGGGGGGTGGGGGGGGGGGAGGAGGGAGGCCAACCCTAGTAATGAGCCAAACGGCACTATTATTCACCTATACATGTAAATACCCGTTTCTATATGCGGGGTAAATGGATAAGTACCTAATTTTGGTCCTTAGAAATTGAGATGCAGTCTACAGAAAACTTCGGCACCATCACCGACCCTTGAAATTAGCGCACCAGCACATGCTCTAACCCCCAAAAATGTCTTCACCGGTCCTGGGACCGACTGGTACCAGCCAGCGCCCGCCATTGCATGTGCGGCACCCGGTGCCGTAACCGTGTGTGCAACTGTCAACGGTGTATTGAAAATAGTTCTTTTAAATTGTCCATATACCGTGCAGGCAAGATTAAATTCAAAGTTAGCGATGATCTTTTCTCTCTCAGCTGTAGCGTCAGAATGATTCTTCTACGAGTTTTGCCTTCTTTTTTTGCCAACTCACACACGTGTTGCTTGTAAAACATTCTAATTATTAACGCTTAAAGAAAGAATTAAAAAAACCGCATAAGAAAAAACCGGAGACTGATATTTGAGTGTGGTTACTTAGGCTTATGTTTCATAAAGTCATTCAGTGTGATTTCTCACATCCACTTTTAAAATTTTTTTAAATTTGTCAAAGCTTCCACTTCAAAAATAACTTAAAATCCCTGTTCAAAACCACCATAAAAATATTCTAATCGAACGAATAAAACTTTTTTCAATGACGACTTTTAAAAAATCTGAGTTTTCATTTTAGCTCTCATTCTTTTTTTCATTATTTTTATGGCTGTTTTCTAGTTGTCATGTGGCGCTCATTTATATTTAATAATAAAGATTGCAAAAAAATAAAAAGAGCCACAGAATTTATTAATATTCTGTTGTGGGTTAATGTTTGACATTTAATGTGGGGGTTTGTTTTCGACAAAGTTACTCAAGCTGTATGTACAAAAATTTGGTATTGCAATTTTCAGCATTCAGGTCAATAATCAGAAAAATAAAAATATGCTACTTGTTCACTTGGGGGGGGGGGGGGTGTTGTCGCATTTTATAATCGTCGAAAACTCATGTTTAAACGTCTCCTAAGTAATTTTTATGTGCTAAAAACGATAAAAAGATGTTTTTTTTACACTTTCCTACGTAAAAATTGATTTTTTGGAGAAATTTTTTTTTGACCGAAATGTGACTTTTTTCCTTGGGGACCAAGGCAAAGCATCAAAAAAGTCACATTTCGGACAAAAAAATTTTTTTTCCAAATAATCAATTTTTACGTAGGAAAGTGTAAAAAAAACATCCTTTTTATCGTTTTTAGTATATAAAAATTACTTAGAAGACGTTTAAACATCAGTTTTCGACGATTATAAAATGCGCCCCCCCCCCTCCCCCAAGTGAACAAGTGCCTAAATATAACAGAAAATATCACAAATCAAAAATAGTTTTTGAAAAATATTTTTAAATTAGAAACATGCACGGTTATTTTGTTAATTTAATCATGTATCAGAAGCACAACTTGTTTATTTAGTAGCTTTTCAAAAAAGTACTCATTACAAAAAATACCCCAAGAATTTGGTGGTTATTTAAAGTAAAAGTTTTTTAAATGACGATACTTGTTGATGACAATGAGAATTTGGCACATTCAATTTGCTTCTTTTTACTCCAAAAATACTTTTTGAATTACGTATTGTTGGTATCTAAAAATAAAAAACGATGAGTTTTTATGGAGTTATATGGGCGGTCTAGTTAGCTCAGTGGTATATAGGCATTGTGTGAAGACTGTTGATCTCAGATTCGATTCCGTGCTGCTCTGTTTTTTGATCATTCATCTTGATAGATGATAAATGATTTGAAAAATAATTTCGGAATAAAAAAACTGTCCCGTGTCAATTTGAATTTGCCAAATTTCCATTGTCATCAACAAGTATGGTTTTTTAAATCAAAGCAATTATGACTGTTTCAGTAATTTATTTCGGTGGACTGTGGTAGAATGTAATGAGTAACAGGGAAAGTATTTAAAACGGTATTACAAAAATATGCAAAATTTTAGTGGCTTTTAACAGATTTTTTATTGTAACAGTTGTGCTAATCTTTTCCAACTGAGCATAAGCAAATAAATAAACTAAGCAAATAAAAAAAAACATGATTCTTCGGATATCATAGTTAAGAATTCGATTCAATAATAAAAAAATATTTAGAGTAAAAATAAATAAAATAATAAGTAAATATAAAACATTATGCAATCTACTTTCAGTTATTTGACACCCCCAGGGATTGATCGTAGGGCATCACCTTGTGTCGGTAAATTGAGGTGTCATTTGACAAACAGTAGACCGTATACAATAAATAATTAAAAAAAGACTCCGTAAAAAGTTTTGAAATGTTTATTATATAAAAGAAATGTATATTATATTTCAACGCAACTTTGAAAATAAGATAATGTTTTTATTAGAGACGGAAAAGTTATTGTGGGCGGTATCCTGCTGCGGATTTTTACACAGAACTAATAAAAATAATACTAACTTAAATTAATTATAAATTAATAATAACTATTTTAACCTAGTTCAGTCATATAAACACTTATTTTTGCTTAAAAAAATTGTATAAAATAAGGGAAAATAAACAAGCTCAATCAAAAATTATGTTTAATATAATGAAAAAAATTAAATTCATACATTATTTAGTGCAGTTATGTATTTTAGCTATTGCAAATAATTCATGCAAAACAATTATCCTTGAGACCGGAATGAAATATATATAATATTGCATTAAATATAAGCTACAAAAATAAGGGATAGCAATACCAAGAATTTAACTTTTATTTTTCAAATTAATGTTAGCATTTTTAATGGCTATATAAATAAATTCATTTGCGCTTAATGCTCATTTACGCCCTCAAATTTTATATTGCTATTTTTCATATAATTTTGTTGCAACTTTTACAAATTTTTTACATCAGCGTGTAGCCCTGAATCTTGGCTTTTTAATAAACTATTTACGTTGCTGTATAATGTAGGAAATGTGAACCTTTATAGGTTTAAAAAAATGTCAACTTTTTAAAAAATTGTTTTAGAACCTGTTAATTTTTTAATCTCAAAAAATTGAAATTGTTCAGAAAATTTTGATAGTTCACTGAAAAGCCAAGATTTAGGGCTACACGCTAGTATAAAAATTTTCAAAAGTTGCAACAAAAATGTGATGAAAATGGCAATATAAAATTTGAGGGCGTAATTGATAAATTTAGGGCTATAATTTTTTTAGGGCGCGAATCACGTATAGCCATTTTTAATTTACACTAGGGGTGTGCACGGGCCGACCCGCGAGCCGTCCGGGTCGACCGTGCCGGGCGGGCCCTGACCCACTTTTTGTATACATATGTCGGCTTTAAGAATATATTCTCGAAGCTGGGATTCCAGGCTAAAAAACATTTATAGAAATTGGATAAAAATTTGAATTATTTAAAAAAAACAGCTTAATTTTTTCAACCACGGCCCGAGCCGGATAAAACTCAGCTGTTTTTGAAAAAATATCCAAAATTTTTATCCAATTTCTATAAATGTTAATATACGTCTTGTAGCCTGGAATCCCAGCTTCAAGAAAATTTCTTAGGGCCGACATATAAACACAAAAAGGTGAGTCAGGGCCGGACCGTGCACACCCTTAATTTACACGCATAAAAGTGTTCAAAAACAGTTTAAAATAACAACATCGCTTAGGAATATAAAAATTACTTTTAGGGTTAAGATATCCCAAAAAAATAGGTTGGCCTAACCATACAAGTGCTACGTATTGTTGGTATCTAAAAAATTAGATACCGATATCTAAAAAATAGATATATAAAAATTTTAGATATCTAAAAAATTGTTGGTATCTAAAAAAATCTAAAAATAGGTTGGCCTAACTATACAAGTGCTTTAGAAATTAAGTGAAGCATGATTGAATAACAGAAAAATTTAAAAAAGGATTTGGTGGTGGTTCTCTTAAAGTTCCTCGTGTGGTCATTTTACATTTATTTACTTTTACACTGTTTTTAACTACGATCTTTCGAAAAAAATTAAGGTTTATGTTTCGGCTGAACCCAGTTAGCCCTCCCCCCCCCCCAACCCGGATACGTCCATAGACTAAAATAAAAATCGATTTCTTAATAAAATCAGTTTCGAATTCCTTTTTGAACATGAAAGTTAACGCGCTGCCGAAGCAAAACTGTATATTTCTTAAATTATGTTTGAATATGCCCCTTTTAAAAGCGCCAGGCAGTTTTTTTGCACAATTTTGAATAAAGTTAGTTCTTAAGCGTTTATTAAAAACTTAAATTGTAGTCAGTATTGAAGCTTTTAAAAAATGTTGTTCTATCTTTTCATCTTCCTTAAAATATTTTCGAACAAACGTCAGATAAACACTTTTTAATTATAACAAAGTTTGCTACGCTAGTTTGTTGCTCATCTGATCTAAGAGTTTATATAAAGATCGACCTCTTAACAAAAAATTACTCAATCGGCCAAAAATTTATATAAATTAAGGTTCATATTTACAAAAAACTGGCAAGTTCAGATGGTCCTTAAGGTAGTGTGGGGGTTGATGCCGAGTAGTGTGTCTCTTTAGAACTTTGCAAAAATCTGGTTTTCGAGTTGCGCGTGTTGCGTCTTCGACGCAATGAGGCGTGCCTGTCCCCCCTGCGTGCCGCAACTTCTTTTCTCAGGCATGCAGGAGAAATAATTACAGCTTTCCTTTGTTTTGTAGGGCTTGTGCGTCTGCTTCTCTGGACTACAGTCTATGACTGCAGGCCAGAGAGGCAGCCACCAGAGCCACAAGGATCGGGCAGTCGGCAAAAAATTGTTAAAACTAGAATTAGAAGAAAATAAAGCTTTCACAGCAATTTATTGCGTATTGATTTTAGCTGTTTATTCAGCAATTTTATTCTGTTCTAGCCGAAAGGCGCTTCTATTAAGCGCCCACCTCCTCCATTCCACGGGCTCATCAGCCCCCCGGAGCACAAGAAGAGAAAATCTCTGTTCCGACCAGCCGACGTCCAGACCAGCGCCGAGCCACCGGAACAAGTGGCGATCTTGGCAGGAGACACTGCCCGAAAAGCAAAAGGTTAGTTGATTTTGGGCACTTAGACCGCCCCTCCCAGCCTAGCTTGGACCAGCACTTCGCGTGTGATATTCCTTGTTAGAGCCGGAGGTCCCTCTAGAAGCCCATTTTTGAGCAGAGAAGGCTTCGCGCCTATTATTGTTGTAGAAATAAAAAAGCGTGCTTGGTTTTGCTTGCTAAAAAGTCAAAAAAGTCGACTTCGAGTCGTAAAAGACCCCTTTTCAGTGAACCCAGCAGACCAACCCCTTAGTCAGTGCCAACAAACTTCGCGTTTGAGCAAGGATGTCAGCAACTCTCCGGTCCCAGATACGGCTGGCAGTCACTCGTTTGCAGGTCCTGCAGCAAGAAAACAACAGCTATGAGTGGCAAGAAGAAGCAGAGCAGTCCCTGGCTGAGAACTTGCAGAGAATAGAAGCAGTAGCAGCCACAGTGGAAACGAAGCTTAAACAAGTAGAAGGCCAGATTGACAAGGCCGAAAAGGCTATGGACGAGTATACTTCAGTGATTACCAAGGCAACTGCAGCTGAAAGGGCAAACGAAACAGCAACCTTTGAGACTTTCTTGACAGAACAAGGAATAGAAGCTGCTCTAGAGCGGGCATCAGACTTCATGACCAAGCTACAAGATAAGCTGACTGGGTGGAGGATTGAAATAAAGAAGAGACAAAGCAACTGGAGGTCAAAGCCGTGAGTCAACATATGACCACCCCAGCTTCTTCAGTCCACCTACCATCTCTGCTCCTCAACAAATTCAAAGGTCACCGTTCAGTGTGGAGAGAATTTTGGGAGCTATTTTGCATAGCAGTCCACGACAATGCACGTTTGACAGAGGTAGAAAAAATGACTTACTTACGGTCATTGCTTGAAGAAGAGGCTAAAGATGTTATTGCTGGGCTACCTATCCAACAAGAGAATTACAAAGCTGCTATAGATCTGCTCACGGCTAAATACAACAACCAAGATGCAGTGATCAGAGAATTGCACCAGCGGCTTGTCAGTTTTAAGCCCTGCCAAAGCTTAAAAGAGTGCCAGAAATTCCTGCTTTCTCAAGACAAGACAGTCCGCCAGCTGAAATCTATTGGACAAGAAGTCGAGGTGCCAGCAATATGGTTGTCTTTGGAACAGAAATTGACTCACAAAGGCACGCCAAAATACCTGCTAAAGCAAATCTAGAAAAAAGGGCAGATGACAAGCACTGGAATACCACCAAGTTTGTGGCAACACTTAGCAACCTATTAGAAAAAGAAGAAGCCTTGCAGGGTATCTGCTCGCTGTCATTCAGTGAAAAAAGAAGATCATCAAAAGCAAAAGTGGGGGAAAAAGAAGAAAGTCAAGCATACAGCTCTCAGGAAGTGGAAGAAACACCGCTTGAGACTCAAAAAAGCAAAAGCTCCAGAAAAAAGAAGAACCATCCAAAAGAGCAAGCAGCAGCAAAGCGGAGTCAGTACCGATAAATTCTAACTGGGTAAACTCCACACAAGGCTCTGACTTCCAACCTCCACCACAAGGTAGCTACTTTACTTCTCTTCCTAGTCAGAGAAGTCCACAAGCTAGAGCAAACACAGAGAACACGAGACTATTCCCGTGCTGGATGTGCAACGGGTCTCACTGGCCGTCAGATTGTGACCAATACACCACCGGAGAGCAACGGAAAGGCAAAGCTGTACAGCTCAACAGATGTCTTAACTGTTGCCGACCAGGCCACACCGCCGGAGACTGTGGTGTTCCGAAAAAATATGCTACTACTGCAGGCAAACCCACAATCGCCTGTTCTGCACGAGCCAGGATGGACCACAGGTGTCTAGCAACTCCACACTTGTGTCTGGACTAGCAACTAATCAAACCAAAGTCGCACTATTCATGTGTGCAGCAGTGACTACAGCTAATCCAGAAAACCCTGATCTTCGAGGGCCAGCCTATCTGGCTTTCGACACCATGTCACATAAGACATTTATTGCAGAAGAAGTTAAAGAAAAGCTAAAGCTAAAAAATGGCCTAAAAGATGAGTTCAAGCTGTGGGCATCAACGACAAGGGCAGAGGTCCTACACTGTACAGCACAAATAAAGTGAAGATCCACATACAAAGAAAGGACAAAGGCTACATCACGATCACCCCCACAGTAATGAAAGAGTGTGTTCCTACGCCCACTCGGATGGCTTTGCTGACTTCAGAAAGCTTAGAAGCCCTAAACAAGGAAACTCTACTGCTGCCAGTTTGCACCAAAAAACCAGACCTACTAATTGGGTGGACCAATACGATCTGTTCGAGATCCAGGTTTTGCGAAGACTTCCAAGCGGGTTTGTGCTACTGGACTCAGCAGTTGGATATCTCATACGTGGAGAAGGACAACTTCAATGCGAGTCCTACTCCATAGTCCAGTGCATGTCAGCGCTACCACACATACCAACTGAAGAAGAAGAGGAGGAGGCAACCAGCAAAGGATCCATGATAAAGTTTTTCAGCCTAGAAGCAGCGGGTTTAGCTGACCTGGAGGACATCTCGGAGGCAGACGAGGTAATGACTAATTTCAAAGAGAACTTAGTGTTCTGTGAAGGTCGGTACCAGGTGAACCTTCCGTGGATCAAACCTCTCCCGAACTTGCCTTGCAACTATGGACTAGCACTAGGCCGACTTCAATCACTGGTGCGATCACTAAAAAAGAAGCCAGGAAGGTTACAGCTATACGAGCAAACTCTGCAGGACCAGTTCAACTCAGGCATCATTGAAGAAGTCAAAAGTCCTGAAAATGCAAACGGCCCGGTCCACTATCTGCCACATCAGGCTGTCTTTAAGGAGAACAAAATACGACCAAGCTTCGTATTGTCTTTGATGCATCTTCAAAGAGCAACACCCAATTCCGAGCTTTGAATGAATGTCTACACAAAGGACCTCTAATGTTGAATGAGCTAATGGGTGTGCTTATGCGATTCGAAGCCGTGAAATTGCTATAATAGCTGATATTGAAAAGGCTTTCTTACAAATAAGCATCAAAGAAGAAGATCGCGATGCCACGCGTTTTCTCTGGCCTGCAGACGTCCAGAATTTTGAGCATACTGGAGAGTTGAAAACCTTTCGATTTACACGAGTGGTTTTTGGACTAGCACCCAGCCCTTTCTTGCTCGCCGCTACCATCACCGAGCATCTCAAAAAAGAAGGTTCCCAGTTAGCTATACAGATAATTGATGACATCTACGTTGACAACATCAACTTGTCAGCCAAGAACACGTCAGAAGTGGTCAGCATCTGTCACCAGGCCAAGAAAATGTTTGAAGCCGCTGGATTTAATCTCCGAGAATTTGCATCAAATGCTAAAGAAGAAATCGACAAGCTTAACCAGAAAGACAGACTAACAGAAGACAGAGTGAAAGTACTGGGAATCGGCTGGCATACGGGCGCCGACTTGTTAGAGATCCAACTTCCAAACCCAAAGCTAAAGAACAAGTGCACAAAAAGAACAATCCTATCCGCAGTAGCAAGCCTATTTGACCCGATAGGACTAGTTGGACCGGTTATAGTACCTCCAAAGCTATTGCTGCAAACTTTGTGGAACAAAGAACTTGGTTGGGATGATGAGTTGGATAGCTCGACTAAATCAGCATGGGAAAAACTAGTCAGTGCTTGGGAAGAAGAAAAAATCTTCAAGAATCCAAGAAGATTGTGGAGCAGTAAAATGTCTGACCAAAAATTTGAAATCCACTGCTTCACGGATGCTTCAGGAGATGCCTTCGGTGCTGCTCTGTACATTCGGACAATCCAAGGCCAAAACATAGATTGCAATTTAGCCTTTTCAAAAAACAGACTGGTGCCAACAGCTACTAAGAAGAAAAAGAAGACAGAAAAGAGCACCGACCACAACAAAGAATCAGCTGAAGCAACCATCCCCAAGCTGGAGTTGCATGCATTAGCGCTGGGCGTGAAAATGTTAGAGGCAGTCATCAGGAACTTAGAGTTCCAATCGATCACATCCAGTGCTGGACCGATTCACAATGCATTATTGGCTGGCTCAATAGCCGAGATAGAATAAAAAGGTTTATCCAAAACCGATTGATAAAAATCCGGCCCTATGCTGTGAGCTATGTGAACACGAAGCAAAATCCTGCAGATTTAGTGTCCAGAGGCTGCTCGTATGATCAGTTGGTAGATAACGAGCTGTGGTTCAGAGGGCCTTCGTGGCTAAGAATCCCAAAGGCAGAATGGGCAGTTCCAGAATGTTTCTATTGCCCGGCAACAAACGTGGAGCAAATAGAAGAGGAAGTACTACCAGAAGTCACTACCAACGCGAGTGAAAGACGACCAGCACCACTGATTCAAGTAGAGAAGTGGTCAAAGTGGCAAAAAGCAAAAAAGACGGCCGCATTCGTGCTCCGTTTCCTGAAGAAGAAAGTTCTGTCAAAGAGCAATCCTGAAAACAAGTTTTTGAAAGAGGTGAAAACTTCACCAACTTCCACTTGGCTGAATGCAACAGAACTCAAATTGGCTGAGAAATACTTGCTTCGACAAATGCAAAAAAGCCACCCTCTGTCAGCAAGAGTCATGCAAGAGCTAAATGTATTTGAAGATAAGCAAGGTCTTCTGCGACTGAACAGTCGGCTCAACAACAGTGAATTAGACAGCGAAGCCAAACAGCCTATCTACTTGCCTAAAGACTCACCAGAAGCTGCTCTTATCACTCAAGAAGTTCATGAGCAGAATCACCATGCAGCTGTCAACACGACCACTGCTATGCTGCGACAAAGATTTTGGATGCCTCAAGGAAAAAGAGCAGTTGCATCCATACTTCGGAAAAGTTGCGTCAGTTGCTTCAGGCTTCGGGTCCAGCCGTATTCCCTGCCCCCAGCTCCAGATCTCCCAGCAAATAGAGTCACAGCGTGCCGACCATTTCTCAACGTCGGAGTGGACTATTTCGGACCACTCAGAGTTAAAGTGGAAGCTGATCCTGAGAGCAAAAAGAAGCAAGAGCCGAAAAAGGTATGGGTATCGCTGTATACATGCCTGGTTACCAGAGCTATACACTTGGAAGTTGCGAAAGACTGCTCGGCTGAGATGTTCCTGCACACCTTCCGCAGGTTCATAGCAAGAAGAGGAACTCCGGAATCCATGACTTCAGACAATGGAACCAACTTCGTGGCAGCAGCAGCCACTGTTTCAAAGGTCTGGCCAACAAAAGCGAGCAAGCAAGGAGAAGCAGAGAAGGTGGCACGAAGACAGCTTAGAGAGACCTATGCGAGCAGAGAAGTACAAGCCTTTGCAGCGAATCATGGTATCACATGGAAGTTCATACCAGAGAGAGCCGCATGGTTCGGGGCTTCTATGAAGCAATGGTGAAGTGCGTGAAGCAGTCAATGCAAAAGACACTCGGTCGTTCCTCTGTCTGCGCAGAAAGTCTACACACACTGCTAACTGAAATAGAAGGGATAGTTAACTCTAGGCCCCTGACTGCAATTCTTGAGGGCGAGCTGACTAGAATCCTGATACCGGTAGACTTCTTGATCCTTATGAAGCAAATCCAGCCAACACTTGCTTGCCATTGTGCGGTGAAGATGATGACGAGTGGAGACCGAGACAGACCACAAAAGATAAGCTAGAAGACATGCTCAAGAAGGCAGCCGGAAAACTTGATAAATTCTGGACTGAATTTTCTGAAATATACTTGACTGAACTCAGAGAAACTCACCGCCGAACCAAATCTGAAGTGGCGTCTGTCACTCCGATAGAGGGAGAGGTCGTTCTCGTATTTGAGAACGACACGCCAAGAAGCCAATGGAGGACTGGGCGAATAACACATCTCGTCAGAAGTGCCGATGGAAAAATTCGCTCAGCAATGCTGAAAATGGGGAAGGACCTCAAAGAATGGCGTAGAGCAATTAACCACCTGTACCCACTAGAAATCAGGGACTCCCACAAAAAAGCTAGCGAAACCAAGCTCGTAGAAAATAACGAGCTACTTATCTGTAATTTAGTTATGGAGACGGATGAGCTAGTAATAGATTATGACGAGTTTGCGGAGCTAGCACAAGAAGAACATGCAGAAGACGAGAAGAATGCCTCGAGCATTGAATCTGAGCCAGCAGCAAGGCAGGTTTTACCACCTATCCCTCTCCATTCCAAGCCCAGAACCAGAGATCCTTTCACCAACAAACTGAAATCTCAAGTGGTGGTACCAAGTCAGAGCCGTCTTCTGCAAATTGGAGGAAAACACCAGCCCCGCTCTTCAAGAGACTGCTCCCAAGCCAGTGAACGCAAGCCTTATCTTGGTACAGCTGAAGTGAGGAAGTCGGATCGCGGCCAACAAGATCCAACTTTGAGTACGGGAAGAATGGTCATCAGGGACAACACTTCAACAGGATGGGAGTGGGCAAAACCGTGTGATCAGACCGGTAAACACAGTAAATGTAAACCTGTAACTTTGTGGCATGTACTATCTACTATTCGACCCATCAGAAAGCGTCAAACTGTAGGCTGCATCGAGAGGCTGCTCGCCCCTACTATCCTACATGTTGTGGTTACAAGGTGGGCACTGCGTCAGCAAAACTTAGAGCTAGCTGTACAGATGGCACAAGAAGCGATCAAACTACCAGCCATGAGATTAGCCGTGCTGGTTGAAGATTATGCACCTAGGCTCAGAAACGTGAAGCAGAATCCCATGCACAGATCACCGAAAAGAATGTCACACACTCGTTAGATGTCTGGCGGAATTGCTGCGAGGTAGCCTTTGAGTCGTTTCAAAAAGAAACTTGGGCAGCAGTGCAGACCAGGCTCACTCCACCGCCAGCTCGTCATAAAGAGACACAAGAGCAGTTTGTCAGCCTGGCAATCAGACTCGGACTCAGCTTGACCAAAATGAGATGTCGGCAACATTATCCTATAGCCAGCTTGGTCAACACAAAAGTGGTCATAATAGGGACACGGTAGCCAAGAATTATGCCGCAAACCACAGAGGACACTTCAAAGAAGTGACGGTCATGGAAAACCTGAAGGGAGAAGTGCAGAACACCGTGTATCTCGGGAGCTCCACTGAATTATTGGTAGTGTGGACAGGCAGAGACTGGATACGTTCAGGTGGAGAGTCAAAAAAGATTTAGAGCAAATCTTTGAGCTGATTCGGTGGCTCCAGAAATACAAAGAAGTCCAAGTAGCACTGGTAGTCCCTCCTTTTGTGCCCGCTAAACAAGAAACATGGAAAGAAGTCAAGTACGGGTTCAGCAGCCTCTCCAATCAAGGCAAATTGACTGTGGTAATTCCGAAGTGTGCTAGTTCCAGAGCGTTTTCTGAGTTCATAGACGATGCGGGGAATCCAACCGAAGTCGCCTTCCAAGATATTGACCAGACGCTTGCCCAGAATAGCCTTAAAATTGAGAAAAAGCTGGCAATTAACCAGAATCATCCAGGAGAAGAACAGCCATCAACATCGCAAGCAACCAGCCGCCTTTCAAATAAGGGATTGACCATCAGCTACTACACGATGGGACTAATCATGTGGTTGGCCCTGATGACAATGCTTCACTCGGCTGTTGCATCTGGACCCATGATATGCCGACACCGAGGTTTATCGTCAAGCGTGCTGACCATTCCAAAGACAGATTCACTCTGTGAGGAAGCACAAAGGTTAAAAGGAAACCCACAGCCATTAACAATAACTATCTGGCAGCCTAACGTCAAAAACGGAGCAGAAAGGCCACGTCTTGTCACATCATCGAATCCACTGTGGCCTACTATACGAACCTCCTAAATGACAATTTTCTGGACTACACAAATGCCAGCTTGGCCATCTCTCCTGAAGAATGCAAAATAATGGCCGAATCCAACCAATGCAGTCACGGTGAGCTCGAAGGCGACCGGGCTCTGAAGCAGACAGATAACCAACTGAACATCGAATTCCCTGGACCAGTTATGGGGTTCATCAAAGGAGCCAGCAAGAGAAGAAAATCAACTGTGCGGTCTCGGAAACAGTATCTGGCATACCTATGGCGAGCCAGGGGTGTTCTCAGCTCTAGGTAACTGCTCAAATTGCCCCTACACGAGTGGAAGCTGCCAGCTATCTGAAGGAGGAGTCCTCGTGTGGGAGGAACCACCAGTCGAGGAGTCATGCCCATTCTTGGAGATTGGTAGAAAAAATGGCACTGTCACCAACGGCATTTGGACAGATGATGGCAGTGAGTTCACCATCACCTTCGCAGACGAACCGATGGAAGTGGTGGGGTGTGGCCAGTTCTTTAAGGTCTCAGAGCAAGGATGGCGCTAGACAGAAAGGATCACGAGCAATTCAAATGGAGAAGCAAGTACTCAAAACGTGGTGGAGAAGGAGCTGGTAATTACAGAGACAAGCGAGCTATTGTGACTTCCGAACAACTCTCCTCTCAACTATCGGCTGGTCAAGTTACATCTTACAATAGACTACTTCGCGTAGTTAAAGTTGTGTGTCATAACCAGAAGCTGACGAGCCGTGGAGACCCCACAATATTGCTCGAGAGTGGCTGGGAGACTATTTCCTACAAGCCAGGTGGATTACCCACGACAAAATAGAGATCTGGCCGTGCATACCAGTGCCTTACCAACTCATCACCTTCCGTTCTAGCCCTCTCGGAGTCTGCTACAAATTCCCACCCATCCACGTCCAAGTAGAAGGAGAAATGCTAGAAGCCTACCTGGACACATCCAAAGAGATCATCACGAGAGGCTCCAGGGAGCTGCCGTGTGAGGTTGCCAAACATCAGGTGGTGCAAATGAGCGACAAGCTAGTAGAAATCGACCAATCGACCGGGAAGACGAGAGAAGTTCCAGAATGGAGACAAAAGGTAGTAACTCCAGTCCGAGGTGAAGTCTACCTGCCAGTATTGCAACCGACTATTTTTAAGAACCTTGCCCTTCTTAATATCTCTGACATCATCCCCAGTCACCAGCTAGACGAAGTGCTTCAAGAAATGCGAGCAATCAAGAAGGTTCGTCTCACCAAGCTCATCAAGCCAAATAGTGACTACGGCCGTTTTCCGCGGACATGCTTCTTCAACGATTTTGGGCTGTGGCAGAGGCAGCCTCAAGTGCTGGATCTATACTTGCTGTATGGTTGTGACCATGCAGTTCTTCTGGCGGTTTAATACTTGTCACAGAGTGCTTCGTGCACTAAAGACTGTGTTAGTAGGGTGTCTCCGACGAGTTACGATCGGAATCCGAGCAATGTGCTCTAAACAGATCTCTCCAGCCGCAAAAGTCAGAAGAACGGAAAAGGAAGTTGAAGGCCAGATCACAAAAGGGCAAGATGAGAGCGAACCTACTGCGACAGAAGCCACGCACTAGCCGATAGTTGGAAAGACCGCCGGAACAGACGACGAAGCAAGGCCAGTTGCGCTGCCGCCGATAGGAGTGTTGCGTCTTCGACGCAATGAGGCGTGCCTGTCCCCCTGCGTGCCGCAACTTCTTTTCTCAGGCATGCAGGAGAAATAATTACAGCTTTTCCTTTGTTATTGTAGGGCTTGTGCGTCTGCTTCTCTGGACTACAGTCTATGACTGCAGGCCAGAGAGGCAGCCACCAGAGCCACAAGGATCGGGCAGTCGGCAAAAAATTGTTAAAACTAGAATTAGAAGAAAATAAAGCTTTCACAGCAATTTATTGCGTATTGATTTTAGCTGTTTATTCAGCAATTTATTCTGTTCTAGCCGAAAGGCGCTTCTATTAAGCGCCCACCTCCTCCATTCCACGGGCTCATCAGCCCCCCGGAGCACAAGAAGAGAAAATCTCTGTTCCGGCCAGCCGACGTCCAGACCAGCGCCGAGCCACCGGAACACGCGCCTCAATATTGTGCCATTTTCAAATTTTCGTGTTTTTCGGTCCGTAATAGAGTAGACACGGTCTGAACCAATATCGTCAATTTTCACTTTATCTAACTAAATTCCAGCAGATAATTTACAGTCTAGTCAAAATTTTTAAAATTATACAGCTGACAGAAAATTATGTAGCTTCTAAGCTTATTAAAAAGCTGAGATCCAGGGCAATAAGATATTATGAATGTTTTTTAAAAATTATGTTACAATAAGGTAGAAAAATTTATTTTAAAAATTAGTCGGGGAATTCAAGACAAAAAAGGGGGAGATTTTATATAATAGGCGCGAGGTATTATTTTAACCAAAAAATTTGAAAGCTATTAGTGCAATTTCGACTAACCCTGTATTTTCATTATATACTATAAAATTATTTTTTATTAATTGAAAAGTATTTACAAATATTACACATTTATCAGCTAAAAATGAGATATGAAAATAAAATTTGTTCGAGTGGTTGACCAATAACACAACAAAACTATTTTGTATTAAAAAATGTTTTGCAAAATCACAAAGAATAAAGAGGTGTAAATTTGCAATCAAGCTACTAAATTAATTTGTTTAGGAGTGCTTTTTAACTGAGCCTGCTCCTCAGCCATCCGACTGGAATCTTCGTTAAGCACGTAGTTACGGATTCTCCAATTTCTATTGGTGGTCCACATCCTGGCGAATACCCTGAATATGGTCACCTCAGCCCTGTATTGCGTGAATAGGCTATGAAAAGGCTGCAAAGAAGAGTATAGAGGCTATAATCACTGTCACATCATTTTCTGTCAGAAAGCGTTTATTGCTGCGGCTTGGTCTGAAATTTATGGAAAAATTACTTTTTGTCGTTTAAAATTTCTTAAAGTTTTAGCTTACATCATAAAAGTAGCTTGGTTACTCAGAAATATATGAAATTTAGATCGCAGTGTTTCAAAAATCTTAATATTTTAAAAAAGCATGCCTCAGTTACCCAGTAACTTTTTCAGACTCTTCAAACAACTTTTAGGATTCTTTTTTACGACATATTCTACCAAAAGTAAAAAACTTTTCAGTGGTAATAACTTTGCAACGTAAATCCTTTTGAAGAAAAAACATTTTCTCCCTTACCTGAATGTAATCTCTCCCGAAATAAAAAAGGATTTTGATGCACAGTCAACCTTCGATAGAACGTATACCTTGACTCCATTGGCGTAGCCAGAGGGGACACGTGCCCTCCCCCGTCAGATTTTTTCCTAGTCAAAAGTGGAAAACAAAAAAATAGGTAAAATGGCCTAAAAAAATTTGCTCGTATGGTGGCCCTCGTCAGATTTTCTGGCTACGCCCCTGCTTGACTCCATTTGTTTGGATAGAATTAAATAAAGGAAAAGTGACTTTTGATATAACGTACACTCGATATGGTGTACAGTTAAGACCAGACCCTAGGTGTCGGAGGTCGACTGTATGTTGAAGAGACAAAGGTTTGTATTAAGTAAACTTTTCTTACGACCAAAAACTTTCTATAAAACAAACTGTTTTATTTAAGCTTCATTCATACTTACCCGAAACATGCCCTGTTTCGCGAAACATGAAAACGTTTCGCGAAACAACCCCCCGAAACATGTTTCGCGAAACAAAAAAATAGCTGTTTCGCGAAACATTTTTATGTTTCACCGTGTTTCGCGAAACAGGTCTTCGAAACATGGAGTAAAAGTGCAGTTTTCCGAAGTTTTTTTTTTTTGCTGCACATTCTGACTGTGTTTTTTACTTTATTTACGTTTTAGAAAGTCTAATGGAGCAAGCAGCAATATGGTGGTGAATACATCATCAACAGAAGAAGCGAAGTTATAGCAGGCCATCTCATTTGGAAGAAGCTCGGCAAGGTCTTTCTTTCAAGGCTTTTTGGCGTTATTACAACAGTTCCGAAGTCAAGGATTTAAAGTGGTTTCTCCGAGTGCAAGCAGAATTTCTAACGACTAAGAAACAAGCTAAGATTGACTTAATGCAAGACTGAGCAAAGCACGTGCCTGTGTAGAACACGCATTCGGAATATGGGCTACTGGTTGGCGTCTTTTTCTAGGCACAGTCAAAACTGGGTGAAAACTTTAGAGCTAAAAAATGCTTTCTATTTAACCCAACCTTTCAGTCCAGATCAAGAAATGTTGCATTATTATGTTGTATTTGAGTGCCATCACAGCCCAGGTAGATGAGTGAATTTCATTGCATTCGGATGTGGAAACTACTTTGCTGACCATCGACAAATATTTGAAAGAGATCAGTGCTAGTTAAAATGCAGAAACTGGAGAGAAGAAATTCACGCTGCAGTGTTTTGATTTGGGAGTTCGATCAAGTGGAAACCCAAAGGTTGGTTTGGATTACCCTAATCGACCGTTAAATGTGTTCTAATTGCAGGTGGATGACTGTATTAGAGTTCTGCGATTGTTACATGTGGCCAAACAAAGGGAATTGCAGATTCAGATCAATGAAGTGCTGTCTGGTGTGCAGAAAATTTCAACTAACCCGAAAGCAGACCTTACTTTCGCGAGGATGGGACGCCAAAGCTCACGAAATGTGACGTATCGCCTTTTTGTTTCCAGTTGTATACGGAATAAAATCGTTTGTTGCTTTTCGGTCACTTATTTTTCTTGTTCCTACTACGAAGGGTTGCTCAGTTATTGTTAGTCTGCGGTTTTTTTTTGTTAGAAATAAATCAAAAGCTTCGATGATGATTTTCATCGGTTCATTTTCGGTTCATTTTATTTTCGGTTCAGATTTCATCGGTTCATTCATAAAATGAACCGATCAATGACGATTTGAATAAAAAGCTTCAATGATGATTTAAACTGCGTGGTTTCAACGTAAAACTGAAAATGTCTAGCAGTTTGCCCAGGTTTTAAGGTTGAGATGTCTTTTGTCTTGACGAAAAAAATTCCAGCGAATGATTTTCAGTAAGATGACTTTGTCACCCACTTAGCACATTAAAAAATTGAGTATATCGTTCGAATATGCCTGCAATATTATATTCTAGCATTTTTTATCGCCGAAACCACTGTAAAAAAGAAAGATTTATAAAAACTACACGACAAGAATCTTTAACACCGATTTGAACCGTATTAACAAGCATTACATTACCATGTTTCGAAACCCCTGTTTCGCGAAACATGTTTCACGTAACATTCTCCCGAAACATGTTTCGGGGGGTTGTTTCGCGAAACACTTTCTTGTTTCGCGAAACACCGATGTTTCGGGGGATTGTTTCGCGAAACATGTGTTTTGTTTCGATGTTTCGGGTAAGTATGAATGAGGCTTTAGAAGTTTTAAAAACGTCAAGCGAAGCTAGTTATATTTTCGGCCCAGCCCTCTAGGTTATACTAGGTTATAATGCCCAAAATACTTTCCTGTATTTACGATGTTATTTCTTCAAGGATAAATAATGAAAACATGCATTATTCTAGTTAATTATGTTCCGTCTTTTTCCTTCTTCTGTTTACAGTTAAGTAATAAAAAGCAAAAGGGGGTAAGCTATTGATCGAATAGCCCAAAACAGGACCAAGACTTTTATGCGCTATGCCTTAATTAGCCAGAGTAATGCAATAGCTAAGTGGGTTGACATGTGGGGTTAATAAAAGCAAGGGGATTAATTTGGGCTAAGAAAAAAGATGAGTTTGTGTTTTGAAGATGCCCAAATTAGACTTGCTAATTGAGTTAAGGGACGGACAGCTGACCTGATTAAGGCAGTTTGTTGTTGTCGTTGGAGAGCCTGAGGTAGTGGACAGCCACCCAGCCACATAGTACCATAATACAGAGAAGAAGGAGAAACAATAAGTTGAGAATTCGATCACAGCATTCAATGTATGGCAAGTGCAAATGGGTTAGCTATAAATACTTGGAGTTTTTCAGAGTTGTAATGTAGTTAACTCGACTTTTCAAAAAAAAAATTGATCTTATTTCCTCTTTTTACGCGAGTCTTTTCTAAAAATTTTGAGCAGGTTACCCCGCGATTGAAAGCTTGGCATATTGTCTACACAATGGTATATAAAGTTTTAAGACAAGTGTATAAAAGTGGATCTATTTTTGTACAAACATCTCGAAAGATTTTCGAAGAATTATTGGGGAAACTTTCGGAAACCCTGGTAAACCTTCGAACATATTTGCATTAAAATAGATCCATGATTGTTAAATAAACTGAAGACTTTATAAACCATTGTGTAGCCAATATCCTAGGCTTTCAGTCGTGGGGTAACATGCTCAAATTTCAGGAAAAAATCAATTAAAACAAAGAATAAAGTCGAATTTTTTTTGAAAAATCGAGTTAACTATGTGACAACTCTAGTTTGTTTTGAATGTAAGGCCAAACTGGATTTTAAAAGTAGATTCTTTGTTTTTGAAAATTTTAAAACTCACATCAATAAATGGTCTTCTTCTGTACTTGTAACCGCACAATTCACATCTTGGAGTAGGGTACAACTTGCGACTGGACACTTCGATCCACCTAGTCAGACAGGCGGTGTGTACAAACTGTACTGTGCCTGCACATCTACACGGAGCTACCAGCGCCTTTTTAGAAGAAGTAGTAGTGGTGTTGTTGACCACATGGCAATACCTACATTGTTGCTCTAAAAATTGTGGGCCACTGGCTTCAGGAATAATGGTGGCAGGGATATCTACTAGGGGTGTCGTGCAGTTCTGATCTCTTAAGCCAAGCAGTAAATTGTCAGGGTTAGGACTGAAGTTAGATTGCATAGTTGGGGTAGGGAGTACAGGGATGTGGACTTAGACATTACATTTCTAAATAAAAGTTTTACAAAAATTTAATTTTACACTCTAAAAAGGTTATCAGTTTATACGAAATAGTTATGAAAAAACCACTATCAATTCAAAATAAAAAAATGACATGCATGCACAAGAAAAAACAATCAGTGACTTCGTAAACCACCGAATCCATTCATTATATTTTATGTTTTTGCATATTTTACTGTGAACTAAAACATTTTTTTGGCAAACCTTTTTTGCTATTGATCAAAAATTTAGTCATAGGCTAGGCCTTAAAACAGGACCAAGACTTTTATGTGCTATGCCTTGATTAGCCAGAGTTAGCCTAAGCCAGTGTGCTCAAACGCGTTTTTCAGAATACAAAAACAGAAAATTTCCGGTTCAATTTTTGATCATTTCTGAAAAGTATAAAAAAACCATTATTAAAAACCGTAAAAATTCACAATTCGAAAGCAACAAATATAAAAATTCGTAAGCAAATTTTACTTGTAAGATTAAAGCAAAAACATTTGCTAACCGTGATATTCGTATATAAAACATGACGCGTATGATCTTTTCACCAAAATTTCTTTTAACAAGTGCAAAATATGATATGAATGACAAGAAAATATTGTTAGTTTTACCCTTGACTTAGTTTATCTTACGTACGTGCTAGTAAAACATCAGATAAATCTTAAATTTGAAAAACATGGTGGCGCAAAAATGACTAATGATAAAGCAGAGTAATTAGGGCAGAAAAAAGTACCAAATATCCTATACCAGCCATAAACACACATCTGGCAAAACACTTAACATGCCTGCAACACCACATTCAGTTTATAATAAGGGCACAATGGCAGACTACACTTTAGAGGGCTCACCCAGCTCATGTGCTCTGCTCTTCCTCCTCCTATTACAGAGGTTGGTGGCTGGCTGGCCATCAAAGTAATGAGGAAGGGGTGGCTGGTTGGTGGTGTAAGGGAGTGGACAACTACTCCCCCTTGTTTTTTGCTTTGCAACATTTCAAAGGGAGGGAGATATCATGAGTGAGGCTAGAGGGCACCAAATACTCACTATAAATCTGCAATAGAGCCTTTCTATTGGGTAAAATGACTGGGAGAGATAGAAGATGTTTAGTAGTTATTGGTGTATGTTTCTGCTCGTGACTACTGGCCTGTGTTGGTTATAAAGGGGTGGGGATGACCTAGCAGGCAGATGATGTTGTTTTCAGGAAGGGAGCAGATAGAGACACTTGACTAAATAAAAAATTTATTTTATTTGACCTTTTAAATAAGGAATTCTTACATTTTATTTACTAGTAAAAGTTCTTAATGTAAGCGTAGTGGTAAAGGGCACTTCTTATTTTTAAAATATGCAACTACTTTTACGCGAATTTTTTTTACTAAAAATACGTTTTTAGCAAGAAAAATAGAATAGACATGTTAGGAACTAAAAATTAACTTCTTAAAGGACCATGGTTTTGCGCGCAGCGATTGTCCTCCGCCAATTCGAATTTTTTTCTTAATCATTGAACTCCTGTACGTATTTTTCAACCTGGTTTCTAACAAAACAAGGCCTAGAATTTAATTTTAGGTATAGTTTTGCTAGAAACCAAGTTGAAAAATCCGTGCAGCAGTTCAATGATTAGGAAAAAAATTTGAATTGGCGGGGACAATCGCTGCGCGCGAAAACCATGGTCCTTTAACTTAACTTCTTAATTAACGTTTTTAAGTGCGCGAATTTTTTCGCGCCGCTCTGTAGAGCCCACTTCAAATTAATATGAGTGTATGTGTACTATTACTATCAGGTCAAACCACTTGAAAATCTATGGGTATCTAGCTGGATTTTGACCATGCACAATCTGTTGAATTTCGGGCCTTTTTCACCTACTTCATCGATGATTGAAGCACAAAGGACCCACACCATCGTAATCAGCATGAAATCCTGAGTCAGGATATACCGGTCTACAGATTTGTGGGCGTGTTAAACAGGTCAATAAATAAAGTGGTTTTTCTAAAAAGATAAGACCTTCAACAAAATATTATCTGGTCGAGTTAAGTGTGTTTCGGTGCTGAGATCGGCGCCAGCGCCGGCCACTTTTAAAAAATGGTCCAAAATCAACGCTGATGACAGCGCGGACGCCAGGTTGGTTAAAAATTTGCTGAAAATTTTACAAAGAAAGTGCATGTTTATTAAAGGACCGTGGTTTTTGCGCGCAGTGGCATGTGCAATCATTTTATACCGTGCTTGTTGCCATGTTCAAGCGGGAAAAAGGGACATCTCTTTTATTGCGAAAATATATTTCGAATTATTTTTTGTTTGTGATTAAATTTGTTTAAATCTTCATCCACTAGTCGAGCCCAGGTGTCCAAAAAGGACAAATCTTTTTTAAAGGACGTCTAAGGGCCCTGCGATCAAAGAATAGTTACCGTATTTCCTCTAATAGAAGCCCCCCTCCTATTATAAGCCCCCTCTAATATAAGCCCCCTCTGGAGGTCATCCAAAATATAAAAGCCCCCCCCCCTCTAATATAAGCCCCCCCCCCCTCTAGTGGGTATCCTGAAAATATAAGCCCCCTTTTTATATAAACCCCTTAATCAAATATTTTTTAGATAAACAGGTGCTGCTAAACGTGGTAAAAGATACAAAGAGTGCCTTTATGTATTTGCCTATCACATCTTTCGAAGTGGATCGCTGGAATACTTGTGAATGAGTGAATTTCAAAGCAAAAACTACATCGAGTGCTATTTTAGCGGGCATTTTGTTGGTTTAAAAAATTGCTTTACGCAGTAATCATCGGCAGAAAATCAGCAACAAACGATACAAAGTGACGTCGGTTTACGTTTGAGGAACAAGAAAATAAGTCGGCAGCATAGGTCAGATAAAAAGAAGGCATAACGATATTTCGCAGAAAATTATCTTAATTTCGCAGCAAATTTTTGTCTCGCTTTTTATTTTTGATTTTCTAACCTTTTTTTGAAAATTACAGGGTGAGTCGAGAAATTCGAACACTTTTATAAGCCATAATCTTTGTCTAGGACAAATTCCGAAATTCTGTAAACGCAGAACGACTCAATTTTTTATAGGAATTTCTTTGATATATAATGTGAAAAACACAATTTTCGCTTGATCCCCCCATGTGGTTTGGCCTTGGCCATCCAGAGGCTATTCTCAGACATTCGGCAAAGTTATTACTCTAAATGAGAATTTAGCTACATAATGGTGTCAATACTTTCAGAAAAAGTATATGTAAACTAATAGAAAAGGTAAAACAAAATTCGCTGAAAAATTAAGATATGCTGCGAAATTCCAATACGCCCAAAATAAATTTAGGTAGAACGCCTCCGAGAGAAACAGTGGGTAAACTATGAATATAGAATAAGTGCTTTTGATGTTTAAACGCTGTTTCAACAATGTTATGTGGAAAATTAGAAGCGATCAGAGGGTGGCGTAAAAAAATTATGACTAAAAATTTTTTCCGCGCCTTCGGCGCGGCGAGTTCAAAAAATAAAGGCCCCCCTCTAATACAAGCCCCCCCTCTAATATAAGCCCCCCTGGAGGCCATCCATAAAATAGAAGCCCCGGGCTTCTAATAGAGGAAATACGGTACCGTATTTCCTCTAATAAGGCGGCCCGCTCTAATAAGGCGGCCCCCTCATTTTTTGACTAAAATTTCAGAGTTATGGCCATTTTCGACTGACAATTTTCAGATTTTTAAGGGTTTGAAAAATAAGGCGGCCGGCCGCCTTATTAGAGGAAATACGGTAATCATATCACTCTTATTAGAGAGCGACTTTAACTATTTGATTGTGGCGGCCTATTAACCCATACCTCATTGTCCCTTTACCAATATGGTGGACCGAGATGCATATGCCCGTAAATATATTTGAATTGCCTAACTATACTGCTGTCGATCTCTTCTCAAATCTAATTGCAAAATCCGAACCCTTGCACTTTTAGGTCTGGAAACATTAAAAATTAAAAAAGACGTCGAAAATTGTAATAATAAATAGGAGGATAAATTGCTGCAGCTCCGAAAAAAATTCTCTCATTGAAAAATAGACAACCTCTCTGTTGGACTCAACAACACATCCTATTTTCGCTTTTGACCTTTTTTGCAAAAATTGTTAAGAATAAGAATTTACACTAAATATTAATAAAACATGAAGTTGTTTTTTGATCTATGTATTATTTTTTGTTTACCACTTTGCTTGTTGACCGAAAATAGGACAATCTTCAGCCAAAAATCAATTTTGAAAAATGTTTCTTAAAATTGTTCAAAGTGTTTTATGTGTCAATTTGTTCCTGATGACTGCCTCTATTGACCACCATTAACAATAGCCGCACCAGCAAAATAGATCTTTTAAAGCAGCAGAAGGAGGGGAAAGAAAAGAAATAGCAAAATGGAGTGGATTGCCAGTGGACTGCTATAATGGTGGATAGATCTACCATGTGGCGGTCAATTACTGGCCTACTGCTGCTACTACTTCAAGAAGCACCACTTTGTTGGTATAGTGTTAGCAGTAGCAGCCTCACCAGACTTTAATATTTGTTTGTTGAGTGGGTGATGCTGAAAAATAGGTCTGCTTTCATAATTATCAGGAATATCTAATATCTAATTTTTAAAGCTAGGCCGGATATAAATAAGTTATTTGTGATGACTTAGTGGTCGAGAGGCTAGAATGGTGTGTGTGAAATATAGTGGTCAGAAGTTTTATTCCGGCCATGACGGTTCGTGGTGGTTGATGTCCGCAACAGTTTGCAATACCGTATATTCTCTATTAATCCCCATTTTTCAACCCCTAAAAAATCGGAAAATTTTGAGATCGATTTTGAGATTTTTGTGCAGTCGACCAGAATCTGAAAAGTGGAATCAAGAAAGCTCGTGCCAATTAAGAAAACGCAAATAACAGATTTGCGAAATGTTTGCTCTAGACTGAGATATAAGGTCGGTAGGGTGGGGGTTTATTAGAGAATATACGGTATTACGATAGACCAACGGCGGATATTATGTTGCCTAGATATTACCATATCTAGGCAACCAAGCGTCTTACCACAATTTCGAAGCCAAATTCCGATTTCTAAGGTTTTTCAACCCAAAAACCACGTTTGCTTACAATACAAGTAAATACAAAAGCATGATTCTAGCCAAAAAGTATCCGATTTTCGGTTTCAATTTAAAACAGCTTGAAAACATGTTTGATTTGTGGCTTACCTTTTTTTCAGTGTCTTTGGCGTTTTTCGTGTTATTAAGTCGACGAAAACCATAGAAGGAAAGCAACTTCGAAATATGGCATTTTTGGATTTTTCTACCCTACCGGAGTATATCCAACCCCCCCCAATGAAATTTTTTTAAAAGTGTTTCCAAACACCCTATATCGACCTAAAATTGCCTCAGAAGTTTAAGAAAGAAATTATTTTTGAGTTCTGGTTAATGAAAAATTAAGTTTTGGTCATTATGAAATTTCGACCATTTGCCTGTTTTGGTCACTGGAGCTGGGCAAAAGAGCCTCTAAATGCATTTTTGTTCAAGAGTCTTGCTCGGAATTATGTCTAAGGTAAGTTCGTGCGCGCATCCATAACCAACCAAGCCCCCTGCGCCCCGGAGGGGCTGCTTTTTGGCTGCTTCACCATGTTTTTCAACTCGAGCCGTGGCAAAAATAGACTCTATATGCATTTTATGATCAAGTGTACTTCTCGGAATCATGTCTAAGGTAAGTGCGTGCGCGCATCTCTAACTCTCAAGCCCCTTCGGGGCGCAGGGGGCTTGGGGGCTTGGAGTTGAGATGCGCACACCCACATACCTTAGACACAAATCACTCGAAAGTGACTCTGGATGCATAAAAAATGTATGCATAGTAGAGTTTATTTATGCGGTGAGCCCCAGTCAACAAAACTATGTTCAAGATCTTCCTTTTCAAACTAAATTGGTCTACTTTGGTCCTTTCCCACCCCGAAATAGCCCTAAATCCCTTCAAAAAGGGTCAAAATAGGTGTTTTTGGGTGGTCCCAAACTCAATTTTTTATTGATTACAACACAAAATAATGTCTTTTCGAGTTTCTGAGGCAATTTCGGGTCGACATAGGGTGTTTGAAAACACTTTAAAAAAAATTTCATTTGGAGGGTATGCTCCGGTAGCGCCGACTTTCTATAAATCTGGGCTTCCTTTAATATTAAAAAAATAAGGCGGTTTTGATTTTTCGTCTTCTTACTAGCTGTAGACAGTCAATATGGATAAATAAATAAATTTTTATGAAAAACTAAAACGGGATAAAATCACTTAAAAATTAGTCGAAATCAAAAACTTCCAAAAAATAAATCCAGCAAATGTAAATCACAACCACTCACAAAAGATCTCAATCCACACAAAATAATCTGGGAGACAATCCTTTAAATGCAGCAAACAAAACGCAATAGCAAACAGGAGAAAATAGAGAAAAGAAAAGTAGATGCGGTTGAATTATTGCAGCACACTGCTCTGCCTCTCTATCTGTTTATTTAATGCAGGCGAAATAGCCATTTAGGGGGCACTGGTCTGGTCACTAAAGGCGACTCAGCTGGAGAATTAGAAAAATTTCATTAAATTGCTTTCCTCCCTTATAGAAATGGCCTAACGTTAGGCTGATGGTGCTGGACTGCTCTTTGCTAGCTGCGTAAGGTCTAGGAGAAGCAGTGGAGATAAAGCAAGGAATGTTTTGCAATCATATAATGGCTTAGAAAATAGAAAAGAACGAATAAAAATTGTTGTCGTGATTTTGGCGAAAATTTTAGTTTTCGAAATCGGAATTGTTTTGATTTTTCGGAAAATCTATTAAAAAAGTTTGGAATTTCGTTTGATGTTCAGACTGAAATTTTGGTTCTTACCCTTTATCCGGCCCAGCTTTATTGAGATCCTTTTTTACTCTCGTTTTTAGGCTTAGTCATCACTTTTTAAGCATAAACGAAAAGCATAAAAGTACTCAAACTTTGAAAGAAGTGCGCTAGACACCTGTTAGTCCGTCCTAACATGAGTTCGCCTACTCTAAGCCTAAAAACGAAAGTAAAAATGGATCTTAAAAAAGGTGACCCGGATAAAGATAAGAACCGAAATTTTTACAAAAGTCGATCTTGTAAAAAGCGTATCGGCGTTTGGTAGTTCCTGTAGATCTTCTTCAAATCGACGCCTTAAAGGAACGTGCACAATGAGTGCAGGATTTAGCGTAGGGCTGTACTTTTTTCTTCTTCATTGAAAAAAATTCTGTCGGTACCATCTTGTAGCTAAGATTCATGTTTCCAAAATAGCCATTGACAATCTACGGTGCAGTATCGAAGTACCCAAAGACAAAATACCCAAAGTACAAAAGACCCAATATGCATATTGTCTAAGGTTGTAGACTTATTTGTAAGTTTTCTGCTCGATTATGTCTATGGGGCATATTTCATGCTGTGGATATTATGATAATAGCATAAGTGCACATTATCTGCACAATATGCATATTGGGTATTTTGACCATTGGATATTTTGTACTTTGGGTATTTTGTCTTTAATATTTTGTAATTGGGTAATTTGTCTTTGGGTATTTTGATCCTGCACCCAATCTATATCTGATGTAAAAAAATGGGCTAAAATTCTTCAGTACGCACTCAGTCCCACACCCGGACGAGTGCGGACCTGAGCATTTTTACGCCAATTTTTTTTAGAGCTTTACAGCTTGTCAATGGCTCATTTTGAATCAATGAATCTTAGCTACAAGATGGTAGCGACAGAATTTTTTTCAGTGAAGAAGAAAAAAGTACAGCTTAAATCCCACACTCACAAGGGAACTTTCAGGAGTGTCCTTTTCCAAAGAGTTCATTAATATTTTTTGCAAATTCGTGTAGAGCACACGAGAGTACTGTAATGAAGTGCTGCCCCTTTTTCGAGACTACCCTAAGAATCAGGGAGACAGAGGGCGCAGGGGACTTAGTTGGCTAGAGATGCGCGCACTCACTTACCTTAGACATGATTTCGAGCAACACTCTTGATCAAAAATGCACAGAGAGAGTCTTTTTGCCCAGCTCCAGCAAGAAAAATGTGTTAAATCACCAAAGAAAAACCCTAAAAGACCCTAAAAAGACCATCTGCCCCGAGGGGTCGGTGACTATTTTTTTTGATAAAGTTTAATTTTTTACTTAGAAAGTGTTTAGAAATGCTTATGGTATTGTTAGTTGTGTTCGGGAGTTGATTCTGGATCACTTTTCGAAAAATCCGAGTATGGGGGAACTAAAGAAGTACACGGGGGACTCTGTCTCTCTGATTGTTAGGGTAGTCTCGAAAAAAGGGCAGCACTATAGTACTCTCTCACTATAGTACTCTTGTAGTACTCTCGGGTGCTCTACACAAATCTGCAAAAAAAATATATCAATGAACTCTTTGAAAAAGGAGGCTCCTGAAGGTTCCCTTGTTAGTACCACATTCATTGTTAAGTCCGAATGCCAATGGGAAAATCCCTCTACAAACCGGCACTTCCTCAATTTTTGATTAAATTTTGCTAAAAATCAATGTGAGTGCTATTACTGATTTCAATTCAAACCCATAAAAAATTTTGCTCCACGAAAAATTGTAAGCTAAAAAAAAGAAATCTATTGCAATTATTTAAATTTAAAGTCTATAAAGTGACCTAGAAAACGTGCAAAACAAATAATAAAAACGCAGTGATTCACAAAAAAGTCTTCCGTCCAGCTGCACATCATCAACAACAGGACAGAAACAACAATAATATAAGCAACTATTTCAAACGCTCAAATGCTTATCATTTTGCACTTTGTGACCCATTTGTAAAGCAATAAAAGTTAGTATTTTCATATACAATATAAACGATCCAGTATTATTGACCATTGAATTCTACAGTCAGTTCTCAATAAGCTGGTGGCCCAAAAAAATTTCCCCACCAATCCAGCAGTTTGAGTATGCATTTGTATAAACTGAACAAATTGTCTTGCGAAAATGTAATAAAGAACAAACATTTTAGAATTACTTTGGCCAAAAACAAAAATTTTTGAAAATTTTGGCGCTAGTGTCATCCACACACTATGTACTGCACACTACGTGACTCTGGAGGCATAAAACAGTACGCATACCATAGTTTCTTTATGCGGTTGGCCCCAGTTAACAAAATTTTGTGCAAATTCGATTTTTAGTGGTTTGGGGTATCCACGTACTTTTTTCTGGTGGTTTTCCTTGGTTGCCCAAGGCAAAAAGTCAAATTTTGGTCAAAAACATTTTCTAAAAGGTGTCTTTACGGGTGCTCAAAACACATTTCTATTGTTTCAACGGTTCAAAAAACGGTTTGGTCGCACAACGGTTTGGTCGCGGTTTGGATTTAACGGTTTGGTCGCCAAATTTAGTTTTTTGTTATTTTTAGCTTTTACCATGAAAGACGGTCTTTTTACTTGTCACAAAACTGTTGTTGTTGGTTGTTGGAAAAACCAAATTAAACTGTACATGTAAAGAAAAGATGGCCTTGAAGGAGTAAATTGAGGGTTTGTCTGACACACACAACAAGGAACAACAATCACTAAATTTAGCAAAGATTACAAAAGACGGACCTCAATAAATGCACATAAACAATCAAATTAAATTTGTTACAGAAGATTCAGGGCAAAGTGAAAAGTTTAGAACAATAAATGAACTTTTTAGTTCGGACTAGTTTATTGGATTTTTGGTGAACAACACCAAATTTTTATATCTTGAAACGAAACTCTCGTGTGCGTAAAAAACTGTGGTCCTAGCTAGAATGCGATTTGTGTCAAGATATTGTTACATGCATCTGGATAAAAAACTTTAAAGAATGAAATTTTGTCCAACATTTTTAAAACTGGATCAAGTAAAGGTCATGTCACAGAAACCAGACCATTTTTGAGCTTTCAAATAACTTTTTCATACTGTGTTTTTGCTCACAAGCATTTTTGCTCGCAATTTTGAGCGTTTAAAATTTTTATTATGGTTGTACAAAATGCTAAGTGAATTTGCCAAAATTTGGAAAAAATCAACACGGGCCAGAGCTTACTTACGCAAACTTTTCATGGAGTCGAATTATTTTGACACAGTCTGTTTTTTTAAATACTAAGGTTAGCTTATGAAACTGAAATTATTTTTGGAATTTGAAAAGTAAATATTATTTTATAAATTTTTCAACCCATGCGCATAGAAAACCATAAAACGCATTAAAAAATAAAAAAGTACAAAAATATGAATGATTATGTCAACTGACTGACAACCCCTAGATTCCTCCACGCAATCTTTTAATAACAGAAAAATGGAAAAAAACATGCAAACATATTTATTAATCGCACCTATTTGTTGTTTGTTGATATTATTGGAGATGATATAATAAGTAAAGAACTAGTTTTCATTCATTTCTCTGTCAACATGTTGAACTTTTCTATTCTTGATTTAGAGATCAAAAATAACTTACTGCTGATGTTGAGTATTCAAACGAAAGCCGCAAGTCTCAGATTTTTTTCATTCTTAACATCAGCAATAAGTTATTAGAATCATTGCCAATCACTCATTTCCTAAATGTTTGCAAAAAAATGTCTGAAGAAAAAAATTTTGAACTTTGGCCGGCAGGGAAATTCCAAATACTGATTATTTTGAAAAGGTCTTACGCGGATAAGAAAGCCCAGATTTTAAACTATTAGACTTATGGGTTGTTTCTCGAAATTCAAAAGATTTTACTAAAAATCATTAAAATTAAAAAACCTGCATTTTAGGTAAGAAGTAACATGCTTAAGTAAACCTTGAATGGAAATAATAATAGCTCCGCTTTTATACTTTAAACAATCTTTGTGTAGGGTTGACTCTCAGTTTTCTTCTAATCCTAAATATGGCCAATGGAGTACAAAAAAGATGATGTATAATTTCCACAGTTTGATTCAGCACCCAATTTATCAAAAATGAAGAAATTTAAATTCTTATTTTTGTGCTGAAGGGAAAATGCGATGCTCACAACTTTCGGCAATGTGGCTACTGTGACGACTGTTTTAGCGTTTCATATTTTTCATATTTCTAAAAAATGAAAAGGGACAACTGCTCAAGAGGATGAAATATAAATTAATGAGGCAACAAAAGTCTGTAGCTTGAAATAGAAAATTAATTCGTACAAAGACAAATCTCTATTCAAATTTGCATTAACATTGAATTTACCTGCAGATGAATTTACTGCAGGTACCCTTACCCGCTCTCCAGGTACCCCTTCCCGCTCTCCAGGTACTTTTATTCACTCTACAGGTACAGTGGCGGAAAATTACTTAAGCTCACCTACTAAATAATTGAAAAACCAATATTTTCACCAAAATTTTTTTCACTTGAAAACTCTCCGATATCCCGTTTCAAAGAGCGCTTGAAGTGCTTCATGATGACATTGATAACTGGATCGATATTATTTTCTTTCGAATAAAGAACAAAGTCGATTGCTTCTCGCTACCGATTTTGTGGCGAAATTTACTTAAGCTCATTTTTTAATTAATCATGTTTTATGCTTTTCTGATTACGGTTTTTTGTGATTTTCGTTTTCTTTTGTCAAGATTGTGTCTGCTAACGTTTCAGCTACAAAATAAGAGGTCAGTCATATTTTTATATCAACCATGGACAAAGTTATGCTAATTATGATAAAGATGGTCATTTTCATTGATTTGAGGGTTAATTAAGGCAAAATTGGGATATTGGCGGACTAAAAGAAGATTTTTGATATAATTTGTGCTACTTGTCAAAATCAGTGAAATACCGCCAGAAAGATCATTAGTTGGGCTACAAAATGGTATATTGGGAATATTTTTACGTGACTTACGCGCCTGGTAACAGACGGGTTTACTTTGGACAAGGTAAGAAATAGTATAAATTACTTGCAAAATTGGTATTTCTTACCTTGTACAAAGTTAACCCGTCTTGTAGCCCAACTTTGTAGCCTAACTAATGATCTTTCTGGCGGTATTTCACTGATTTTGACAAGTAGCACAAATTATATCAAAAATCTTGTTTTAGTCGCCAATATCCCAATTTTGCCTTAATTTACCCTAAAATCAATGAAAATGACCATCTTTATCATAATTAGCATAACTTTGTCCATGGTTGATATAAAAATATGACTGACCTCTTATTTTGTAGCTGAAACGTTAGCAGACACAATCTTGACAAAAGAAAACGAAAATCACAAAAAACCGCAATCAGAAAAGCATAAAACATGATTAATTAAAAAATGAGCTTAAGTAAATTCGCCACAAAATCGGTAGCGAGAAGCAATCGACTTTGTTCTTTATTCGAAAGAAAATAATATCGATCCAGTTATCAATGTCATCATGAAGCACTTCAAGCGCTCTTTGAAACGGGATATCGGAGAGTTTTCAAGTGAAAAAAATTTTGGTGAAAATATTGGTTTTTCAATTATTTAGTAGGTGAGCTTAAGTAATTTTCCGCCACTGTAGCTCTATCCGCTCTCTTACACGACTTACTTGCTTGCTTAAAAATTAAAATCTTACAAAAATTAAACACAAAAAAACGGTTCAAAAACAATATTAAAAGCTTTCCTCTCAAGACAAGAAAACAAAAAATTCAAAAAAGGCCCGGACGCTACTGGCTTATACCCCCCCCCCAAAAAAGCTACTTTCTATACCCCCCCCCCCCAAAAAAGCTACTTTCTTATACCCCCCCCCAAAAATCGGACCTACTGTCATATACCCCCCCCTCCCCAAAACCGACTTTTTGGGAGTGTCTAAAAACCATTTTTATGCAATAATTTTGCCATAAAGGGACCAGAAAAGCAGTTTAAAGGGATTATGGGCTGTATTGGGAGGGGAAGGGAATAATACAGGGGCCACTTTTTTTTAGCTGCTTTACCATGTTTTTCAACTCGGGCCGTGGCAAAATAGACTCTATATGCATTTTATGATCAAGTGTACTTATCGGAATCATGTCTAAGGTAAGTGCGTACCCCTTCGGGGCGCAGGGGGCGCAGGGGGCTTGGGGCTTGGAGTTGAGATGCGCACACCCACATACCTTAGACACAAATCACTCGAAAGCGACTCTGGATGCATGAAAAAACATGCATACCAGAGTTATTTATGCGGTAGGCCCCAGTATTCAAAACTATGTTCAACATCTTTGATTTTACGACCGAAAAGGGTTTCCCCCTTTTCAGGCCTGGGGCTACGAGCCAGAGGCTCAGCCGTCCAAAATTTACACGACAACCATCAGGATCCACCCGGCTGATCGGTCGGATCATTTCGAGTAGTTATACTTTTACGTGCACCACAAGTGGCTGGGTTTGAAAGTGACTTCAACGCTAAGAGAATTAATACTCTTTGATACTTATAGGCACTATAGAAGTGGCCCCTGTTTTGTCCCTTCCCCTCCCAATACAGCCCTTGAACCCTATTTTAATTGCTTTTCTGGACCTTTTATGGCGAAATTATTGCTTAAAAATATGTTTTGACCACTCCTAAAAATCTTGATTTTTGGGGGGGGGGGGGGTATAAGCCAGTAGGTCCGAGGATTGGGGGGGGGTATAAGAAAGTAGCTGTTTTTGGGGGGGGGGGGTATAAGCCAGTAGCGCCAAGGCCCGAATTCAAATTTCCTCCAAATGACCACCTCCATACTTTTCGCCACGCCCCATTCTAAACTTGTCATTTCTCGCCGATCTTTTTTAAAGCAAGCTGAGATTCAGCGCTACACGATAAAGTACGCGCCTTGGCCGTCTGACCCACTTAACTCCGTGATTTTGACTCTTGAACAAAAAAATGACAATTTACTCACTAAAACCCAAAAATTAAAACTGAAAAAAATCTCAAAACCAAAATCTGAAATAACCATTGTACTCCTGAGATTCCAAGCTTCAATTTAAAAAAAATTGACCAAAAACCCAAACAAAAACATAACAAAAAACCAAAACATCAATCGTCCACAAATAAACAAAACATCTCTAATACTATATAGGAGATCCAACGCAGCCTTTAGCACCCTACATACCTTATCGAAACATTCCCCATTTCTAATAAACGAGTTAATAGATTGATTCGCGTTGAATGAAATCATACTTTTTTTTAAAATCTTGCAAAAAATCAAACTTGTTCATAGGTAGAGAAACTATAGAAAAATCGTCCTTTTGCCACGCCAGACACTTTGACGAAAAGTTTCACCACTGCACCACCGATCACAAGTCAAAAAACGAAAAGGAACATTTTCCGGCGTTTCGAACAGTGAATGAAAGTGTGAATAGTTTTCTTTGCAAGACGATTTTTTTCTCGATATTACTCAATAGAACTAGGGTTGGGTAATTCTCCGGAAAAAGTATTTTTCCGGGTAATTACCCGGGTAATTACCAATCAACCAACCCTAAATAGAACGGACTATAAATTCAATTATTTAGGTAATAAATTTTGGCTAAATTCTGGTATACCCCAGCACTCAATTCGGGTATACCCCCAGCACTCAATTCGGGTATACCCCCAGCACTCAATTCTGGTATATCCCCAACACTTTACCTCACAATTGAAAGCTGAGGATGTTAGCTACACGATGGTGTAACAATTTCTTAATTTAGTTCACAAAATCCACATCTTTTAATTAAAATAGAATTGAATCATTTTTGAGCGTTCAATTTTCACTCGAAAAGATTCAATTCAATTTTAATTAAAAGGTATACATTTTTGTGAACTAAACCAAGAAATTTTTACACCATCGTGTAGCTAACATCCTCAGCTTTCAATTGTGGGGTAAAGTGTTGGGTATACCAGAATTGAGTGCTGGGGTATACCAGAATTGAGTGCTGGGGGTATACCAGAATTGAGTGCTGGGGTATACCAGAATTGTACCTAAATTTTATTATCGCGTTCTCTGTGGGTGCTAGTTGGTCTGTTCTCTCGCTCTCGAATTCTCTCTGGTGACTGCAAACTCGAAAATGGCTAACGAAAGTGCTTTCGTTCCTCTCGACACTTCCGCTGATGCAAGCAAGACAAGCGACTTGGACCTCGACATTGATGTTGATTTCTTCGGCGATGGCAAGACTCCGACCAAAGCTACTTCTCCGGCTCCTGCTGCTGTGGCTGCTCCGGCTACGGTTTCTAACACAAAGGTCAGTCTATTGCTGTTTCTTTACATGCTTTGTATGCATTATTAACCAATTTACAGACGCTACTGTGCCGACGCCGGTCACTGCATCGCAAACCAGGGTCCAGCTGCCGCCTCCACCGCCAGCCAACAAGCCAGTCATCAACTACAAGAAGTCGGCAACCTACAAGAAGACATTCGCTACTAAGAAGGATGGTGCCAAATGATAGCTGAACGATGAAATCAAAAGAAAAACTTCTTTGTTCCAATAGCATTGTCTGAATGTCTGTTAATTGTAATAAATTCACAAAATAGAATCGTTCCTTGACTTTTGTTTTTTAATTAGGGTTTTAGCGATAACAAAATGTTTGGCCACTTGACTGACATATTTACTTATTGATCCTGGCACATTTTAAAGCTGTTGAAGTTCACGGTAGAAGTGACTGTGAAAATGGCGGGGTTCATGCCATATGGCGGCATATAGCCGGTATCGAATGGCGGCCAATTAATCCAAGCCACAGTAATCGTTAATTAATGGCAATCACCACAGTGCTAGCTTTCGATCCACCCTGCATACCGTATTTTTTCTATTAAACCCTCATGGGGCGTTATTTTTCAACCCCTAAAAAATCACAAAAGTTTGAGGTCGATTTCGAGATTTCTGGGTACTCAACCAAAATCTGAAAAGTGGAATCATGAATGCTCGTGTTAATCAAGAAAACGCAAAAAACAGATTTGCGAAATGTCTGCTCTAGGCTGAGATATAAGGTCCATATGGTGGGGATTATTAGAGAGTGGGTATTAATAGATAAAATGATTAATTTTTAAAAACTTATGTTGACCCTGTCAAGATCGCAGTTGTACTCGGTGATAAGCTAAAAAGCTACTAAAAATTACGTTAAAGACTATAATATTCCACAGAAAAATTGACAATATTACCATTTTTGGACCCAGGGTGAAATTTTATTTTCGGTGGTGATCGAACGTATAGAATGATGTAGGCAGCCATGTGCACTTAATACCGATGCTAAAAAAACACGCTCACAATGAGTGTCGACATAAGTGTGAAATTTGGCGTGTTTTGAACGCGCGGAGAGCTGTACTTTTTTCTTGACGGAAACTTTTTTTTCTGTTGGTACCATTTTGTAGTATGATTCAGGGCTTCAAAATGAGCTATTGACAAGCAACATCTGATGAAAAAAATTGGGGTAAAAATAATAAGGTCTTCAATCAGGACCACACTCAGGCCAACACCCCGTCGAATATCCACCCGAGTGTCGATCTGATTGTGGACCTAAGCATTTTTACCCCAACTTTCGATTTCACATATTGCTTGTCAATGGCTCATTTTGAAGCCCTGAATCTCAGCTACCAGATGATACCAACAGAAAAAAAGGTTTCAGTTAAGAAAAATAAGTACAGCTCTTCCCGCATAAAAAACACGCCAAATTTCACACTCAGGTCGACACTCGTGCCTTAAGGAATATATCTTCGGGTATGGGTATACCGACGCCCACGTTCATTTTAATACGGAACAATATTTTTTGCAGGATTTCCGGACAACCGGGTCTTCCTGGTGTTGATGGACCTCCAGGTGTACCAGGCATTCGAGGAGACAAAGGGCTATCAGGAATGCCAGGAATCCCTGGCGAGCGAGGATTGGATGGTTTCCCAGGAACCAAAGGTATTTTTCGGGGAAAATGCATGTGTACAAATACTATACTGAATAACTTTCCAGGAGAGCCCGGCTACCCTGGAACCCCGGACCTGTTGGACCAGAAGGACCTAAAGGAAATCCGTAAGTTGTAACATTTTCTTCTAATCGCTCCTACTTTGGTTAGGCTTAATTTTTTCATATTTTTAGTCATAACTTTTTGAAAATTTGAAAAAATTTATAAGTGTTGTTGGCCTTTCAACAAAAAGCAAAATTTTTTGTAAGATTTTTTGGAAAATCAGCTTCTCAATCTTTTTTATGGCGTAAAACGATGATTGAACGCAAAATTATATGATTGCACTGAAGTATATTACTAAAATATACCCGCATTTTCAGTGGCCTTCCCGGTTTCCCCGGCACGAAAGGGCTAAGTGGACTGCCAGGGCAAGACGGACTTCCAGGTCTACCTGGTGACAAAGGCGACAGTGGCTATCCTGGTCAACCAGGTCTGGATGGACTGCCAGGTCTTCCCGGTCCCAAAGGAGAGTCGGGTTTGCCCGGCCTCCCTGGAGCTCCTGGCCAATCCATCCAAGGACCCAAAGGAGAGTTTGGTGCTGATGGCTACCCTGGAAAAGATGGTCTACCTGGACTGCCCGGAAATAAAGGCGACTCTGGCTATCCTGGAGTTCCTGGAGGAAAAGTAAGACTTCGAATGACAAATTATGAAAATATTTGCGGGAGGTCGTTTTTCTAAAATATTCTCAAACTGCTCATTATGACTAAATTATACCAAAAATCATTTAGGGCGAGACAGTAATGCCCGGATTCCCAGGCGAGAAAGGAGAGCCCGGCATGCCAGGATCCCTGGCAAAAGAGGAGATGATGGTCTGCCTGGACCACCTGGACTTCAAGGACCAGCTGGTTATCCTGGAGAAAAGGGTGACATCTGTTTGCCTGGACTGCCTGGAGCAACTGGGTTCCCTGGAGTTTCTGGGATGAAAGGAGAACTAGGCATGCCTGGCTTCCCTGGAGAGAAAGGAGATGCTGGCTACCCTGGTCAGCCTGGACCACCTGGAATACCTGGACCGAAGGGAGAATCGTAAGATTTCTTATTTTAGCACACGACTAATTTTGTCAGATTTCAGTGGAATCCCCGGTCTGCCTGGCCCTGAAGGACGACCTGGTCTGGATGGACCTCCGGGACCTCAAGGACCTCCTGGCCCCTCAGCTTTGACAATGCCAGGTCAGAAGGGAGGTCCAGGACCACCTGGAATCCCTGGACTGAGAGGAGAAAAGGGATTGCCTGGACTGGATGGTCCACCTGGTCCAGCTGGCATTCCTGGCTTGCCTGGCAACAAGGGCGAGCCTGGATACCCTGGAGCTCCTGGATTTGCGGGCGAGAAGGGTGAGTGAATGAATGAAACCATATTTTTATAAACTTTACCTCATTTTAGGGTCTCCTGGTCTACCTGGCTTCCCCGGAATTGAAGGCCAGCCAGGTCCCCCTGGATACCCTGGCGCTCTTGGGCCCCAGGATCTCCTGGACCATCCTACCGCGACGGTTTTGTCATCGTGACCCACTCACAGACTACCACTGTGCCTCCCTGTCCTCAGTCCACCCAAAAGCTGTGGGATGGCTACTCGCTGCTCTACCTAGAAGGCAATGAGAAGGCCCACAACCAAGACCTGGGTCAAGCTGGCTCCTGCCTTCCCCGATTTTCGACCATGCCCTTCCTGTTCTGTGACTTCAACGATGTGTGTAATTACGCCAGCAGGAATGACAAGTCCTACTGGCTGGCTACTGGTGCAGCTCTACCCATGATGCCAGTCAACGAGGGTGAGATTGAGCCATACATCTCGAGGTGCAGTGTGTGTGAAGCCCCAGCAAATGTGTTGGCTGTCCACTCGCAGTCCATTCAAATACCCAATTGTCCGGCTGGATGGAACTCCCTCTGGATTGGATACTCCTTTGCGATGCATACAGGAGCTGGAGCGGAGGGTGGTGGCCAGGCTTTGAGGTATTTATTGGAGTTTTAAAAAAGGAAGGATATGGTTGTATATGACCACTACTTATTTTGACAACCACAACCATGATAAAACTAAAAAAATTTAAATTCAGCTCTCCTGGTTCTTGCCTGGAAGACTTCCGAACCACTCCATTCATAGAATGTAATGGAGCTAGAGGCTCCTGCCACTTCTTTGCCAACAAGTTCAGTTTCTGGCTCAGCAGCATCGACGACAATCAGCAGTTCACAGTAAGCTTTCTAGAAATCTCAAAAAATATCAAAATAAAACTTTTTAAACCACAAAACATTACAGATTCCACAGAGCCAGACAGTGAAAGCAGGCAGTTCCAGGTCACGAGTGTCCCGTTGCCAAGTCTGTATTAAGAACCGCTAAGAAAACCCAGAAGAAAAATCAATATTTTGTTTATCTTTTTTGCATAAATATCCACTATTCAACTGCCATTCATTGTTTTTAGGCATTTTTTATCTATTTTACCATACAAAACTGCCTTGCAGTGAACTATTAATTTAGTGATTTACCTCAAGTTCGAGCCCACGTAGAGTCTAGGTTCTGACCTTTTTCTCTTTTTTAAATCTTTAGCTAGTAAAATCTAAACCAACTTTTAGGGGCTTCTGGCCGCTCCAGAGTGGAATTCTGAGCGATCCAAGTCTTTTTTGACTATAAAATTTGGATTCCCGCAAAAATTACTGCGTTATTACACTAAAAATGCAAATTTGAGGGGTTAAATTTTAAATTTGAGGGGGAATTTACATATTTTGAGGGGTGTTTTCACCTACAGCCAAATTTGAACCTCACTAAAAATAGGTTTTAATATTTTAAATGTTTTAATATGTTCGGAGTAAACAAACTATCTCTTGCAAATTGAAAAATCCGACATTGCCACTAGGGCCGTGGAGGCCATATTAGAAATTTATGGTAAGTTCAATGTTAAACGCTTTATTCTTATGTAGAGCACAAGAAGTCTTCAGGCGGGTTTTTTTAACGCTTAAAAGCGTAGTGATGTTAAGGTCTTACAATTTTCAGACCCCAAATCCGAATTTTAAAGGTATCTGCCCCTTTTCAGAAGACACGTAATTTTTATGAAAATGTTTAGATTCTGTGTAAAAAATTGGTCGGAGATGAAAGAGCACTTGAGCATTATCGATAAAGCACGCGGTTAACACAGTAAAGACCATGTGTACCGAACTTAGCGTTTTGTGCAGAATTGATTATGGTGATCATGGTGATTATAGTTAACATGATCACCGTGACCATGATCACCTTCAAAACAACAGGAGGAACCAAGGCATTTTTTAATAAAAAATAACAGGGGACCAAGGCGAAAATGTGGCCCCCTAAAGGTGAATAGGGCCGAATTTCACGATGGGTAAGAAAATTTTCGAAAAAAGGACGGCTTCGAACGAGTTAAACAGCACTTGAAAATAGGTAATTCCACCTACAGGATGCGGCGAAAAATACGGACACTCTCAAATTATATTTGTTTTTTTTTATTTTCATTTTTTAAATTTTTCTACAGACTGTTTCTTGCTATAAAATCTTGTCAAACTTTTATTAAATTTGGTGTAACATTATGGACAGTTAAAGTTTTAGGTCAAAAGACCAGCTTCAAGTGCGAGCATACGAATATGGGAAGCAACCACTTAGTGAGTTAGCTCTGTGCAGCGAGCCAGATTAATCTCATGCTAAGAGAGCTAGACCTAGGGTTACGGCAGAATGAGAGGTCTCGGTACCGTCCTTATAACTGTTATATCAAAATCCTTATCACACAAAAAAAAAATTTCAAACGGTGTGCGGGAACCATTGACAAATATGTTCAAAGGTGTCCGCGTTTTTTTTGTCGCACCCTGTGTCCCTAACAAGCTGGAATTTGAGCAAAATATGGATTGTGCTCGCTCAAATTAATGCACCATCTAGGTGTATAATATCTTAAAATGCTATGAAGGATATGTATTGCGCACAGACTTGTCTCTGAGTGATCACAATTTCACAGAGAATTTTTGATTTTCCCTCATAAAGACAACTTTCAGAAATAAGCAATTTTGACAATAAAAGAGATTTACCCAAAAAGACTTTACCCGGGTAATTAGTCAACCCTAATTTTGACTAAAATATAAAAAAGCAACACCCCGATAAACCGACAACCCCTCAATTTTCAACGAAATTAAGCTAATTTACAATCAAAATCATCTTATTTTCAATAAAATTTTGCTAAGACCCAATTTATGTGCTGTTATTGACTATATAGGCACTTGTTTTAGTTTGGTCATATAATTTTTTCAAAGTGTCAATTATCAACTAAAGTATCAGCGGGAGAAAAAAACTAAAAGTAAGAAATTTCACGTCGACAATGCTATATATTTGTAGTTAGAGGCTTTCTGATTAGAAACTTCGATAAACCGACACCTTGAGCCCGGTCCCCAGTGGTGTCGGTTTATCGAGGCTTGACTGTGTTCAAAAACTGGCTTTTGGAAGGGGAAATAAATTTTTTTCGTGAAATTTCAATCACTTAGATACAAGTTTGTGGTAACAGATAGCCTTGATCACGCCTTACATTTTAAGAAATTATACATCTAGATGGTGCATAGATTTGAGCGAGCACAATCAACTTCAAAAATAAAAAAGATTCGGGGTCCTGAAAAAGTACAAATCTTTTAAAAAAGTACAATTATTTATTATTATTTATTATTTATTTTTTCACAACTGATTCGTCATATTTGCCGAATTCTCATTTGCATCAACAAGTATGGTGCTTTAAGGCCTCAATTGCAGGAACAGAAGACACTAAAACTCGGCGCTTTAAAATCAAAAATTTTCGAAATTTTCCGATGTTTTGTGCCACTCTGATTTAGCTGACTGCATAAACCGATTGTCAAAGGCCTGCTTCACTTGAGGTTCGGTTAATACTGTATGCTAAGTTTAAATCTTTACAATAAAAAGCTTTGTTATAAAGTTTAAAAAGTTACAAAAAGAAAAAAATGAAATGACTTATTTAATTTTTTTTATATAGGGTGTCACGAGAAATTCCCTTGTTTTGAAATGTAGTTTTTTTTTCGCCCCTTTGGGGGGGGGGGGGCCTACAACCGTCTCAAAGGGGAGGGAGGTAATTACCCCGGTGACCCCTCCCCCAAATTGCGGCCCTGCTTGTTTACCCGCGTGGTTTGGGATTCGGCCATCCAAGGGTCATCCATAGACCAGTGTTTTCGACAATAGGACCTAAACCACAGAGGGACCAAGCAAAAACCGTGTTTTCGACATTGTACACTAAAAAAATATTGTTGGCGAGAAAAATCAATTTGTAAAAACATGTTTTTAAAAACGCTATAGGAAAAAAGTTATGGCCATTTCAAAATGGGAGAATTTCTTGTTACATCTTGTGAATTGTTCAGTTTATTTAACTTTTATGCTTTTATTTAGCTATCATTTCCAGAAAAGAGGTTTTTTAAAATTCACTTAGCAACTTACTGACCACTTTTTGAAAAAGGGGTGGCACTATATCGACGTTTTGCTTTTTTAAGGAAAAAAATTCAAGTTTCAGAAAAAACGATCGGCAAAATCGGAATCCTGACGATATTTAGGACCAGACTGTAAAAACAGAACTTACAAAATGTTCAAAAATCGAGGTAAAAAAGTGTCGGACCCAAGGCTGGAACGAACTTTTGGGGTGGCACTATAACGAGGTTTGACTGTACATATTTTTTTTGGAGTATTCAGTGATTGATTCATAAAAAACAAACACATGTGCATTTTTAAAATAGCAAATCGAATGAAATTAGAAAAAATACACTAAATCGAGAGTTGTTTCCTTTGTCGTGACCGAGAAAAATCTACACTAAATCGAGAGTGCACTAAATCGAAGGTATGTTTCCTTATGTTTTCAAACTAACTAACCAAATCGTAAAAAAAGTACACTAAATCGAGAGTGGACTGTATAGGGTGTTTGGGAACACTTTTAAAAAAAGTTTGAATTTGGGGGGGGGGGGTATATCCAAGTAGCGCCTAATCCCGTTTTTCGGGCGGGATCCCGCGGGATCTCGTTTTTTCAAACTCGAAATCCCGTTCCCGTTTTTATTTTGACCAAAAATCTCGTCCCGAAAAAAATTATGAAAAAATGGAATTTAATTTAAATTTCTGATGTCTTGAGCACAATATTTTTCCAGCTTCTTTAAATTTTCCACTGTACCGTACTGAAAACATAACCATAAAATAATTTGTGAAAAATTAAGAAGAAAATGTTGTTTCGCCAAAAGTCTTCAAAAGATACATTTAATTTGCAGCACGCACTGAAATAAATATTTGTAGACAGATTTCTACAAAGAAAAAACATTTTTTTGCAAAGCAAGACGATTTCTTGTAGCACCTTCTGTTCAAGAATCAGCCCAGTTTTGTAGATCCGCCAAACCATCGTCGGTTTTTGAAGACTTCAAGTCCACTGCAGTCTATTAAAGGCTAGGCAAATGCGTCATTTTCGGCAATCGGATAATTGAGCGTCCACCTTTGCCTGAAAGTTGAATAAATTAAAAAATAATTAGTTAGAGTATAACTCAATATCAAAAGTTATAAAAGTATTTTTCAATCCATACATCGAGAATTTCTTTAAGCTCTTTTTCCGCCTCGTCGTCGTCAGACTTATTCTGTGAACCAAATGGGTGGCTAATGGAATCAGCAAATTCAGCCGCAATTGCTTGTTGTTTAGCGGCGTCATCCTTAAAAAAAGTAAGTTAGTATTTAGTTTTGTCAGTACTTCAAACCGTAAAACCTCGCAAAACCTTTACTAGCTCCGCATCCTACCTTTTCTCTTTAAATATTCCCCCCCCCCTTTTAAGGGTTTTTAAATAGCAAGTTATTCTGTTGACTAACCACCCTTTTAATAAAATCTTAAAGAAAACTTAATATGTTTTAGTCACTAGAAAATTTATAAAGAGCCTTTAGATAAGTTTTTATTTATAAATATTTCAGGATTGATATCACAAGTGAGTCTGTGCGCACATCTTTAGCGCCGCAATTCTATGGTTGAGATGCGCATGCACGAATCATCGGAAAGCTACTTTGGAATAAAGGGTTTGGTATGCGGTAGGCCGCGGTTAACAGAAAAAATATTTAATCTCGAATTTTGTTTTTCGAGGTATTCAGATTATCTTACAAGTTGTTTTACTTGGATTCTTAAAAGTCAATTTTTGTCAAACGTTTGAAACCAATTTCTTCAATGGTTATGTGCTTCAAAGATGTTAAAATTGTTTTGGAAGTTGCTATACAAGAGCTAAAACACGATTTCGGGATGGTGGCGTTAAAATATAAATACCTAAAACAATTCTCCATCCCTATTCTTATAAATTTACAAGTTTTTTACTGTTGTTTATAGGTGTCTTACCATCACGTCGTTCATTTGATCCACACTCTGATCGTTGTGAAGACTTTTGAGCGCTTCAGTGTTATCAGAAACAGTTTTCAGAAACTCAGCGTTAAAAGCAGCATCCTCCAAATGTACTGAAACAATAAACAATAATAAATAAAGTCATTTTTTCATACATATTAACACAGCTTTGGACTGAGATTTTTATGCTTTTTGGGTTTTCTATGTTAGCTATGAACCAAATTTTCAACATTTTTGACTCTGTCAATGCACAAATAAATCTGTAAGTAGAGCTTATTTGTTACTCAAACAATAAAATAATAAAGAAACTATCTTTTGACATTAATTTCTGCAATAATTTCACCATTGTGTTGAAATTTTTAAGAAAATTGGTCTGAATTCTGTGAAAAAAATTAAAATTTTTCGACATAAAAAGCCCTCTACAACAATTTTTCAAATTTGCCTCGAACCTTTAGTTTGCATATTTTGAACGCTCTGTCCTTTCTGCACAAGATGGTTCAATTTTTTTTGAAAAAAGGGTGAGAGTGTGAAGTTACACACACTTCTTTAACATAATCTTTAAAAATGTATATGTTTTAAGTGCTGTTTTTGACTAATTCTTGCCCATTATGCATCGTTCATACTCGAAATGTTTTGTCATTCGACGCGGTAAACAAAGCTGTTTATTTCTATCATAAAAAATATTTAAAAAGCTTTGAATATTTTGACTAAAAAACTTTTCAAGACAAAAAGTCATTCTTAAATATAAAGTTTTTCACTTTTTTCTGAAAAAATCAATCTCCCACAAACCTTTTCATTACACTATTAGAAAGATCTATAAATACTGCATTGGATAGCTAAAAGTCTTTTTCAACTTTCTCAGAAAGAGTTTCTATACACGATAGCATAGTGGGGCCGCCGTCCTTCGCCGTCATAATTTTTTCACCGCCGTCCTGCATTTTCACCAAATTTTTTATAACTGAACGCTTTTATTATTTTACATCATATAGTCAGTTTCATATAGTCAGTTTAAAAGATGTCACCATTGTGTTTCGCCTCTTTCGCCTCGTCTGTGATACCATAAAGACTGGCCGTTTCGGTCTTCTAGAAAATTAAAATTATTTCCAAGCGTTAAGATTTTCGCTAAAAAAACTTACTGTTTTGTTTTCTTCGCCCAAGTAATCCAGCCTTTTATTCAGTGTTTCTTCAGTTCTCAAACATTGCTGCAAAGCGTCTGAATTGGTTGGGGTGGCCAACTTTTTTTTCCGGAACAGACAGTTAGCAACTTTCTCTCCAAATAACGTCTTGATACACTTTTTAGCAGCCATGGTAGTTGGAGTAGAATGTGGCAAGAAAGCTTCCTATATGCAACAAAAATATAAACCATGTCATTGAAATATCTTTTGGTCCTGGTTTTGGAAATTCATATTTCCAGTTAAATAAAATGTTTGTGTCCAAAATTGAAACGTCAAAAACAATTTTGATAACGAAGAAAAAGGGCGCTCAGGGGCTGTCACAGAAAATAAGAAATAACAAAAATGTCAACAAAAAGTTTGTTTTTAGCAATTTTAAAATAAACAAAAATTTGCGCTATCCTGTATGTTAAGATTAAAAAATTACTTACCTTATATTCTTCGATGAAAATTGATAGCTGAAGATTGCAGAAGAGTTGGACAAATTCGAGCTTTTTTCACAAAATGAATAACAGAGCAAAAAAACATGACACCGCATGTTTATCTTATCACGGATTGTTATATGATAGCCTAAATGCAAAGAGACCGTATTTTCTCTAATAAACGCTTTTCATCTGAATTATATGTGCGATAAAGTGTTTGGCTCGATTTTGACCTGGATATGCAAAAACTATACCTTCTTTCACGCTGAGAACGATGGCTGAAAAAAATTAAGAACCAACAAGGGCACTTTTCAGAGAACTTTATTCTCCTATCTTGTTCAGAACGAAATTGTGAACAAAACGCTTCTATTAGTACAAACAGCATTATAACCCATTTTTGGTCGAATTCCCAAAAAATATTTATTCTTTACTGTTTAAGTCTCCCACCCGATTTTCTTCACTGGGATTCAGCTAATGTCACACATTTTTTTTAGTAAAACTCATAATCTACAAAATAAAATTAAAAAAATAAAGCATGTCCTTTCAATTTATTGGCTCCGGCGACGGAGCCAACTTCCTTCCGTCCCTAAATTAATTTGCCCCAGCGCCGTAGCATGCACAGATGCCGGGCTGATTTGTTTTAACTGCGAACAATAAAAAATCATTGTTTTATATAATTTTTTCATTTTATTACGACACTATATTTATCAATAATTTTCATAGACCATTGAAAAAATAAAAATTATCGAAATTTGGATTGAAACTAACACTCGGAAGCCAGGCGTAGTAATTGGTAGACTGGACTCAGAATTTTGCGCTGAACACGACGGTCTTTTTGGTTTTTTGAATTTTCGTCAAAAAATTTTGCTAGAGCCTTTTAAAATTTTGAGGTTTTTCATATTTAGAATGCCTTATCAAGCCCTATAATTGAAAAAAATCGTGAAACTTGAAAAAATCCACAAAAAAGTCTGAGACAAATAAAAAATTGACATATTTGTCCTTGCTGGAGAATAGCCTTTTCGTGATTTTCGAAATTTGACACGCCGTGTCCCTCAATAAGTGAGACTCAAGCCCGTAGGTCATAGGGCTTCTGCTGAGGATCTGGCCATTACTAATATTAGTTGTTTTAAAAATAAATTCAAAATGTTGGTTTAGGTACCCCTAAAAAATGATTGGAGTATTTACCGTATATTCTCTAGTAAACCCCATGGGGGATTATTTTTCAACCCCTGAAAATCGGACAATTTTGAGGTCGATTTTGAGATTTTGGGCAGTCGACCGAAATCTGAAAAGTGGAATCAGGAGAGCTCGTGCTAATTAAGAAAACGCAAATAACAGATTTGTGAAATATTTACTCTAGGCTGAGATATGAAGTCCGTAGGGTGGGAGATTATTAGAGAGTGGGGATTAATAGAGAATATACGGTAAACTAGCCTTTGCTGGGGTGCATATTAAACTACCGCCGAAAATCTTATCTTTAGGACTTATTTTTCAGTATTAACAAAATTTCGTTTTGAGCTCATATACATTTCTCTCCAAATCTACAAATAATGCTCGAACAAAATCTTGACAGATGGATCAATTCGGTTTTCCATATAGGTGTGAGGTTTATAACTAAAATTCGAACAGAAATTTACTTCGATAGATCCTATTGCCATTTTTGACGAAATTATTTATTGCACATTACCAATAACAACATTTCAATAAAGTAACAACAAATAAACTGCACACATTAAGATGGTTCACTGTATGAGAAGCAAGAGGTTATTAAAGTCTGTTTGGAAATAATTTAGATTTTTTTGGGTATACCAAGACAACTATTTTGGCTACCAAACACATTTAGAACAGAGGCTTTTGAATGGACTATTGATCAATGTGTTTAAGAACTCTATCCTCCTCATCATCACTGTAAATCCTGAATGATTCACTTTTTCGGATTGTTCTTTCTGAAAAATTTAATATCATTAATGTGAATTTCGAAAATTTTTGGGCATTTTGTGTAAGTTACGAAATTTTTTCGTTGATTCAACACAAAGCTTGAGATTTTATCGAATATTTTTGTTTTTATTTTGACGTAGAGAATGTCTCACAAAAAATTCACCATTTTCCAATTTTGAATTTAAAAAAGGATTAAATTTTTTTGTGAATGTAAGCTTGAGACAAATAGAATCTTGGATTGAAAATAATGTCAGAAAATACTAGCCTTTGTAAAAAAACTTTTTGTTGCAAATTTAAATTATGTTTGCTGAAACCGGCAACCCTAAATAAAAATATTACCAAATTGCGAATTTCGCGGAAACATTGCTAGTGAAAATGAGTCCAGTCTGGTCCTGCATGAGACCAAAACCACTCGGAGATCACTGCCAAAATCCAAATTTTCGGTGTATGGTGTCAGAAGAGGACTTTCCTGAACAAGTTAATGTAACTTGTTACCTTAAATCCTTTAACATTTGTGCCTTTCAATTAACTAGCCCTCCTCTAATAAATGGGCATATAAGATAAATTAACTATATTTTGCTAGACATTCAGATTAGCTCTTGTAGCTGCGGATTATGCAAAAATTGTTGGGTCAACTTTTCATCAACCTTTTTCAATTTTTCAGTAATCAACACATTAATAAGGTGAATTAATCAATATTAACAAAAGTTATACGGTCTTAAAAAATACTAACTTACACTTCCAGGGGTGTCCAAAAGTATTTTGGAGTTATTGCTGGTGGGACTGTGGGAAACTCGCTCGTTTTTGGTCTAAGAAGACATAATTTTGTGTTTTTTAATATCTAGACTATTCCACACTCACATAAACATTTATAAGTTTTCGGAAAAAGGCTCGACGGTTGACGATTCTCAAAATCCAGAGAACAATAGAAATATGGTGGTCAGCAGTACCAAACACAGCCAGAAAAAGAAGAACACGAATATTTTCTCGTTGAACATGTTAAGAGGGAGCACACACTCCAGGGTATATTTCAAAACTGGCCCAGGCGATGTACCTTAAAGGATGAAGAAGAATGATTTTTTACTAATTTTCAGTCCTACCTCGAAATCGCAGACAGTAACTCTAGGAAGTGACCACTGAAGATAATTAAATCAATCATAATTTCACACAGAATCAGCCTACCTGTCCTCCCACTCTCCTCTGCTCTTGATAATGCCGAAAGCAAAGTCGAGACTTCCAGGAAGTATCTGAAGATGAGCAAATGGAAATAGATGAGCACCAGGTAAGACAACTTCATGGTCAAGTACAGCCAGGTTACATACTTCTGTCTAAAATGGGTTATTTCAAACCATATTTTACATTAAAGGAGTACTCGTCTAAGAATTTGAAAGTCCTATGTTGAGTTGGGAGGCGTGGAACATGGAACGAGCTATTTTGACCACCATTTCACGATTCTCTTCGAGACTGAGACTGGCACTCTGCTTGGCTGTAGTCACTATGGTCCTAATTTGGAAACCTGGAAAAAAGGGTTAGAGCAGGCTCCCAAACGTCTTTTATTTAAAGATATGTCTTTAATTTGAGACCCGAAATCTTTAGAATTTTGAGATTTTAAGTCAAAATCTTCATTTTTTCGCCAATTCAATTTTTTACTAATCATTAAACTTCTGTACGGAATTTTCAACTTGGTTCCTAGCAAAACAAGGCCTAGAATTCAATTTTAGGTGTAGTTTGATAGAACCAAGTTAAAAAATCCGTGCAGAGGTTTAATGATTAGAGAAAAAATTGAATTGGCGGGGGACAACCGCTGCACGCAAAAATCATGATCCTTTAAGCACTGCATAGAATGTCAATTTTTGACCAGATGTCATTTATTTTATAAAAATGTCCTTTATTTCAAAATTTTGAGTTGGGACTTCCAACTTGGAAGCTTTGGTTATAGTGATTATTTCGAAAAGCTTGATCGGCCAGCTGGGAATGAGAGTTTTAGTCAACTTTAAAGGGCCATCACCGCTGAGTGGCATGATTTGAAAATTAGAAAGGAGGTAACACCCGACAGTTTCTATTCCCTCGACGCATTTATCGTAGCTCGCTAAAGCATTCTAGACTAAATATAGACCACTCAAAATGGTGGACCTATGATACGAAAAAACTCACCAGTGATCCAATTAAAGGACCGCATAACATGTGAGGGACATAGAAAGAGCAGGCTTGCAGGACGAGAATAAAAGGCACCCACTGTAATTATGGAAAAGACTAATGATTAGGTTTCGGAGAATGAAAAGGTCCGTACTTGGTAGTAGGAGATGTATTTTTCACCCCTAATCTCCTCTTCAAGTGGTATAGACTCATTTGTTCTAAAAATGTGGAATCAATTTGATTCGGACAGAGTTGAGCAATTCAAAAAATTTACCTCAGTAATAGGTGTTCTCAACTAGACAATAGTCCTATAAAATGTTGGAGCTTAAAGACCATAGTTGTTGATGACAATGAGAATTTGGCAAATTCAAATGCGCGCGGGACACTTTTTTACTCCAAAAATACTTTTTGAATTATGTATTGTTGATGTATCATAATAAAAAACAAAGCGTTAGATAAGTGCCCTAGGTGGCTCAGTGTATATTAGCGTGGTTTGGTCATTATGCGTCTCAGATTCGATTGGACAAATCTTTTTTCTGGAGCAAAAAGACTTTTTTTTTGGTCAAATTTTTTCTGGAGCAAAAAGACTTTTTTTTGGGTCAAATTTTAGCTGGAGCAAAAAGACTTTTATTTGGCGCAAAAAGACTTTTTTTTTTGGGTCAAAAAGATTTTTTTTGGTCAAATATCTTCGGTTCAAAAGACTTTTTTTTGGGTCAAAAACTTTTTTTAGACCAAATTAGCTTTCTTTTGGTGCAAATTTTTTTAGTTGTAATTCTGCATTCCCTTTCAATTTTCTAACGGGCGGCGGTAAATTCATCTACAGTAAATTCATCTACAAGGTTCAAATCCCTGTGGAGGTGATCCATTTTATCAGAATGTTCGAATCCGATAGGAAGCATCACTTTTCAAGGACACTCATTTGGCCTCGATATTTGGAAACTGTGTCTTAAAGCCACTTTTATAGTCCTTTTACAAACTTAGGCAACGCCTTAGTTGCAGGGAAACCCTGAACCCGAAATCCGAGGCGGGTACCTTCGGATATGTGGATATCCACCTGGCTGGCCTAAAAAAGATTTTTATTTCAATTTAGACATATGTTTAACCTTGCTAGCAATTCTGTTTGACAGGACCAAATATACATTTTTTAGCCACCCGGACCCCTATACCTGGGTACCACCTGTCAAACATGACCGCCACACACAAGAAAAGTGGGTTGTTTTTGACTTTGGCGGAGTTTTATTTTTACCGGGCAGCCAGGTGGATATCCACCTAACCGAAGAATACTCAAGGCATTTCGCTCCGCGTAGGGGAATCTCAATTGAGGTAATAACAAATCCAATTACTTTCACAAATTTAAGTCAGAAAAATGGGTTTTTCTTATATATTTCAAAAAATTATTTTTCAGACCATCCAGGTGGATCGCCTGACCAGGTGGTACCTACCCATGTTCTGCGGTTGGGGTGGGTAAAAATGCACTTTTGGTCCTGTCAAACAGGATTCCCATAGCTTTTTGTACATGATATGATCGGTCGTTGACGAACTTTTGCCTTTTCAGGTCATCCACGTGGATGTCCACTTCGCCAGGATGTGCCCACCCTATGTTTTTTTTATTTTGATGGAAAAATAACAATTTCAGTATTATCAAACCCAATTCTGCACAAGAATTTATATCACAATAAGTGGTTTATTTTCGATTTTGAAAAATTCTTATTTAGATGAACATCTCCCTGACCATGTGGTACCCAGTCAGGGTTTTGGAATTTGGGTAGCGAAGTTTGCAATTTTTATCCTGTTGAACCTACTTACCCACACATTTCGGGTGAGGAAAGATGATTTGTTTTTGATTTTTAAAAAACTTTAATTTTACAAGCCAGCTACGGGCTCATGTGGATATCCACCTGAGCCCAGGGTACTAACCCCACGTTTTACCGTCCGGATAGATTTAATCGCACTCTTTGTCCTATCAACATAATTTCTTACAATATCTTACGTATTATAGAAATAATTTTTTTTTCTAATTTGATTAACTTTTTCAGGTCGTCTAGGTGGTGATCCACCTACCCGAAGATACCCACCCAAATTTTGGGGTTTGGACCTTAAGGTGCCAAGAGTATAAAAAATGATTCATGACAACTAGGATTCGAATATTCTGGTAAAATGGATCACCTCCACAGGGATTTGAACCTTGTATAGGAATTTACTTGTAGATGAATTTACCGTCGCCCGTTAGAAAAATGAAAGGGAATGCAGAATTACAAGTAAAAAATTTGCACCAAAAAAAAGGCAATTCGCTCCAAAAAAAGTCTTTTTGACCCGAAAGAAAAGTCTTCTTGCGCCAAATAAAAGTCTTTTTGCTCCAGCTAAAATTTGACCCCAAAAAGTCTTTTTGCTCTAAAAAAGTCTTTTTGCTCCAGAATAAAACCTTTGTCCGGTTTGATTCCCTTGACTGCTATTTTATTTTTGATCATTCATGTTAATTCATTCATGATGAATTATTTAAAAAATAATTTCGGAGTAAAAGAAAGTGTCCTGCGCGCATTTGAATTTGCCAAATTCCCATTGTCATCAACAAGTATGGTTCTTTTAATGGCTCGTTTAAAAAGTCGTAGTTGGAGTTGACGTTGGAGTTGGAGAATTTGGCATCGTAAACACACTTTACTCCAACTCCGACTCCAACGTGTTCACGAAGTCGGAGTTGGAGTATCTCTGATTAGTGAAGACCTATTATGCCAGAAATCGGTACATTTCGCCCCTCTATGAGCTATTAACGGCGGCAGCCTTGCAACTATGAGTCTGAACAATCAAAAAGCTTGAAAAATAAAAAGTTTTGGCGAAAATGCGCTCACCAATCAAAGACATCCATCCAACTCCGACTTCGTGAACACGTTGGAGTATTTAGCATCGTGAACACTCTTTACTCCAACGCCAACTCCGACTTCCTTAACGAGCCATAACTTTTATTCCTTTACATGCTTCAACAAAACATGTTTGTAGATTGTACGAAAATTACTCAAAACAGGGTCGACCTTATATAACTTCAGCCTCTTGGTAATCCGGCACATCATGAATGAATCCAAATAAAAATACTTCGAATGAAGAGAAGTGAATTAAATCTCGCTAATTCGATACTTTTGACAATTCGACCTCCCAAGAGCAGCGAATTATCGAGAGTCGGTCGAATGTATAAGACATTAATAGTTTTGAAGTTGGACTCAATGGACTCGAAATTTGGCATGTATGTCGAATTTTATGAGTCTCAGTCAGTTATGGTCAGTCAGGTTATGACATTTGACTACCATTTTTACATCTTCTTAGTTCTTTAGGTTTGCTGTAAGATAGAATCAGGTTTTAAAACTTAATCTCCCAATGGTTGAGAATCCTCTTGTTGCACTTGGATACCATCTCAAAAACACTTGACATGAAACAAAGTAAAAACCTAGCAGCGCTAATCATACCTCACCATTGGGATCAAATCTGCTCTTCGTATCACCCAGAACTATCGACGAAAGTCGTTCAAATGTAAGAACTTTAGCCACTAAAGATGCCGCCAAATTTTTTGAAAAAATATATTTGACAGCCATCACCGAATATGCCTTCTACTTTAGATTTTTTCCATTTTTAGTCTTTTTTGCAACCTCCCTTAGTGTGTAGCTGTTTCCCACCAGGGTCCGTACCATAAGATGAGGGTAAAGTTACTCGGGCAACCTTGATCTAGTAACCTTACCCGAGTAAAGTTACCCAGGTAACCTGTAAAACCGTATCATAAGAAAATTACCCGTTACTCACTGTTGTACCCGAGTAACGGGTAACCTTACCAGCTACCCGGTTCTTATGGTACGGGTAATTTAAAATTTTAAACTAATATTTTAAACTGCCACCACTGTATTTGAAAATCAATTTATGCGCAAAAAGTGAACAGCAGCTTGTAAACAACTTTCTTACTTGCAACAAAGGTCACTTTGATATATTTTTATATTTCTTACTTCAGTAATTCAATTGAAGATTTGCCATTTTAGACGTATTTTTTATATGTACTTTTGTGTATTTTTAAAATGTCTTAATTTTTAAATTTGTATCTGACAGGCATGGCTTTATTTATGAAAGCAATGGGTGCGGATGAAACTTGACATAATGAAAACGAGAAAAGTTATTGATCAGGCGTCTATTTGACTCACATGTGAATTCACGCCTCAGCCTAATTTCACTTCAATTCAAGCGTCAATCTCATTTACATGTCAACTTGAGGAGGGATTTAAATTTTACATGTAAATCAGATTGATTGAATTGAACACACGAATTTCACATGTGAACTTCCCACGTATCGATCGAGCCGTGAATAGATAGTGAGTCAGATCTAGGCGTTAAAATCGCATGTAAATCAGGTCGAAGCGATAATTGGCACGAGAAATTTTAGGTGTGAATAATGCCATGTGAATTCACACCCGAACCCAGACGAGAATTGGCACAAAAATTCACACGCATATATATTCAGACGTGAATTTCAGGTGCCCATCAATGGTCCTCAGGACCATGTGAATTTTGGATCAGGTGGAGGCGTAAATTGACATGTGAGCCAGATTGAAGCGTGAGATAATGAATTATGTGAAAAATACGAAACCCCAAATATGTAAAAAACGTGTGTCTAATGAAAAAATAGCGTCAGAATCGTGTTCAGCGTAATAGGAATGCTTAGCAACACATTTCCGTCATATCATTTTTGCGTAAAAGAATCATGTAAAAAAATTACCCTCAAAAGCTGAGGGTCGTCATTTTACCTAAGTAACTGGTAGGTTACCCGTTACCCCGATCTTATGGTACGGGTAAAAAGTTACAAGTTACACGGGTAAGGTTACCCGGTAACCTTACCTTTACCTGCGGGTTACTCTTATGGTACGGGTAAGTGGTAAGGTTACCCGGATAACTGGTAAGGTTACCCTTACCCTCATCTTATGGTACGGGCCCAGAAAGCTCTCAAAATTTTTCTGCTCGAGCTAAAGCTTCTCAACCAATCGTTATTTTTCTTGTCTGACGACGTCTTTTAAATTTTTTGTTTAGAAATGTCTTGGATACAACGACTGACTCAAAGAAAGAAGCTGACAGGATGATGTAGCGGTGGAAAGCTCTTCAAAAAACTCAGTCTCTTCGTCTACAAAGTCAGCAGGAAGTTCCATGGGGATGCAGCTTTTCCAAGGAAAAGAGGAAGAAGCTCAAGCGCAAGACTCAAACAACGCAGAACACCGTTTCCATGAAGTCAGAAGATCGTGGACTCATGCATTGAACCAGCTTCTAGATCCGCTCCCCCAAAGTCGACTGACAAGAACCGTATGTCGAGTCCACAGTCAGTCAAGAAAAATGTGGCGAACCTGCAAGCAGTCAAAAAGGATAAGAGCAATCAGCCATCGTCAGTCGCTCCACTCAATACGAAACGCTTCAGCCTGCGGGACAAGAGGGATATGGGCAATAAAGGACATCGTCATGAGAATCCGTTGATCATTGGGATACCATTTTGGTACAAAAAGGGTAAGTCTTTATTATTTTAATCATTCTACATTTATAATTTCTCTTTCTTTTGCAGAGCTACCGACGAAGAGAAGACGGAAATAGGTGAATCTTTGATATACTAAGCTCACATATAAAAGGACGGCAAGTGGCTGGTCCTATTTTCCCTGAGGCTTTTGTATCAAACCTGTTGGAGTTTAAAATTGATCGGCCCCGATGCTTATTTTTAGGTGCTGAGATGATCATCGATCATGACCTCATCGACAGCGTTGCTGCTGGTACAAGTGGGATCAAGCCTAAGGAAACATCGCAGAGAACTAAGTTCGACTCATTCACGACTATGGATAGGCTGCGGATGAGCAGCGATCACTTCTTCAGGGACAACATTATTCATGCTACTGCCTCTTCAGTCTTGGGAATGGTGTGAGTGTCTTGCTGTGACTGTCCAGTCCTTAATGTATTTGTTTCCTTGAGTTTTAGGGTTGATCCAGCCAAGGCAAGCAAACAGAAGCCACCCCTGGCATGTGATTGGGCAGACAAGGTCACGATTCATGAGTTTCACTTGAAGACAGGAAGTTCAAGGGATCGTCGGTTCATCCGTTTGAGGAAGATCTCAGAGGAATGGCTGGCAAATAATGCAAATTATATCCAGTAATAATTATATCAGCTGTTGTATGTGATTGTATGTCTACGATAGATCAAAACTTTAAATAAAAGTATAAAAGCTCGATGGATTATAACCATGGTGTGACCGGCTGCAAGACGTTTGCTCAAACGACAGTTGCCGAAACGACACTTGCTCAAACTGTAAGGATGGTTAAATTCCTTATTTCCCGCCCTCCAGAACAGTGCCAGAGTTTCCTATGGAAACACAATTCCAGTACAAAATACCAGTAATAGTAGGATTCAAACCGCCTTTTGTCTCGTCAGGACAAAAGAGAGAGAGGGCGTTCAAACGAAAGAAGTCGATGTATCAAGTCGTCAGTGTATCAAGTTGATGTATCAAGTCATAATTTGTATAAAGTCGTATGGCGTCCGTTTTGAGCAAGTGTCGTTCGAGCAATAGTTGTTTGAGCAACTGCCGTTTGAGCAAGTGTCGTTTGAGCAATATACCGCATAAATAAACTCTGGTATGCATGCTTTTTTATGCATCCGGAGTCACTTTCGAGTGATTTGTGTCTAAGGTATGTGGGTGTGCGCATCTCAACTCCAAGCCCCCGAAGGGGGCGCAGGGGCTTGAGAGTTAGAGATGCGCGCACTCACTTACCTTAGGCATGATTCCGAGCAAGACTCTCGATCCAAAAATGCATATAGAGTCTCTTTTGCCACGGCCCAGTTGAAAAACATGGTGAGGCAATCGAAGCGGTACCGGTCGATTTTCCGCCGACCATTTTCCGCGGACAATTTTCCGCCGACATATTTTCCGCCGACCAATTTTCCGCCGACCAATTTTCCGCCGACAAATTTTCCGCCGCCATAATTCAATTTCTGTTTTCAAGTTAAAGTTTCTTGCACTTTTATAGTGCCCCCATACTCGGATTTTTTGAAAAGTGACCCAAAATCACCTCTCGAACTCATTTTTTTGCACAACAAGGTCCAAGAAGCATTTCTAAACACTTTCTGAATAAAAAGTAAAATTTTACCAAAAAATTTGTCACCCACCCTCGGGGGTAGTTGGTCTTTTTAGGGTGTTTTCACAAATTTTTAGCCTTTTTCAAGTCAAATGAAGGTAAAAATGATAGATTTGAACAAATTTTTACTCTCTGGGGCCTACCGCATAAATAAACTCTGGTATGCATATGTTTTTTTGCACCCAGAGTCATTTTCGAGTGATTTGTTTCTCAGGTATGTGTGTGTGCGCATCTCAACCCAAGCAACCAAGCCCCTGCGCCCCTTCGGGGGCGCAGGAGGCTTGGTTGGTTAGAGATGCGCGCACTCACTTACCTTAGACATGATTCCGAGCAAGACTCTTGATAAAAAATGCATTTAGAGACTATTTTTGCCCAGCTCCAGCAAGAAAAATGTGATAAATCACCCAAAAGTGACCCTAAAAAACCCTAAAAAGACCATCTTTGCCTGAGGGTGGGAGGCACTTTTTTTGGCAAACTTTCAATTTTTTTATTCAGAAAGTGTTTAGAAATGCTTCTCAGACCTTGTTGTGCAGAACAAATGAGTTCGAGAGGTGATTTGGGGGGCTAGGGGAGATTTGCCAAAACGAAATTTGCCAATGTACGTTTGCCAAAACGAAATTTGCCAAAAACGAGATTTCCCAAAACGAAATTTGCCAAAACGAAATTTGCCAAAACGAAATTTGCCAAAACGATATTTGCCAAAACGAAGTTTGCCAAAACGAAATTTGCCAAAACGAAATTTGCCAAAACGAAATTTGCCAAAACGAAATTTGCGAAAACGAAATTTGCCAAAACGAAGTTTGCCAAAACGAAATTTGACAAAACGAAATTTGCCAAAACGAAATTTGCCAAAACGATATTTGCCAAAACGAAATTTGCCAAACGATATTCGGCAAATTTAAATAGGCTGTCGGAATATCTTTAGTTAATTTGCGTCATTGACTTCAGCAGTTGTTTCTTTTTCACTGATACACATATTTAGACAGCATGAGCGAATTAAAAAATTCCAGCGATAGCGAAGGAAGTACGCCAGATGTAGGGCAAATAGAAGTTTATCCAGATCCACCAAGGATCGATATGATGGAAAGCTCAAGAAAGAAGAGAACGCTTGCAATCGGTGGTAAGCTTTAGACGCGTTAGTGTTTGGATTATATCGTTCTACAGGCTACTCCTTTTAGTTTGGCTTCTCAACCACTCTTGACACTCTACAAAACTATGGTGAATTCAATAAGAGAGATGCATCAGTGTATTACTGCACAGACCGTCGTCACCGTGGATGCAAGATGTCGGTTTGGATCGGTAGTTTCCTCAATATCTTACATTTTTATTATTTTCACTTCAGGGAATCTAGGCGAATACATTCAACATCGTGGCCGCCATCTCCATCATGCGAATCTGGTGGTTATTGAGAAGCGACAAATTATGAAAAGGGAAAGCAGTTGCTGAGAGAAGACCCAGTGAGGATGACGCCCAAGAAAGCACGAACTCAGGCTCTAGCTTTATCACACCCCGGGATCATTGCAGTAATGAAGGAACAGAACATGGACAGAGTTTTGCAGTTGAAAAAACATGTATGTGGAAGTTAACTAATGCAATTTTATGTTTACCTTTTATTTAGCGAGGTTTTCCAGTACCCAAAGGAAAAACAGGGCTAATGCATTTAGAGGTTCCAAACGACTTAAAACTGCTCAACAGTAGGCCATTCTTGTCCTTCGATTCTGGAATTTTTTGGAGGTTCGCACGCTATCTAAAAAGTTTCTTTCTCATTCTTTTTGATCTGATTTTAGGTGTCATGCATACGGTGAAACATAAGACTTGTTGGTTCCACTTTGTCCAAGCAATTATGAAGAATCTTAAAGACTATGGCTTCTGTATCACTTCAAGGTCGAGCTAGGTATCCCAAAATATTGTTTATTCTATTGTCGAGTTTCAAAAATGTAACACTAAATTTAGGACATGTGTCTTACCAGCAGGCAATTCGGCTTTCACAAGGTGTCGGTCTTGTTGGAACAAGTACTGGTACTCAGCGTAAGAAGATTGAGGGAACCAAAGAAGCTTTGAGGGAGTGAACCGGGAACCAAAGAAGCTTTGAGAGAATTTGGAGTGTTCATTGTAAGAAATTGAGAAGTAAGGTCTTTAAAAAAAGATGGTCATCTGAAAAAATGACTAGTTGCTTGCACGGTTAATTTAAATTTTCAACTTCAGTTAAGTGGACAACAAAACTTTATTTTACCACTGTCAAACCATCTTCAGCTTGTCCGAATTAGTCCAGAAAACAAGTTTTGGAACATGAAAAACGTAAAATTTTTTTGATTCAAGTGAACTACCACTTGGTTTTAATGGTCTAATATGCAACTCGGGTACTGCCAACTGAGTACTACAATCAAGATACCACTACCCAGAAAATTTATGGATCAATTTACCGTCACCCAAGGCAGTAGTTAGAAAGAACTAACATTTTTAGGAGGTTTTGGGTGTTTTGAGTGGTTTGGGGTGGTTTTGGTCGGTCTGGGGTGGTTTGGACACAATCTAAAAATTTCGAAAAAGAAACGTAAAAAAACTGCCTTGGTCCCCCTGTTAGTCTTGGCAAATCTCGTTTTGGCAAATTTCGTTTTGGCAAATTTCGTTTTGGCGAATTTCGTTTTGGCAAATATCGTTTTGGCAAATTTCGTTTTGGCAAATTTCGTTTTGGCAAATTTCGTTTTGCCAAATTTCGTTTTGGCGAATTTCGTTTTGGCAAATATCGTTTTGGCAAATTTCGTTTTGGCGAATTTCGTTTTGGCAAATATCGTTTTGGCAAATTTCGTTTTGGCAAATTTCGTTTTGGCAAATTTCGTTTTGGCAAATTTCGTTTTTGGCAAATTTCGTTTTTGGCAAATCTCCCCTAGCCATTTTGGGTCACTTTTCAAAAAATCCGAGTATGGGGGGGGGAACTATAAAAGTACCGTTTCTTCTGTGAATGACCCTTTCTCCTATTTCCCTTGTTATTTTTACTGCCCTATCCTACTGTTGCTTCAGATGAACGCCATTCTTGCAAAGCCGTACGCTTTCAACTCAGAACATGGAAATAAGAAGTTTGTCCATGAAAGTCCATGTAGTGCGAAAAAAAATAATACAGGAAAATAAGTGTTGGGACTAAGGGTCCGAGTGAGAAACCGACAAAGAAAATTGTGACAATTCCGGCCCTCCAACTAACCGAAACAAAGAATGTGAGCAAACTGAGAACGAGAAAGAAGTTAAATCCGATAAAGAAATAGCGAAATTCTAGATGTATTTTAGATTGGCAGTGCCACTCAAAATAAGGCTTATTAACAATGAGAAGATGAATTTATTTAGATGACGTTTGTAGAAGCATAGCAATCACAGAAAAACAGTCGTGAGTTGAATCGCGAATGTAAAAAAGCATTTTGAATCACGTTTTTGAATCGCAGCAATTTGAATCGCATTTTGATCACGATTCAAATTGCTGAGACTCAAAAACCGCGATTCAAAATGCGATTCATAATCGAATGCCTGTGATTCACGTGAATCGCAGTCAGTATGCCAATGTTCAAAATGCGATTCGAAATCTTGTGTCTATGATTCACGTGAATCGCACCTTTTTAAATCTCAATTTTGAATCGCAAACGCGTTTGAATTCGAATCGCGCGATTCAAATTGCCAACACTGATTGGCACTACTAAATATATTAGCCAAACGTGAAAACAGAAATTGAATTATGGCGGCGGAAAATTGGTCGGCGGAAAATTGTCCGCGGAGAATTGGTCGGCGGAAAATTGGTCGGCGGAAAATTGACATGTACCCAATCGAAGAATACAAACATTTAATTTTCTAACGTTCTGCCATAAAAGTGGCCCCTTTTATTCCCTTCCCTCCCAATACAGCCCTTAATCCCTTTAAAATTCAAAAAGCGCCAATTTAAATTTTTGAAATTTTGACTAAAAACCATGATACAACCCCCTGTGGTTGGAAAAATTTGTTTTCTCAAAACCAAAAAAACAGCCGGCTTTCTCATGAAATCGGGGACGACAAACACGAATATGAAGTTATCTCCCCCATCTGACCACTCCCCGTGGGGGGGTGATTGTAAACTGCAACCCAAAATTATTCATGAAGTCTGTATTAAGAGTTTTTTGAGCAGCATAAGTAGGCTTCGCATTTCCGGTCCAGGACGAATTTTGGACCGGATTTTAAAAAAGCCCGATTGCGGAATCCGGAAATATTCAAATTAGGAATGCGTACTGGGCTCCGGATTTTCCGCATAATAATTTTATGAATCAGGAAACTACCCCAGTGTGTTTATGATTTATAAGGCAGCCGATTTTCAAGGTAATTATATCCACCGACAACGTTTTAAAAAGAGCAAGAAGACAAACGAGTAAAGGGCTAAAGTACACTTTTGCGGGTAGCCCAAAATTGCGTTTTTTCAAGGTCTAAGTATTTTTCAGGCCGTTAAAACGATAGAAAGGGCCAAAAAAGGTGCGGTTTTTGGTTATTTTCTGTCTCGATCCTCCTATGGTTTTTTGTCATTCTTTGACTTAAACACCTTTGTTGAACTTAAAAGATGCAATTTGAACATATTTTTGTTAATTGTGGCCGACCGCATAAAGCAACTCTGGTATGCATACATGTTTTAGGCATCCAGAGTCACTTTCGAGTGATTTATGTCTAAGGTATGTGGGTGTGCGCATCTCAACCCTAAACCACCAAGCCACCTCGCCCTTTGGGGGGGGGGGTGGAGCTTGAGAGTTAGAAATGCGGCACTCACTTACCTCAGACATGATTCCTAGCAAGACTCTTGGTCATAAATGTATATAGATTCTTTTTTTGCCCAGGTTCAGTGACCAAAACGGATAAAATACGAAAAAATGACTAAAAATCGTAGGGAGACCGAGTCATAAAATGGCCAAAAATCTCAGGCAGGACCAAGGCAATCGAATTTTTTTCGAAAATTGCCTTTCCACACTTTTTTTGGCCGTTTCTATTGTTTGAACGGCCTAAAAATACGTAAACCTTGAAAAAAAAAACGCAATTTTGTGCTACCCCAAATAGTGTACTCCTGCCGATTAAAGCGAGTAGCGTTTAATTTTTTTCTTTTGTTTTGGGACTAATATGCATGAATTTTAAATTTTTTGATTTTCTGGTATTTATGTGATTTTTGATCGTTGACCGGACGGACTCGGGATTTGATCTACATGAAACCGGATTTGGATCCGGCAAATCCGTGCGAATTCCGGTCCGCTTGCCAAGCCTAAGCATAAGTATAACAGCCGAGTTTGCTTTACAAGTCAAAATTAAAAATAATTTTTTTACTAATGAACGATGTTTCCTATTGGAAAAAGTGTTGGGCTAGGGATGCTTAACCTACTCACCTGTGCATATTGAATCCACCCTCCTTTAAACTCTGCTTTGGTGAAGCAATTGATGGCTGTTCCGATGTAGAGCTAAAACCTTTTTTAAATGAGGCAGTCTATCTATGAAGTTTTACGTAATAGCTGAACCACTTGTATAACTAATGCTCGAAGAGTGGAAAATGATCAAAAAATAATAGGCGCTTCTATATCCTCCCCTCAGAACACCTACTTTGATATACCGCCCTCCCCAATCCATGGACCTACTATGATATAACGCCTGCCCCCCCCCCCCCGGGTGTCTAAAAACCATTTTATGCAATAATTTGCCATGAAAGGACCAGAAAAGTGATTTTAATAGGGACAAACGGCTGTATTGGGACGCGAAGGGACAAAAAGAGGCCACTTATTTAATATAGCGAAGATCCTTAGGGTATTGATTCTCTAGGCGTCCAAGCTTACCGTCAAACCCAGCAAAGAGAAAAAGATAAGTAATCAAAAAGATCAAAACGGTCAGCTGGGTGGGACCAGAGGTGGTTATGTCTAAACCAGGTCTCTGTAGCGGACCTGGTTGAATTTTTGACTGGCTCGGCCTTGAAGCAGGGAGGGTACTTTTCGGCAAAAAAATAAAGATGTTAAACATACAGGGTGGCGCAACATAAACGCATGAATGTATTTTCGCCATAACTTTTTAAATTTGAGGTACTTTGACGAGATCCTTTTTTTATTCGAAAGCTGAATGAATGAGAAATCGAATGACACCAAACTTATTGATTTTCGTGTTTGTTATCACTGTTAAAACATGTTTGATTGAAAATTTATTTTTTCTTCTTTTAGCCATGGTCTACAGTGCTCAAGAGAAGGCAAAGTGCGTCGAAATGTTCATTGAGAAAGGCAAAAGCGTGGCCAATTTTGGCGTTCGATATCGGAGGGAGCTCGGGATTCATGCTAAAGTGCCGGACCGCAATAGGATTCTTGACTGGTACAACAAATTCAAGGGGCAAGGAAGCGTCGAAAGGAAGAAGAGGCCAAACATCAAGGTTGGATTTTTCGGGTTTGGTTGATTGGATGATGAATTTGGTTGATTTTTTGCTGCAGATTGAGACGGATTGAGCGCGCTTTCATGAGTCTGCCGCAGGAGATGGTCAACAGAGCAATCGGAGCCTACGAAACTCGCCTCGAATACTGCCTAGAAGTGAATGGGAAAAGTACAGAACAGGAATATGAGGGAAAATCATTGTTATTTTTGTCCGTTAAAATTGGGTGTGTTCAAATAAAGAATTCTTTGCATGTTTGGTGTCATTCGATTTCTCATTCATTCAGCTTTCGAATAAAAAAAAGATCTCGTCAAAGTACCGCAAATTTAAAAAGTTATGGCGAAAATTCATTCATGCGTTTATGTTGCGCCACCCTGTAGTTCTGAAATGGCTGTTAGTACTTTCCCCCGTCAAATTATTCTTTTACCCCGTCAAATCGTAAAAATTTGTTTCTTTTGAATATTCTTAAACTTTTTCTTTCAACTTTTTCAAGGTTTTTATACCAGCATGTAGCCCGGGATCTCAGCTTTCTAACAAGCTATCGACTGAATTTCTGAGATTTCAATTGTTGGAGAAAAAGTTCTTTGTATAGACCAAATTTTTTGAAAAAATTTGGTCCATACAAAGACTTATTTCTCCAACTTTTTGAAGTCTCAGAAATTCAGTCAATAGCTTGTTAGAAAGCCGAGATCCAGGGCTACATTTTGATGTGAAAATGTTAGAAAATTAAAAACTTTTGGAGATGAAAACAGATTTTTACGATTTGACGGGGTAAAAGAATAATTTTACGGGGTAAAACAATTTGAGCCGTTCTGAAATCTGGGGCCTGCCGCATAAAGAACTCTGGTATGCATTTTTTTCATGCATCCAGAGTCACTTTCGAGTGATTTGTGGCTAAGGTATCTTTGTATGCGCATTTCATCTCCAAGCTCCTGCGCAGTGAAAAAATGTCCGAAAGTGGCTTTAAAAAAGTGGCCCCTAGGATGGTATATCATAGTAGCGTCAATTAATAAGCTTCAGTAAGGTCCAAAAGTCTGTAGAGATATGTCTTTCGTATTTCAGAAAACATGTATGCCAAATTTAGATTTTGAGAATTTTTAAAATTTTGGATGTGTTAACCCTTCTTTTGCCGGCGTCTCGTATTTTAAATGACTTAAAAAGTTCAATGAGAAGCAATATTCCACACTTTTTGCACGTCATTGAGCAGTGCTTTCTACATTCTACATTCTTCTACATTTCTTTCTACATTCCTTGCACCAAGGAATGAAATACTTGATTTTTTAAAATTCGACTTCTATCTCGTTTTCTACTTTGGCTAAATCAATTTTTGCATTCATTTCTGTTTGAAAAATAACGACGTGGTAAACAGAACAAAACTCACTAAAAAGTTAGGTAAAAAGCGATAAATGGATTAATAAATAAATGACTTACATAGTTTTTTCAAAAATACCGCTTTATGACCGGTTGGCGAAAATATGGCCACGATTATAATTGCTTTGAAAATATAAATTTTATATTTTTACACTTGCAAGTAAAAGTGCATTTCTATCTGCAGGAATAGTGCTTTTATATCCCATAAGCAACAGGGATGATGTAAATTATATTATTGCTTTACAGTCGAACCTCGATAAGCCGACATCTCGATAAGCCGACACCCTGAGTTCGGTCCCTTGGGGTGTCGGCTTATCGAGTTTCGACTGTACTAAACCTAATAAAGTTAAAAAATCGTGTAATAGAAAACGGCCAAAAAACAACTGTTGATTTAATTTTCAGCAATTTTTGTTTGTCTTCTGTTCAGTCTTTTCATCACTAAAATGTTCGCCAACTTTTTTTCTTTCTTTTTCAAAAAAAGTTATGTCTGCACGTGAGCAATAAGTGGTAATTTTGCTTTGCTGCGGTATGGTTAATGACCCACCTTTGAAATGTTGACCAAGGAGAAGAGCAACAAAAAAAAGGGCTGGAAATTGCCAATTGAAATTACGGCGCTACTTGGATATACCCCCCCCTCCCCAAATCAACTTTTTTCAAAGTGTTTCCAAACACCCTATATCGACCTAAAATGGCCTCAGGAGTTCGAAAAAGACATTATTTTTGAGTTCTGGTCAATAAAAAACTGAGTTTTGGGACAACCCAAAATCACCCATTTTGACCATTTTTAAAGGGATTTAGGTCTGTATTTGGGTGGAAATGGACCAAAACTGGGCCAATTTAGTGTGAAAAAGAAAATGTTGAACATAGTTTTGTTGACTGGGGCCTACCGCATAAATAAACTCTGGTATGCATACATTTTTATGCATCCAGAGTCACTTTCGAGTGATTTGCGTCTGAGGTATGTGGGCGTGCGCATCTGAACACCAAGCAACCAAGCCCCTGCGCCCCCGAATGGGGCGCAGTGGGCTTGGTTGGTTGGTTAGAGATGCGCGCACTCACTTACCTTAGACATAATTCCGAGCAAGACTCTTTAACAAAATGCATTTAGAGACTATTTTTGCCCAGCTCCAGTGACCAAAACATGATAAAACAGGTAAAATGTCAAAATTTAAAAGTGCCCAAAACTCAATTTTTATTGACCAGAACTTAAAAATAATGTCTTTTTTGAACTTCTGAGGCCATTTTAGGTCGAAATAGGGTGTTTGGAAACACTTTTAAAAAAGTTTATTTGGGGGGGGGGGGGGGGGCGTATATCCAAGTAGGGTCGAAATTACTTAAGATTATAGATAAAAGGAACATGCCGTGATTTGATAGTTCAGTCTGTCAAAGGCGTCATCCTCATTCCTTTCCGTCAGGAATCCGGTTACAAAGTCAAACAACAGATCCATTTTTTAGTTGAATGGTAAAAACCAGGCGATAATTAGAATCCGGAGCCAAGCATATGTATTTTGACGTGCCAAATAATACACCTAAAAGCAACGTTTGGAATATTGAGCTGGAAATAATTATTTCTTCAAAGTGCCAACACATAAAAGTCGATACCTGAGAGTGGTAAAACGCTTTCTTTTTATCACTTTTCAGTGTGTCAAATGTGTGCACAGTGGAGGAGTTAGTAATAGTCACAGCAGTTAGTCAAGATAAGGCAGTGGTTTGCTCTATTTTAAAGGGGCACTCAAATTACATGTGTATTTGATGTTACATAAATTGACTGGGGTGTATGTTTAAGGTTCGAACAAGTTAACGGCAAGTCTGTGCGCGCATCTCTAACCCTTCAAGCCTAGAGGTTTGGGCTTGAGATGCACATGCATGCATACCTTATAAGGCTATGCCAGCTCGCCCGTTCTTTTAATGGACATTTTGTGACAGGTAAAATGCCAGCAAACATGTTCTTTTACTCTTCTCTTACAACAAACATTTAAAATTCAATATTTGAAGGATTTTTGTCTTGAGAAGAAGTTAAAATTTGACAGAGACTTTCTAATTGTAAAAGCACTTTCACAGGTAAATCTACCACGCTGAACAAGAATCCGGTGTCGAAATTTGAAATTGATGGTTTTCACCGCAAATTGCGGAAATTTAAAAATTATTTTTTACATAAAATCTTCATCCCATGCTGTTTGGGCTGATTGCCCATGTAGATCATTATATATCAACATGATCCTCAGAATGTGCACATTTACCGTATATTCTCTATTAATCACCAATGGGGATTAGTTTTCAACCCTCGAAAAATCCGGAAATTGTCAATCAAAAATGGCATTAACTCTGAAATCCTAGTCAAAAAAATGAGGGGTGGGGGATTATTAGAGAATGTACGGTATATGAAGTTAAGTTTTAGCAAATAATTATTATTTGAAAACATTTCTCAGGTATAAATGACGGTAGGTATAACACAGCTGAAAATTTCAAATTTAAATTTGAAATTTTCTACTATTGTATTTAGCATGAAATTCTGAACCAGAAATAACAATATAGCAAGATATAGCAATCCGTCCTGCTAGTGTTAAAGGAAGGGTGAAAGCTGTTAAGGATATAGTCTCGACATGAAAGGATTTATCCTGTTTTTTGTGTTCAAATGGCATCAGATCTAAAATTTGTCGACAACTCGGTGTTGCGATGTCAGACAAACTTGTGCAGAATTAAAATTGGATTAGCATAATTAATTTCAGAAATTCAAATTTATTCAGAAAATGCACTTAAAATTGAAATGAAAAAAGGAAACCAATCAAAAAAGGTTAATTAGTCTTATATTGCATTTCAATTTTTAGGGTATTTTTTGAAGGAAATTCGAAATCCTGATATTGATGATGCTAATCCAACTTCTAATTTTGCACAAGTTTGTCTGAGATTGCAACACCGAGTTGTCGACTGATTTGGCTCTAGAATCCCATTTTAAACACACAAAAAAGGATAAATATTTTTGTATCGAGACCATCCGTAATAGCTTGCACCCTCCCTTTAAAGCCACGTTCACATAATGTCTCACACTCGACCTGAGTGTGAGATTTGGGGTGCTTTTAGCGCTGGAAGAGCTGTACTTTTTTTTCTCAACTAAAACTTTTTATCTGTTGATACCATTTTGTAGCTAAGATTCAGGGCTTCAAAATAAGCTATTGACAAGCAACATCTGATGAAAAAAATTGGGGTAAAATACTCAGGTCTGCAATCAGAATCACACTCAGGCCCACACGTCGTCGAATGTCGACCCGAGTGTCGACCTGAGTGGGTCCTAAGCATTTTTATCCGAATTTTTTTTATCAGATGTTGCTGATCAATAGCTCATTTTGAACTCCTGAATCTAAGCTACAAAAGAGTACCAATAGATAAAAAGTTTTAGTTAAGAAAAAAAGTACAGCTCTTCCGCGCCAAAAACACCCCGAACCTCACACTCAGGTCGACACATTATGTGAACTTAGCTTAAGGCCCACAAAATCCCGCACCCCCACTCTCCGGTGTGAGTGTCGGTGTGGGGCTGTGTGGGTGCGGATTTTCATAATCGGATTGTGAACAGGTGTGGGTGCGGGTGTGGGTTTGAGTGTGAGTGCGGTATTTTCAAACCCTATTGTGAACACGAGTGTGGGTCTGGTGTGGGTGCGAGATTTTGAGTTATGTGAACGTAGCTTTAAAGGGAGGATGAAAGCTGTTTAGGAGATAGTCTCGACACGAAACAATTACTCATAGTTTTTTGTTTTTTAGTTTTCATAGTTTTTTGTTTTAGAAAAAAAGTTGATTAGTCTTCTATTGCATTTCAATTTTAAGGCATTTTTTAAGGAATTCTAGAAATTCTGATATTGATGATGCTAACCCAAATTTTAATTTGCACGAGTTTGTCTGAGATCGTAAAACCAACTTGTCGACGAAAATGGCTCTAAAACCACATTTAAAAAACAAAAAACTATGATCAATCCTTTTGTGTCGATACTATCTCCTTAACAGCTTTCACCCTCCTTTAAAGGGCCATTGTCACGCGTTCTTAATTGTCCCCCGGGAATTCAAAAATCTTCACCTAATCATTGAACATCTGTACGGACTTTCCAGCTTGGTTTCCAACAAAACAAGGCCTACAAATTTAATTTTAGGGTAAGTTTTGTTTGAAACCAAGTTAAAAAGTCTGCACAGAAATATAACGATTAAGAAAAAATTTTGAATTGGCGGGGGGACAACCGTTGTCAGAGACGGCAATGACCCTTTAAGGATAACTGGTCTCTTCAAATTTGGTGCTTGGGGAACCCTTATTTTTTGGATTTCTGACTTATTCTTAATATGTTTTTTAGTCTTTTGTTATCAGATTGGTACTCATAATTAGGGTTGTCGAGCGCTCGAAATTTTCGAGTCGAGCGCTCGATTCGATAATCGCAATTCGAAATTTTCGAGTCGAGCGCTCGATTCGAAATTCGAAAATTTTCGAGCGCTCGATTCGAAATCGAAAATTTTCAGCGGCTTCGCCTCATTAATGGATTTTTAGAAATAAATTAATTGAAACCATGGTTAATCGACCACACACGACCGTTTTACCACACCAAACGAATAAGCGGCCGAAAAACTACCATTCTTTGTTCATAGTTGTGCTTGATCAAACGGCGCAGATCGGAGACTCTGAGATCGCAAAAAGCACCGCTCTGGCTTTTTTCGCCTCAGAAGGTCAAAATTTTTTGTTCGCTAACTTTTCCTTGGGCCTTGCCGATTTCAGATGACCCGAAAGATGAGTTGTTGATCTACTCTTTGGCAGTCTAAGCTCTTCCCCACAAGTGAAAATAGTCTTTCCACCGACTTTCTTAAACGATTTCCAAACTTCGCTTGGCATTTTTCTAAAACAAGAAAATTCACCATTACATTCTTTTTTGTTTGCTGCAAGTTCCGAACTATAACTCGAAAAATAAGCGCTCAAAATTCGAAAGCATAATTCGAAATTTTTTTCGAGCGCTCGAAATTCGAAATTTCCGCTCGAAATTCGAAAATTTTCGAACTTTCGAGCGAAAAGTTCGAAATCGAGCGCTCGATTCGACAACCCTACTCATAATATATTGTTTCTGTAATTGTCCTCGTTACTTTGTATTTGAAATAGTTGATTTTTATTTTGAGTTTGAAAAAAACAATACAATGCGTTTACCCGGTAAAATTTTATTATTAATTTATTGAAACTCTCTTAAGGAATTAGACAAAGCAAAATAATTGGCACTTGGTGTATTGTTGGATTACATAGTTAATTTGAAAGGCTAGTAGATAATGAAAAAACAGACACGAAACAATTGAACATTTGTGCAGAAAAACAATGTTAAAGCCATAATTTTTGACCGTTTTTCGACTTCTTTGTCTTTATATAGCTTTTATACAAAAGATTTCGGTGTTACCAAAAATGATTTTAATTATTCAGAAAACCGCATATTTTAGACATTTTATAATGTAAAAGTATTGACTAGACATTTTCACTCTATAACATTATTGCTTTTGCGTAATTTAAATAAAAAATATGTATTTCAAGATTTGCAAAACTGTGGCAATTTTGTAAAGCTAACAGAAAACTCCACGAGTCTCTTTACAAACTTGCTAATATTTCCACCTATTTTAGTTTATACACGGTAGTATCAAAAACAGAGATTACAAGCAAAATTTGTCAGCAGCTTCGGAACACTTGTGTAGCCAAAAATTAGATATTTTTGGGCCTTATTTTTTATTTACGGAATTATAAAATTGTTGTACTGTTTCAAAATTTTAAAAGGCTCACTTTAGCCGTCCTCTTGATGTCCACAAATTTAATTTTTTTGTCTGAAAACATTTGAAAGTTTGTTAGTTCAATTTATGTTAACGAGAGTATACCGCAAAATTTATGAGCTAATGTAAGGGCATATACCGCATTCTTTATAATTATTCCCTTCCTATTTTAAATAGTCATGGTCGACACGAAATAGTCGACACCTTTTTCTGTTTTCGAGCCTTTAAAATACTTAGTAGGGTTTTGAATAAAATTATTAGGCACTTTTCATAGGGCTCAAACAATCATAAAAAGCTACAGGCTAATTTAATTAACTACAGAAATCATGTAATCCAAAATTTTTATAACTACAGTAAGGAAATTATGAATAGAGAAAAGTGGCACAGCCTCATTTAGTGAATTTTCGACGCTACTGGAATATACGCCTCCAAAAAAGCTACTGGAATATACCCTCCCAAATAATTTTTAGGAGTACCTAAACCACCATTTTTGATATTTTTTTTAAAAAGCCTTGTTAGTAATGGCCAGGCCCTGAGCCTGAACTTAAGTCTACGGCCTAAGCCAAAGCATAAGACTAAATTATTGGGTGGGGTATATTCCAGTAGCGTCTTTTTCGGAGGGTATATTCCAGCAGCTCGCATTTTCGTAGATTTTGGCCAGATTAAAAATTGATTTGTGTTGAACCGAATTTTCAGTAAATTTACCCTTTTGTGAAAATTTGAAAAAAATTGAAGCCTAAATAAAGTTTATTTTATGCAGTTTTACCAAAAAGCAGCTGAGGATAAATTTTGAAACATGTAATTGTATTAAAAGGAAATTTTGAATTTTCAGTAAATTTTTTTCAAGATTTATACTCAAAGTAAAACGCTTGGCCTAGATGAGAGAATTTACAAATTGGCACCAAATTCCAAAAATCTACGAAGTATACAAGCTAAAGTGACTGAATATATTATCTTCAGGCCTTTTTTGACTCAGAGAATATCTTAACTGCATTCCGAAATCCACAGCCAACTTCAATTTGTGCTTGAATAAGCCATTGAAGGTGGGTCTCGGGAAACCGACTCAAGTGTCAAAAAAAGAAGAAGAATTTGTATTGCAGAAGAAGATAGATGTATTGTTGACTACTACACCGGCAAATAGATATACAAAATACACACACGAATAAATGGTTTTGCTAGATAAATTAGAGAGGCGAGCCATCCACTTCATACTGCTTGCTGACAATGTAGGGTGCCTTGTAGTTGTCTTGGTGGTAGGTCAGGGTGCCGGCGGTCTCATAGTTGCTGGTCACTGCTAATTGGTGACGGGCAATCTCGTCGGTTCTCCTGAAAAATCAGCAGAAATTTTTCGGTAGATTTTCATTTTTCAACCAAATGGCTTTTTTTCAAAAATTATTTTACATCTTCTAATGAAACAGCCGAATTATGCCCGGATTTTTACATCGTGCTTTTACCAAATGTCTTTACAATTAATTTTGGGTACAAATCCACTGAATTTATAGCTGACATCCCCGGCTTTAATAAGATATTGTGCACCAAAAATTGAATGCAAGAACTTAGCGAAAATACATTTGCACAAAAATTTTTGAAAAATTTTATAGGACTTTAGAAATGTCCAGCTATACAGAGCGGACCGATTTATCTGGCACTCTGGTTTTAGTCATAACTTTTTTTCTAGATCGAATACTAAATTCTTGTAAATACAGTTTGACTCAGATACGAAATTTTTCGTGAAGCAATATTATGTGAAACAGATGATTTTTACTTGTCTGTGGTTTCGGTCCTACGACCAGGTCCCAAACCCCAGGGGTGACCAAGAAAAAATCATGTTTTGTACACTGTATACCAAAAAATGAATTCGATCTAGAAAAAAAGTCATGATTAAAATAGAGAAAAAATCCAGAAAAAATTGGTCGACTCTGTGCAAACCTTCTAATCTTAATTTCTATTTAGATACACAAAAGCTTTTCAAGCCAGCTTACCATAGCTCATTCTTGTCTTTGTCCCGAGGTTCCCAACTCAAGAACAGACGGCCGAGTACATTGCTAGCCACAAATCCGGAAGAGTTGATCTCCATAAGTTCAAACATGAGGATGCCGTCAATTCCAAGCCAGTCGAAGAAGTCTCGATAGTGCTGCTCGATCTTGGTGATGAACTGCTTTTGCTTGCGGTACCAACACATCGTGGCGACGCTAGAAATAAATGCTGTAGAAATAGTTTTTAAATTTTTACCGCAACTAACCTGAGTCTTGGTTTTGTTGGACTTGGTTGGGATTGGAGGTGCTTGGAGAGTGTCCATTGGAGAGGTCTTGTCGGTGGAAGCGTCGGAGGGGGGCTTGTTGGTGGTGCTGTCTTCTTCGTCATAGTTGTCTCCTTCCTCTTCTTCTTTGTTACTGTCCTATAAATAGATAGGATAATTAGAAAATGTCATAAGTAGGTGTAAATTATGTATTTAATTATCTCAAAATCACGCAGTAGCTAGTAATTAGATGGCTCAGTGGAACAAGCCTGTTTTTTTTAAAAGGGCTAAGATCAGGGAACGTAACTGTGCTCTTTAAAAAGATTTTTAAATTTTTCCGGCACCCCAAATATTTTATATTTTTGAGGTTTACGTCAAACCTTTTTTCGCTTCGAAATAGCAATTGGCACTGGATAAAATGGCATTTTTAGAGGGAAACCGGCCAAATTGTACTTTTCTGGCCAAATTTACTTTTTTAAGTTACGTATTCTGGCTAAGGTTCTAGTCTAACCATGTCATATTTTTTTGGCACAGCAGTCTTATTAAAGTTGTATGATCAAACTACTGACATAGTTGTCGGACTGACTCTCCTCGTTGTCTTTCTCCTGAACACAGTCTTCGGTGGGTGGTTCTGGATGGACTCTCTGCACACTCAACACCAACTTGTCGTGGAAAGCTCTCAGGCGGCTAGAGCGTAGAGATAGTTTGACTAGCCAATGCACAAGACTAGCCACTGTCAATGCGTTAAGAATGATTAGCCACCACCTAAAAAATAATCGTGTCAAAAACTCGTAGTCAAAGTTTTGGTAAAAAAAACTAACCAGAGGAGTACAAAGATCTTCTCATTGACCATGTTGCAGCCAGGACGCATTGGACAGTATACTTCTAAAAAAATAGAAATCCGCAATGTGTGCTGGTATTAAAAGAGTATGACCCACCTGGATATGACCACCACCAGCCTGACGAACTTGCAGGTCGCACATTGTAACACGAGGAAATAGACCGGTGTCCAGCCATGACTCACCATTCCTCAAAGCATTCAGGGTGGAGAAGCCCCAGATATGACTGCTTTGCCAAGGAATCGTCCGAGCAAGTAGAACTGTAAAATACTTCACTAATTTGTTAGGTCAGAAGTGCATATAGTTGTAAACCCTCTCAAATACAACACAACTTGGGCCACTTAAAAAGTTATGGCTTTATTTAAAACACCTCTATTTTGGAAGGATAGCTCAAATTTAGGAGCAGTTTCGGAACACCCACCCCAGTCAATTTCGGTATACCCACCCCAGTCAATTTTGGAACGCCCACTCCATTCAATTTAGTAATAAACCTCTAATGCTACCCCACAATAGAAAGCTTAGAGTGTTAGCTACACAATGATGTAAAATTTCTCAGTTCAGTTCACTAAAATCAATTTATTTTAATAATCAATTTATTTTAATAAGGGGTGGGTGTTCCGAAATTTAGCCCAAATTTATGGGCCTTTGCTATCTTTAGGCTGAAGATGTTAATCGAAGTCAACGAAGAACTTCAAAATTGGAGGAAAATTTGGGTAGCAACTGCGCTATGAAGTGCACCCAGCAATAAGTCAAACAGGTACTTTATTCAGGATGTTATAGCAGAGGCATTACAATAAGCAATGCCAAAACTATCTGGCTCAATTTCCACCCAAAGCAGTAACAATATATTCAAACACACCTGGAGCAGACTGTTGCCGATGAAGAGGATTTTGGTGAAGCAGTACAAGAATGTCAGCGAGCGTTGGGAAATGAAGCGGTAGATCTTGACCGGGAATTTGACTCCGTCTCCATATTTGTCGTCCAGGCAAACCTACAGTTAATGCAACATAGTTAAAGCTATAACTTCCACAACTTTTAAATGTACGGAAAAGCTACCTTCATGTGATGGGCGATGTTGCGGCGGTCCTTGCTGTCCATGCTGCTGGCGGAGGTGGTAGCTTCACGGGCCATCGACAGCACTGTCTGCACTGGTATTCCTGTAAATGTGGATTACAATTCTTTTGAGCTAATTTATAGTACTAACCAGACACAGTTCCATCCAAAGCCCTCCAAATGATGAGCGGCGCCATGAAGAGCAGACCTTGGAGGATCAGGATGAACGGCATCCACTGAAAATCATGAGGTTGAGATGGTGTTGTGAGGAGCAAAAAGAGTAGTAGTAACTGACCTGGTAGTAGCTGATCTCCTGTTGTTGAACCAACTCAGTGCGGTTGTAGGGCACTCCCTTTTGTTGCATGGAATGTAGTAGGTGTTCTCGACGAGACAGTAGTCGTGTGCATACTGCACCCATCCCTTTCTCCATTCAGCATTGCCCCAGCAGTGGATAGGATTGCCCATATAATCCTGAAAATACGGTTTTTAAAAATTCTATCGTTGTGAATTTAAAAAGGTTAGCTTTTAGGCGTGTAGAAAATCAACTTGTGATAGTATAAGATCAAAATTTTAGAACTTTATTGTAAAAAATTGACGATTTTCGAGAAAAAAATTGTACTTTCATATTGTCCCTCAATGTGTATTGTAAGAACTCATAGTAGCCAAATTTTCACCAAATCCAAATAAAAATTGCATAATATGCTTGGTTTCTAAAAATTTGATCGTAAGTTGAAGTCATTTTTTAGAGATGTCGGTATTCCAATTTATATCCATATTTCAGCAATCAAGCTTTTTGAAGAGAAAATTGTGTTTTATGACTCATTTTCTTTTATCATTTAGATGTTTGGGGTTCTAGGGATTTTTTTCGGAATATAGCTACTTCAAAAAAAACGTAAAATTTTTGGAAAAAACCGCCACGAGCCGTCGTGGTAGATTTATCAGCTTTTCAAGCTCTAACCACACACGTGCTACATAAAACTTGGGGATGGAATGCCTATTTATTTTAGAATACAAATATGTAAAAAGTAACTCACCCTGGCAAAACAGGCGATTGCGGACACAAATAAGGCCAAGCTGGTGATCCGACTATTGAGCATGTCGACGAAGTCCTTCCCCGAGGAGCCTTGACCACCTTCAACATGTTATCGACAAAAGCTAGTGGGGCAACCATGTCGAAGTCTGAAGCCATGATTATAGTCGATAGCAATAATATAGCAATGTCAATCACAGACGCATACAAACCCAATGGCCCATATTTTACTTGTGCTTTGGGGTTAATAAAAAAAAGCAAAAGATGGTCTGAATCATCACTAAGAAGGGGGCAGGGAAATGCGGCAAAGAAAGGGTATTTACAGAGGGCATTGACAAAAGATAAGCCTAATTTGTAAGGGTCAAAACTGAAAGGATGCGGTTATTAGTCAGGAGTACGGCTCAAATTATCTTATATGGATAGTGATTAGATATTAATTAGGCGATTGATTAGGAGATAAGAGGTTAAATGAAATTTGGGCAACCATAAAGGAGAACACTTTTGCGACTAAAAAGTTCAGAAAATGCAAACACACGCATAAAAAAATTCAAAAAAATTCAGAAAGAAAAACAAAAGGAAGTTAACAAATCAGAGAAACACAAAGCTAACTCAACAGAACAGAATCTGTAAGTGATCATTCACGCTATGCAGGTCTTGGTCCAGCCCAAGAAATTCAAAATTACTCGGTGCAATATTCGTAATTGGATTACCAAGGAAAGCTTTTTCCGAAACCCAAACGCTATTTTCATTAAAGGGGCATGCCCGTGCCCGACACGGAGAAAAGGCGGGGACCAGCACTTTTTTCTTTCTCGATCAAGTTTTACATGCATACGCATTCAGATTTTTTAAGTTTTCTGCCTAGTTTTAGCAAGTAGTATAGGGTCATCAATATTAGATTTGACGCAAAACGAGTGAAAAATAGAACGATTCAAAAAAATTGCTGGTCCCCGCCTTAACTTTTTGAAACGCACGGGCATGCCCCTTTAAAGAGGGGGAAAAGCCATTTAGGTTTGAAAAAGTGGCGCAGTGCGTAAGCGTTTGTGCTTTATGGTCACTAAAGGGCGCGCAGGTTTGATCCCGCATGCGTGCACTTCATTTTATTGGCTTGTTTGACCAGTTCTAAGGGTAATTTGGGTCGTTGATTCCGAATATGGCATTTAAAAAATCTAATTACCTCTAAAACTGGCTAAACAAGCCAAAAAAAAATAACGTGCCACTACGTGGGATCGAACCTGCAACACTATTTTTGGCCAAAAAATGCAACCGCTTACGCAATGCGCCATTGAGGCCACTTTTTGAAACCTAAATGGCTTTTCCCCCTCCTTTAAGCAATGAACTTTTCATAAATCTTGAATGTTTGTAGAGTGAAATATGTTTAATAATTCATCTACAGCAGGCAAAAAGCAAAATTGGTAATAAATTGACAGCCAATATGAATTCTAGCCCGCCTTCAGTAGATGCATGTTTGGATAAATTTGTCAATTGAATCAGTGGATTCCGCTGTTGGATTTTCCACAGAGCCTTTTTTGCCGACAATCGAAATATTGAAGACCACCTCTAATGACCCATCTACAGGAGGAATGAAACACATAAGACCCGAGTCTTTTATACCGTATTTAGCTGCCATCACTTGCATAATTTTTGGCTAAAAATTTTCGGCGCTACTATAGAATACCCCCCCCCCCCCAAATCCGACCTTATAAAATCGCTGTAACTACCCTTGCAAACAACAAGTTTAGGCTTAGCCCTTAGGCTTGGGGGTAGGCCAGCGTACGGAAGTTGTGACTAATGAAGAGTTTGCGCACATTTTCCGTGGTCTGGGACATAAATTTGGGTACTTTTTATTTAAGTTTTAAAAGGTCGGATTTGGGGGGAGGTTATTCTATAGTAGGGTCAAATTTTCCATTATTTTGCAAAGGGTGGTAATTAATTTTGTCCCCAAATTGCTGAAAAAATGTCCCCAAATTTGGTGAAAAATGTTCCCAAAATTTTAATTTGACGTTTTTTCTTAATTTTTGAGTTTCTTTTTCAAATTTTTTTCAACCATCGTGTAGCTCAGAATCTCAGCTTTCTATCGAGGTATCAATCTCTATAGCATGATTTCAGATTTAAACTGAAAAATATAGACTAAGATTTTTTTTAAAAAATCATCAATTTTTTAAGGCCTCTAAAGATCTATATTTTAAAGTCATTCAACGATGATTGATAGCTCGATAGAAAGCTGAGATTTTGAGCTACACGATAGTTTAAAAAATTGAAAAAGAATCACAAAAATTAAGAAAAAATGTCAATTTAAAATTCGGGGACATTTTTCAGCAATTTGGGGACAAAGTTAAATATTGCATTTTTGCAAAATGGTCGTACGACGAATTTCGTACAACATTTTTCCGTGATTGTAGAAAATGTCAAAAATTGGTATGGAAAATGTCTGGTTTTCAATTTTGGCCCATCTAAATACAAATCTTGGCTGGTTTCCACTTCTACGTAAAAAAATAAATTGGAAAAATCAAATTTTGTTAGAAAACAAGTTTAAAAATTCATACAGAAGTTCAATGATTAGGCGAAAATTTTTGAATTGGCGGGGGACAATCCAGAAGGCGTGGCCTTTAAAAGCCATATGACCTTCTTTTTTCATGCTCTAAATCCAAACCCCAATTTCTGACCTTAATCCAACAAAAAAAGCCTATTAAATGCCAACTAACGAATACACTCACAATATAAAATAAGATTCCAAAATAATTTCAGCCAGAAAATCTGCCTCCATTGAAAAACTTCAAGCCAGCTTTGTATTCTCCAACCAAAAGCACTTCTAAATTCAACAAAGATATTTACAGTATGCAAAATGAACAAAACCAGCTTTACTAAAAATCACTAAAACCACCAAGTCCATTCGCCGACACAATCCAAATGCCCAATACCCCCAAATGAACCAAACCACCACAAAAGGGAGGGGGTGGGAGATGGTTGTGTAATAGCCACCCCAGCCACCCTTGCACATACAATCACTGATAGACAAGCCCAACTGCTACTTTTTTACAAATTTGTTTGTAAAGACTAGCCAGACTATATGGACAGACCAGCCTCCCCCCTCTGTCTAATCACCCCTTTTGATCTTGCAAGAATTTGTCCAGCTTGTGATGTTGTGTTTATATCGAACAATCGAGAATATGTTTTTATATTTATTACAACGATCTAAAAGCCTAGTTTTTTGCTATTTGTGTGTGGTGTAAGAGGAATGTGCTGAGAAAATTGGTGATTGTTTTCGGTTTCCGGCTTGGATGGGATTGCTATTGAATTTTTGGATAGAGAAGTGATCTTTGTACAAAAGGGTCTAAAAAGAATGATGATGAATGAAATAAGTTAAAATCATAAAAAAAATATGAACGGTTTCGGGTTTAGCTTCCTAAAATACAGGATAACCTCTATCGATTGAGCTCCCTAAAAGTGGCAAGATGTACCTAAAATAACTTTATTTCCGGATTTTCATTCATCCAAAATTCGATTTCATGTTGTCTAAATTTAATTTCGTTGCTGATGTCTTGCATTCCCATAGAATTGCTTGAATAATAAAATTACCGAAATTACCAAATTACCAAAATTACAGTTAAATCTATAAGACATCCTAAAAAGCTCCATACCTCTGCTCGCAATGTCATTATTTTGAAGGGATTTCTGGGATATCCACGTCATCTTTTTTAAATGGTTAAATTGGGTCACAAGCCAAAAAATAAAATTTATCAAAAAAATGCTGCCTGTGTTTTTTGTAGGTCCCGAAAGCGAAAAAGTTGACAAATCTCCGGTTGGTGAGAAAAAAGCATAAAGAAGTTTAGCTCAAACCGTCTTTTAACTAATTAACTTCAATAATGGCTTGTTCACGTACAGTCAACTCTCGATTTAACGAACCCTCGATTTAACGAACCCTCGATTTAACGAAACTCTTGATTTAACGAACTTTTTTTAACGCCTATTCGGCCAGCGATCAAATAGAATGACTAAAGTTAACTCTTGATTTAACGAAACTCTCGGTTTAACGAATACTTTTGCCGGTCGCCAGGGGTTCGTAGTTGACTGTACTTCCAGTTCGGATTTTTGGCTAAGTGAACACCCTTGATCTGAACTCGAACTTGAAATCCAACACGAACTCGAAGTACGTGAACAAGCCATAAATAAACATCCAAATTTCAAAAATAATAAAATACAGAAAAAAGAAAAGTCCAACTTGCTTACCTAACAAAAATTGTACAAGTTATATCAAAAGAAAAAAGGCGATTTTTGCCAAAAAGATGATTCACGGAACATCTTTTTATTATTATTTAGGTTCACAGAGTTTAAATTATTTTTTCCTTTTTGCGATAGCTGCAAATAATAAACAGTTCAAAAAAAATAACAGTCGTGTTTTTTGGCTGTTCTTTTTGCTTTATATACTTCAAAGCAGTTTTTTCTGGATTTGGTGTAATACTAGATGGGTTGAGCAGAAGATTCTGGAACTCTTTTCAATATTAATTTTGAATTGATATGCGGTCATCACTCGATTTGTAATTATAATAACGATTGTTTGATTTTGTTACGAGAGTGAATTTATTTTAATTTCAAAGTGTGTTTAGTAGTCCAAATTTGCAGAGGTCATATAAAGCGCCTCCATTTAAACTTTTCTTTTTAACTTCTGACTTTTAGCTTCTGTAAAAATTTTAGAAATTTCTCATGCTTTTTTCTGACTGTGAAAAAATACCCATTTTTTCTGAGTCAGATTTTTGACCCGTCGTTAACTGTAGTATTTTTCGTATATTATACGATTAATTCTACAGTTGTAAAACGCGGGGCAAAATATGACGTAGAAAAATGAGTGTTTTTTCTGAATCAGAAAAATAAAAAAAGTGTAAACGGAGTAAGATTACCATATGGTATATGCTTGTAGGTTTACATGACTAAGATAGTCAAAAAATACCAATATGGTGTGAGCAATAATTGAAAAGCGGGTTTTTTCCGAAGTAATTTTTGAAGTGGTTAAATTTCAATTTCGTAAAATTGACCATATAATCGTGTTGAATCATGAGACATTTAGCTTAATTTGGATATATTATTGACAAGGTTGAATTAATAAAAATTAGTGCCATCGGGATGACCTTGTGCATTTTCTATGGTCATCTTACTATAATTTCTTTTAGACTGAGCACAGTTGTGTGTATGTGTTGACATGTGTTGAACATTTCTATCAATCAACTTGTAGCTGAGATTCAGGGTTGCATTTCGAGTAAGGGTTGCATTTCGAGAAATTCTTAAAAAAAAAAATATCTTTTCAAAAAAAGAAGTCGTTGTATTGAGTTTCGACTGTATTTCCAACAATCTTTTATGTTGATATTGCCTATTTTCGCATCTATTTTTTGCTGTTGACAAATTTTAGGTCATTTTTTTTGCACTAATTTTTATTTGTACGACTTTCTACTTTTTAAGCCATCCCTGTTGCCTTTCTAGTCTCCATCTTCTCACTAATATCTCAAATTTTCGAACCATTATACCTAGGCCACCCTATTCAAACCAAAAGCTTTTTCCATCTGAAATCACTAACTTTTACTTCCTGTTCCATCCAAAAATCTTCTCACTCATTTACATAAAAAGTTAATTCAGACTATTACCATTAACAACAAAAGAAATTGTCTGGTCCAGTCCAGTCGAAAAAGTCTCCAGTCAAAGGACCAACTTATTTCGCCAAAAAGCGGTTCAGACAAAACGAAAAAAGGTTTTTCAGACAACGAAAAATATTAGTAATGGTATTAGCTACAACCACTATCAATTTTATATACTAGAAAAGCCCAATTTTGTAGTAGATTACCACTACTCTTTGTGCTTCAAATTTTGCTCCCAAAAGTGCAAGTCTTTTGTCCACTTTTTAAACACAAAGAGCATAGAAAGGAATTTTTATTTGAAGAAAAGTAAGTTTGGTTTGAGTGAGATTGACCAGATGGTTAGGTTGCATCTTATAAAGTCAGTATATTTTGATATTGGTTACAGGGTGACTTTGAGGAATATTTGGCCAATTTTTCAAAAAATTTCGACCTTACGAGACTTTTACAAGACTAATTAACCTACAAGACTTTTGGCCGTAATTAGAGATTGACCTGGGCTTCAAGACTGGTCCCATATTATTATCATCTGTACTTTTTCATCCTGGGTGAGTTTCCTTTGGTTCGATTTTTTTGTGGTATAGATAAAATTTTGAACTTTAGAAAAGTTTTCGGTTAAGCTATATTTTTATGTTTAAATGAAGGAGCGGAATGAAGTAAAATTGTATTTCCTTGTTTACTAGCTAACCACCAAAAAGTGGCTTTTGTAAGTGTTTTCATTCGAAAAGAAAAAAATAGTAAAGATTTGCTTCATCTTTTTTCAAGTTTATAAAAACCGTTGTGTGAAACGTGGTTTTCTTTTTCTTAGAAAGAGTTTCTGCAAAAAACTATGGAATTTTTTGTAAATAGGGTGTTAAAAAAGGTTATGAAATACGTTTTTTTTAAATTTTGAGCAAATCGGCAAATGGGACGTCGTATTTCTATTGCACTGATTATTTTCGACAAGAAAAGCATGATATCTAATTTTAATTAAAGGGTCATTGCCACCTGTTTTGAATTGTCCCCGCCAATTCAAATTCTTTTGCCTAATCATTCAAATTCTGTACGGATTTTTCAACTTGGTTTCTAGCAAAACAAGGCCTAGAATTTAATTTTAGGTAAAGTTTTGTTAGAAACCAATTTCAAAAATTCATACGTAAACCCAACTATAAAGAAAAAAATTAGAATTGGCGGGGGACAACCGTTGTCATTCAAATTTTTTTCCTAATCATTGAGCTTCTGTACGAATTTTTCGATTCGGTTTCTAACAAAATAAGGCCTACAATTTAATTTTAGGTATGATTTTGTTAGAAACCAGGTTGAAAAATCAGGGAAAATTTTGAATTGGCGGGGGACAATTTGGAACAGGTGACCATGGTTCTTTAAAGAAAATAGTTTGTATAAGTATAAGACTTAGTATAAGCCGTGTCTAAAACTAACAAAATTACCTAACATTTACTCTTTTAACGTCATTTTGAAGCCATATTTTGATGAGAATTCGGTGCTGCGATGTAAAAAAGTTCTTTAAATAATTATTTATGTTGAAAAGCTGAATTTGAAAATAAGCAAAAAAATAACCCAAAATTTGACAGAATTTTTAAAGCTAGGAGTAGCATGGGCTCAATATGACCCCAAACTATTATTACGAGTTTCAAGCCGATTTTACCGTTCATTATATATCGATATATTAAGTTAAAGAGAATGTTGAAAAAACTGATTTGAAAAATTCAAAATTTAGTCTCGGTTAAAATTTTTGAGGAGCCCTTCCACTGAACAAAATACTAAAAATCGCCATTTTTAACCACATCAGTCAGTCTTTCTTTCAGTCTTTCTTTGCTTCATCCAGAAGTTTGGCTAGAAACCATCTGGACTTCTAAGTAGATACCAAGGAGCAAAACACATAAGGACAAAAATGAAGCTCAATAGAACTGGATTTGTGAAAACAGAATTTCGAGGTCGCGTTAAAAAAAAAGCTATGACCGTTTCTTAGCCAACCCTGTATTTTGCTTGGCTTTTTCATCCTCGACTTTTCAATAAATATCTACCCTGGATATATCGATGCTTTATTTTTTGGCCATCGATCAGAAATGGAAAAATTCTCATAGACATGTTTCTTCACATTTTCTTGATGTTATCCTTGAAAAATGGAAAGGCAAAAAAGCGGAATGTTCAATTGTGATAAAAAAAAATGTGGATTCTTCCTTTCTTAGGTTTCTCTTTACTTTCTTTATTCTGTAACACAATAAAAAAGAAAGTCAAAACAAGCAAATATACTTTGGAAAAGCAAAAATAAATTGAAAGTTGCAAAGACTTCACATAAGACAATTCTAAAAAAATTTGCCAAAAATCCTTTTTGCAAGTTTTCGAAGCATTCTAATCCAGCTACATTTTGTCAATTTCAGAGAATGGAATTTTTAGAGCGAATTTGCAGAACGCCCAAATGAGAATTTTGGGCCAAAATCAGCAAAATTGATTAAAACCAAAAATGTGCTGATTTTCGAATTTTAATACACTTTTAGACATAAAAAATCAGCAGTATGGGTCAAAATAAGTCAAATGCTGAGAAATCAGCGCACCTCAAATCCCTGTTTATACAGGTGATGTTTTTTTTAAGTTTCGACGTTTTTGTAATTTGAGATGTAAAGCAGTATGAGAAATTTCATTTTATCCTGCGGAAAAGTCAAAAGTTGAATCTTAAGTTAGCGCAAAATTTCAGTCCCTGCTACAAATTTGTTTGAAAGTTGGCAGTAAAGTCATAGTTTTTTATGACTGTCCATATTCTACAAATTTCTTATCAGCAGTACTTGATGGGGCAACAGAGGGGTGATCAATTTAGCACTCTCAACTAACCAAATGAAGATTGATTAGGAAAGAAGAGAACTAAGCAAAAGCACAATAAATTCTATCCTATTTATTGTAACCACCCTCATTTCATCAAATTCAATTTGCCACATACAATGCAGTAGACGCTCGTTACAAGGACACTATATAGTGACACGCTCGTTATGAGAACAGCTTTCCCCGCCTTTTTGATGTCCTTATACATACATACCGTATATTCTCTATTAATCCCCCACCATATGGACCTTATATCTCAACCTAGATCAGACATTTTGCAGATCTCTTTTTGCGTTTTCTTGATTAGCACGAGCTCTGCTGATTCCACTTTTCAGATTTTGGTTAAGTACCCAAAAATCTTGAAATCAACCTCAAAATTTTCTGATTTTTAGGGGTTGAAAAATAATCATCCACGGAGGTTTAATAGAGAATATACGGTACATCCACTGTATTTTATATTTTATTTATTTTTGGTACACTCGACATTCAGGTTCGACCTACTGGTTACTCATGGGTTAGAAGATTGCGGTAAATCATATTGCTTAAATTCAAATTGCGGTACTTGCAAATTTAGAAATGCAAATTGAGGCATTTTTAGATAGCGACAGTGCAAATTGCGACAATTCGTTTTGACGCTTTCCTATGTTGGTACACTTATTGTCGCAATTCGAAAGTGCCGTGATTTGCATTACACTGAACCTTAGCTTTCAGTTCTAAGCTTTTGGCTGATTGCAAATAAAATTCAAAGCAGCAATTTTTTAAACTATTTTGGCTGATTTTTAAAGTGCTGATTTTAGACGCTTTAACTGATGATCAGTGTCTCAAGTATCGAAAAACCAAAAATATTGAACTAATATCTTAAGATGAAGGGGCCGTTGAGTCGGGAGTATAACTCCTCATGATTTAGTCAAATCCAACCAATTCGGCGCAGGAAGCCGTTAAATCGAGGGTGACTGTACCGTATCTAGAAGTGCCGCGATTGCGATTGTTGCAAGTTGATTTGACAAAATCTTCTTTTCACTGTTTGTCTAACAATTTTCCCCTGCATTTTTAAAAAATTGCCTCATATAATCTAATAAGACGGCCGGCGGTTATTTATTCCAACCTCTCTCCAGAGGATGGTTATTTAAAAGTCCGTAGTTTTTGAACGCAGTGGCATATCCGAAATTCGAATTGGCGAGGGACACTTTTTACTCCAAAAATGTTCAACAATTATTTTCGAATTGCAATTAAAATCAAAATTTTGTGTACTATTCGAGGAAATTATTGTGCTGTTGAGAAAGTTTTAGTGAAATGAACGTACGCTATCTCGTCCGAACTGACGGTTTCGGCCGTTCGGCTCTACTAGTTGATGGTTTGAAATTACGAAATATCTGTTAGATACAAAAAATCTAAAAAATGTAGGAAATTTTCGGGTGTAAAAAATGTCACCAGTCAATCCGAATTTCGAAGATGCCGCTGCAAAATAAAATATGATGAATTTATTATAGGAATAACAAACAGTTCAAATTTATTGTATTTTACAGTCAAATTTCGAGAAAACAAGCTTTTAAAAAGTAGATGTTTTGGAACATCTAAAACGTTTGCTATTGTGAAACACAACATACCGTAAATGCTCTAATAGGTCGACATGTCAGGTTATATTACAATCAATCAGAAATCGAAAATTTCGTATTCGAACTCGAGATTTTAAGGGGAAAATCCGAAATCCTGAAAAATCGAATAGGTGAACCTCGCGGGACTTAAGAAGGTAATCTACACTATATCGATGCGCCAGAAAAGCGGTTTTAACCACTCCTAGGCAATTTTAGGCCACGGAACCGACAGAAAACGTGTGTTTAGCGCGCGGAAAAAAAATTAAAAAATATTTTGGACCAAAATTTGACTTTTTGACAAAAAAAAGGGCGCGTGGATACCCCCAAAAAGATAGGATTTGAACATAGTTTGTTGACTGGGCCTACCGCATAAAGAAACTTTGGAATGCATACATGTTTTATGCATCCAGAGTCACTTTCGAGTGATTTGTGTCTAAGGTATGTGGGTGTGCGCATCTCAACTGCAAGCCCCAAGCCCCTTCGGGGGCGCAGGGGGCTTGGTTGGTTAGAGATGCGCGCACTCACTTACCTTAGAGATGATTTCGATAGAGACTCTGATCATACATGCATTAAAGATTCTTTTTGCCCTGCTCCAGTGACCAAAACGTGGTAGGATACCTTAATATACGATATTTTACCTTGGGTGACCAAGGCTAGCCTTCGAATGAAAACTAGCATTGCAGTCATTTAAAATTTTAGGTATACTAGTAAATTTTTCTTCAAGTGATGAAATTTCGGGACCTAAATAAGTGGCGAAGCAGGCAAAAAAGAGGGTTTTCAAAGGCTGAAAAAAGATGCCCTTCGCCAAGCCAGAGAGGCTAAAGATAACTCACAACCTCGCCCAAAAGCACCTACCCTCAAAGAGGAGTTGACCACACTCAAACAGCAACTTGTGCGAAAGATTTGCCTAGAAAATCAACTAATTGCAAAAGTTCAACGCAAAAATGGTCTAAATGAAAAATAACCACCAAAAAATAAAAAATCATCGAAAATGCGTGTCAAGACTCTTAGTTAATACGAGAACATATATCGACGTAACTTTTGATTCTGCGTCGATCTGTGTTTTTGGTTTTATCAAAATATAAATAAAACATGCAGAAAAAGCCATTTAAAAAAAAATTTTGCGAGGCGTGAAGACTGATTTGACGAGTTTTACTCTCTGTAACTAGCCAATAAATATATACCTAATTATATTTAACAATTATATTTTTCAAAAGCACAAGACCTCAGCTTTTGAATGTGGTATCATAGTATGGGCTTTTCAATGAAAGATATCAAAATAAGAAGAATCTACATTTTTGGAAACCAGGGCTGTTATAAACCCAAAGGAAAAGTTTTTCCACAGTTTTAGTTTTCAGAACAAGATGTACGATGTGAAAGCCAACAAAATTCTGCAGCAGATAATATTTTGGGTTGTAAATATCGAGTAAAAAATTACGAAGAAAATGGTGATTAAAAAATAAATATGAAAATATTCAAAAAAGTGTTTTGACGTGAAACATTTTTTCACTCAATAAAGCATTGATTTGACACTAGATTCGTGTTCAGCATGGTGGTTTGCTTAAAAAACTGCAATTCGAATTTGAAAATCACTGTCAGAATTCGAATTCCGTTCGAGACAACAAATATTCAAACATTTAATTCGAACGGATTTAAAAATCTGGCGCTGATTTCCCAATTCAAGGGCCAGTTTTCCAAGCACATTGACCATGCTGAACACGAATCAAGTGTCAAAACCAATGCTTTATCTAGCAAAAAAAAATTTACGCCAAAGCGTTTTGTTTTAATATATTAATTTATTATTTAATATATTTTTAATATATTGTTTTAATAACTATTATTATATACATAGAAAAACATTGAATTTGGGCCCAAAACTTTGTTAGGGGTATTTTAATTTTCGGGTGGGTTTTTTATATTTACCATCTTATGCCCAAATTGTCGATTTTCTGTGGGGAAAAATTTAAAAACCACCGAAAAGCGACTTTTTTTGAATTAATTTCGGCCACTTGAGTTTTGGGTTAAAAAAATTGGACTTCTTTTTGAGTTTTATCTTAATTTTTCGGTCATTGTGACGATTTTTTTCCCTGGAATCCAGTTTTGGATCTCAGCTTCAAAATGAGCCATAATTTGTAAAATCACGATATACCCAAAAATCCTGCAGGTTTTCCAGAAGTTTGGAACACAGAAAAAAAGTCCAGGTGAAATTATCTGGACTTTTTAAATTCAAATTAAATTTGGCGCCAAATAATTCACACTCAATTTGCTTTTTAATCAGTCGTATTCATTGTTCCGTTGGCATAGTGTGACCATAATGTGGTCTGAATTATTGCAGGTGTATGTATTTATTTGTAAGTTTACTGTGTATTTTAGGCAGCTCAGATTATAGGTTGGTCTTTCTCTGGCAATTCACGTGTACTCTTTAGTGTGTTTTAGCCATCTTCGGAGGACCGCAGCATCAACTCAACTGGATTTTACGGCATCTCTGATAGACTTCTAAGGCATCTCTGATAGACTCAGGTAGACTTCTACGAAATCTCTGGTGGACTTCTACGGCGTTTCACGTGGATTTCTATAGCTGCTCAAGTGGACTTCTACGGCATCTTTCGTGGACTTCTACGGCATCTCAGGTGGACTTCTACGGCGTCTCAGGTGGAGTTCTAACGCTCAGGTGCACTTCTATTGTATCTAAGATGTACTTTCATGGTATTTCAGATGGAGTTCTATGGCATCTCAAGTGGAGTTCTGTAGCGACTTAGGTCAACTCATATGGCATCTGAGTGGACGCATGCTGCATCTCATGTGGAATTTTTTACGGAATATCAGGTGGAGTTCACTACATCTCGGTTAGACTTCTTTAGCCACTACTTTGGACTCCTATGGCATCTCGTGACTCAGGTGGACTTCTGCGGCATCTTAGGTGGACTTCTACTGCATCTCAAATAGACGCGTTTTTCTCAGATGGACTTTTTCAGCGACTCAAGTAAACTTGTATGGCAACTTAGTTGGACGTCGCGGCATCTCAAGTGGAGTTCTACGGCATCTCAGGTAAACTTCTCCAGTGACTCAGGTGGACTCATGTGGCATCTCAGTTGACGGCTATGGCGTTTCAGGTGGTCTTATACGGCATTTCAGGTGGACTTCTTCTACGTCTCAGGTGGACTTTTCTGGCATCTTGGGTGGACTTCTACGGCATCTTCGGTAGACTCTTTTAGTGACTCAGATCGACTTATATATGGCACTTCAGGTGGGCTGCTCTGGCAATTCATGTGGTCGGTGGGCGAACTTCTGAAACGTCTCAGTGGACTTCTCTTGAAACTCGGTAGACTTCCACGGCTTCACAGATAAAATCTACACGACATCTGAAGCGGATTTTTTTTTGCCAATTCGAGTGAGAATCTACGGCATCATCGGTGGACTTTTACAGCGTCTCAGGTAAGGTAGTCTGAGGTAGTCATCTACAGCAACTCTGGTGGAAATCTCTGGTGATTTTTTCTACTTAGGTGGACATCTACAGCATCTCTGGTGTACTCCTGCGCTGGCTCTCGTGAATGTTTGCGGCATCTTAAGTAGACATCTACAGCGACTTTGGTGACTTCTGCTGCGACTCTTTTTACCATGTGGACATTTACGGCATCTCTGGTGAACTTCTGCGGTAACTCTTTTTACTCAGGTGGAACCTACAGCAACTCTGGTCAAAATCTCTGATGATTTTTTTTACTTAGGTGCACATCTACAGCATCTCTGGTGGACTTCTGCACTGACTCTGGTAGACTCGATGGACATTTACGGCATCTCTGGTGGACCTCTGTGGTTACTCTTTTTCACTTAGGTAGACATCTACGGCATCATTGGTGGACTTCTACGGACTCTCAAATGGACGTCTGCGGCATCTCAGGTAGACATCTACAGCAACTTTAGTGGACTTCTGCGGTGACTCTTTTTTACTTAGGTGGACATCTCTGGCATCTCTGGTGAACTTCTGCGCTGACTCTGGTGGATTCATTGGACATCTACAGCATCTCTGGTGGACTTTTGCGGTGACTCAGGTGTTTCAGGTGGACTTCTACGGCAACTTAAGTGCTCCTTCACGGCACTTCAGCTGACCTCCTACAGCGTCTCTGGTGAATTAACAGTAACCAACGTGGACTTCTACGGCTACTCATTTGGTCTTATACGGCATTTCAGGCAGACTTTTACGCCATTCCTGATGGACTCTATTGGACTCTCATGGCAACTCAAGTAGTCCTCACGGCATTTCAGCAGGACTTTTTCACGTTGACTTCTACGGCAACTCAGGCGGTCTTTATTGGCAACTTAACTGGTCTCTCACGGCATTTCAGTTGTGGACTCAAGTTGACTTCTAATTCAACTCAGGTGCTATTTCAAGGAATTTAAAGTGGACTCATGGAATTATCTTGTAGCCTTAGGTGGAACTCTACTGCAACTTAGGTGGACTTGCGGTACCATAGCCGGACTCATGTGGTCTTTCACAGCAGTTCAGGTGGTTATTTTGGTATTTTCAGGAAGTTTTTTCGGCAGTTCATTAAGTCATTTGTGGCATGTTCTTTAGTTTTTTACGTCAGCTTATTTGGTCATCTACGCATCCACAGTGATCGTCTACTGCAATCCAGGTCTTCATCTATGACATATTTTTTGGACGTCTATGCCATTTGAGGAGGATTTCTTTGGCATTCCAGGTTCACGTTTGCGCCATCTTTGATGTGACGACAACTTGGGTGGGCATCTACGACAACTCAGAAAGGCTTCTACTGCAACTCAGGTGGAACTCTCTTGCGATTCGAGTGGACTTCGGTGGCCTCTATAGTGGACTCGGGTGGACTACTAAGGCAGCTCAGGTGTACTTTTCGACAAATTTGTTGGACTCAAACAGACTTTTTTGTTCATTCAGGTAAACTCTTACAGCAACTCAATCAAGCGCATATGGAGGATTTTGGCCACACTGGTGGACTCTATGGCAATGCAGGTCTACTTTTGCAGCATCTGTATCTACAGCATCTGTAATAATTGAGGTGAAATACGGCATCACGGATGATCTCATGCGGCAACTCATCTGGACCACAATGGCATCACAGGTGTTTGAAAGCAACATACAAGCAGTCTCAAACAATATCATGTGTTGGCCCAAATAGCATCAATGATGGTCAATAATTCGAATGAGGCATCCAACAGCCAGGAAAATTTTCGATCGCACCGAAAATACTTTGTCAATATTCTTTGTATAAAGTTTTTTTTGAAGCAGAAACTAACTTGTGCTAATATTTTGTTTTTATATATTCGAGAATTTTGTTTTAAATTATGTCTTGAATTTCTTTTCAGAAATCGTTAGCGAAAAAAGACAATGACTGATTCTCAGTGGCTTTCAAGCTTCGTATCATTTTTTGTAACTCAATAATATTCAACTATGAAATTTGATTTCAGTAGCTATGTCGGATCCGTCCAAAATTCCTGAGGAAGTGAAAAAGCAAATTGGTAGTTTTTAGTAAGCGTTTTCTTTCAAACTTTTTCGTTTAGACGATGCTCTTGCTTTGTGGGTCAACAATGCGAGTGTTGAGAAGACGCCGGGAAACTCGATGATCGATAAGTCAGTCATGCAGTCTATCATCGATGTGAAGACGAGCAACTTGGCTTCGGATGGCATCTCAACTTCTGGCATTACCAGTGATGGCTCGATGGCTTCAAAAGACGGCATCTCAGCATCTAACGGCATGATTGGCATCAGCGGTGTCGACGGCAACAACGGCAACAAAGGCAACAAGCGCAAGAAGGTGATCGCTCGAATTCCCAAAGGAACAAAACGGCAGCCTTCACACATCTCAAGGTTAACTTTTACATCTTATACATTCTTTCAAAAATGATTTTTAGAAAAGCATTTTGAAGATGAAGAAATCTTTTAACGGTCTTGCTCATGCTTCAACTGATGCAGCTTTTCAGCAGGGATTCAAGTTTTGCATGATTCAGCCGCCGGCATCGAAGATTTCCTGCTCGAGATGTCTGACTTTTTCGAAGAGGCAATGGCTCATCAGAATCTTGAACGCTCTGCTGGACAGAAGGGCATTTAAACTGCAAATTTAACTCATTCGTTTACACGTTATGATTTGTTTACTTTTGTTTGAGGTCATAAAAGGTTAAATTGATTCTGATGTAGAATTAAGGAGCTTTTTTTGTCTGGTCCTGTAGGCTTTTAGGCGGCAACACTTTTAGCTTAGTCCCACGCGTTGTTTTTTTTTGAAATGCCTTGGTTACTCGTGTTGTTTCAAAGGTGACCATGGTTAAGGTGATAATGACCATAATCATCAGGATCAGCATAATCAGAGTAGTACAATAACCATGCTGAATAAGCTTGACCAAGGCATTTTTCAAGAAACAACTACAGAGGGGACTAAGCTAAAAAAGTTGCCTTCTAATAGTGAATAGGACCGATTTTAATGTAGAATACAGGGAATTTATATATCATACATCTTTTGCGAACTTTGTTTTAGTTGATCACGCCTTTTTGTGTTCTTATTCATTGTGTATTTTTGCTGTTTATTTTTTATCGGCATCTCGGTGATGATCATCGACTGTCTTAACTCAAAAGAGGCAGGCACCTCCATCACTTAAATGTATAATCACGTCTAAGTATGGGTGTCTTTTCACTCGATTATAAACAGTTATCTTAATCATGAATACATTAAGAGACTTTTCGCGGCCATTTTGGAAAACATAGAACATAAAACTACGACGCCCGAGCCCGAGGTACCCTAAGATTTAAAGCTTAGCAATTAGGCTTAGCCCTTAGGCTTAGGCTTTGGGTATTAGGCATTAGGCTCAGGGACAACCCGTACCGATTTCAGCTTTTTCAAAAAAATGGGTTTAAACGTGTCTAAAAAATTATTAGGGGGATAGGTGCTGGATATTTTCGAGTAGTTTTTTTGAGAGGGGGAAGGAGATATTAATAAGTAGCGACGGATTCTTCTTTAAATAATAAATCAATTAAGGAGGCCTTATGGCCTCCTCTAGGCTCAGATCTAAACGCGAAGCGTTTTCTATAACTACACTCCCGTGCCCCAGGTACCCTAGTTAAAACTGCAGAAATTATTACTTTCCTGCACTAATTTGTTCAAAATTTGAAATAAGTGCAGTAAAGGGGTTCTATCCGATATTTTCCAAAAGCCAGTGAAAATTTTTTAGGGTAAACTTTTCGCACCCTGAACCATCTTAAACCACCAGAAATAAACAGCTCTGTAAAATATTGACTTAAGGCCCTCAAGGTCAAAGGGTGGTTTTATTAGAAGAAAATATGGTAGCGATTTTGCAGCATGATTAAAGGCTCAAGCATCAAAAACGGACGTCTTCCTGTGCTAGTTAATTATATTTGGCCGGCTTTGGCAGCCGCCGTACCTACGGTCCTTTTCTACTTTTCGCACAAGAGTTGGTATGCCTCGACTGAAGTTCAGTGAGTTTATCTTTTTTTATTGATAAAACAAGAAACTTTTGGGCAATTTTGAGGTAGCTAAATCAGACATGAGCTTGAAAAACAAACATTTCAAAAAAATTAATGTTTGACAATTCAAATACCACCTCGCCACCAATTCTGGCACGAAAAATGTCAACGTACCAAAAATTTATTACTTAACCCATTTTTGAAAATCAAAAATTTTCGTTTGAGCTAAAATGGTCATTTTCAGAGGTAAAAAGATTAACTTAATAATAAAAGTGAAGTTAAAAAAATTAAGATGATTAAAATCTCCAGGTTTTGACAATTTTCCAAAATTAAGGTTTTTTCCTTTCGTAACTATTTTTGGACTTTTTCGACTCACTTTTGTGCATAATATTGACCATGTCACTACTCAAAATGTAGCATATTGTCTCAGCCCTTTATTGAATGAAAACTTTCCTGGTGTTTGCTATAAAAAGATAACTAAAAACAGATTGCCAAGCACATGAATTGAAATCTTTTTAGGGTTGCTGAAATGTCCGGACATTTATATTTTGGGCATATGTCCGGACATATGTCGGACATTTATGGACATATGTCCAAAATTTCGGACACTTATACAACCATACTTTATTCAAAAAATTTCAATTAACGATACAATAATCGTTCATAGATACATCAAATTCATTTACAATTGAATCTTTTTACTCAGTTTCCAATTCTATTTCTTCACCCGCTTGTTCCAGTCGCGTCGGCTCAGGTTTGCTTTGTATACCGTCTAGGTGGACTAAATTTACAATTTATTGCTACCGGACCTGGTTCTGAAACTCTTAATTCATAGTCTTTTGAAAACCTAGGGCTGAAAAAAGGAACAAAACAGAGAAGATACCTGAGGCCGTAAAATCGGCGGATTTTATCCCTATTCTCGCATTTAATGCGGTGGTTATTGATACCGGTCCTGGTTCTGGAACTATTAAGTAGTCCGAGCATCCACGTGGTTTGGGTACTATCTATGGGGTATTGGGTAGCTTCTAGGTGGTTTGGGACCCATCCAAATGATTCGGGTAACTTACAGTTGGTTTGAGTAATATCCATTTATTTGGGTAACGTCTAGGTGGTCTAATATACAATACGAGTGAAAGTTTCAATAAAATATTTTTCTTTTGTCATTTTCAATCTGAAAATAAAAATCAGAAAGAGTAGCAAATAAATTTCGAAAAAAATTGTGTAACAATCTAATTTATATATGTCCGATTTTAATAAGGGCGGACATTTTGCAGGACATATGTCCATAAATGTCCAGACATATGTCCGGACATATGTCCATTCAGCAACCCTAAATCTTTTATATTTTCTTAATTTTTTTTTCACAATTTAGACATTTAAAAAAAACTATATCTCAGCTTTCTCATTAAAAAATTATTCTACAGAAAAATTTTATAGCTTTCAGTCTGCTTTCCACATAGTTTTCAAATATTAGCGTATTGATCAACAACAAATAAAAATTGAAATCAAAATGCATGCAAACTACCGTTAATGCTCTAATAGAGCCCCCGGGGGCTCTATTTTTCGATCCCCGAAAATCTGGAAATTGTCAATAAAATGGCCTTAACTTTGAAATCTTAGTCAAAAAATAGGGGGGGGGGGGCTCTATTAGAGAGGGGGGCTCTATTAGAATATTTACGGTATTCAAAATTTACCGATTTTTTTAATCAAATTTTTCAAAGAAAATAAAGCAATTTGCAAAAATCAAAAAACACTTTTTTGAAATCAAAATTAGGGCTTATAAACAAGCATAACTTTTGTTTAGGTAAATATATGGCAAATATATTGTACGATTTAAAGCAATTTCGTATGAAAGAATAAAATTGATATTTTTCCCAATTGACTTGTTCATTTGTACTTTTGTGAAAAATCAAATATGTTTCAAAGATCTGTGAAAGGCACATCTGAAAGCTAAAACGCAGAAATATAAATCAAAAAAATATTCAGCTCATAAAGGTTGATAAAATGACGATAACCAAATGAAAATTTACGTCGATTTGCAATACACATGGGCAGATATGTGTTAAGGACCATACTTGTTGGTGCAAATGAAAATTTGGCAAATTCAAATGCGTGCGGGACACTTCTCTTTTGTCTCGCACTTTACTATTTTGGGTCGCTCAAAATAACTCCAAAGAGTAGAGTGCGAGACTAGGGTTGGGCAAAATACCGGTATTTTGTTTTCCGGTATCAATACCGGTATTAATACCGGAAACCGGTATTTTTTGGGTATTTGTTACCAAATGGTTAAGAGGGGAGGCTCGGGATTTGGTCAGAGCATGGGGGACCAAGAAATAAAAGTGAAAAAAGTGAATTTTTTTTATTTTTACGTACGATACACTATTTGCGCATACTATTCGCTTACTATCATATACTATCCGCGTATACGCGGTACATTTCTACCACTACAGAAAAAACCTTGGCGATCCTTGGCGTCGCACTTCAGTCACTGAAATAATTTGTTTCATGGTCATGCTCTGACTAAATCCCGGGCTTCTTTTTTAATGCTGAGTAGAGTGGTAAAAACAGAATTTTTAAAACTAATGAAAACATTGGCTGACACGATCTCCCAAAACCAATCCCGTTCCAATCCCGAATCAGTCTCTAATGTCAAAGGACCAATTCTCTTCCTAATATAGTAATCTTAAATTTTTGTATGCGCCTGGGACCACATACACTTTGTGAATGATAACTGCGAATTTTTTGTTTGTTTGCATTTATTGATTCAAAAATAAATTTGTAAATTAGTTCAAAATTTCTACTGGCTTTTCTTAAACATTAGTGACCAAGGCAACAAATGAAACAGGTTGAAAAATAGAGCTATGCTTACCATAAAATTCAAAAGAGCTTTTGTGGTCCGAAAAAAAAGTATTGTAAATAGCTGGAGTCCGGCTACCGTCTTATCCCAAATATCGAAACACAATCAACAATTTAGTTGTTTGCATCCATCTACTCCTCTGTTCTGGACCTTTATAATTCCTGCCTGGACTTTGTGGTTCATTGTGCTTGTACGCAATCAGCTATCTATCACTGCTTGCCGTCAAAGCCGCCTCACTGCCGACAAGGAGCAGCTATACTGGGCCAGGTAGGCACACCTTTTTCGGCTTATATTTTTAATACTGAAATAGAAAAATTTCTACAGGAAAACATGCAAAGGACTGCCTATATTGTTGTCCTGGTTTCTGATGACCTTCTTCACACTACTTTTTGCTGTGGACATGCAATTGTTCTGGTTGTGCATCACCTACGTGGTCCTGGTCACCATCTTCGGACCTATGCTGTTCATTCTGCACACTCACAACTACGTTAATGTAGGCTTGGGTGGGAGGGGGTTTTCAAGAAACATTAAGTGCCGTTAACAAGGCACCCAATTCAAGTAAATACTATTAGACCAGTAGCTAAAAAATCATGAAATCATCTATAATACGGGCAATAATATTTTGTGTACAAATTTCTCTTTTGTCTTTCTCTATTTAATTTTCGGATTTTTTTTTTTCATACTTTTTTTTACATTTTACATAAAGTTATACCTCGTTAGAAACTAGAATGGCAGGGCTACACGATGGTGCTCTCACTTTGTCAAAAAGGTTAGAAAAAACAAAGAAAAAGAAAAGGAAATTAAAAAAGGTATGAAAATAGCGGGACTTTTTTTTTCGGAATGCATTTAATTCTAAGCTATTTTAGTCGTGCAATGGAATGTACTCTTTGACCCATCTATCCTTCTACAATCCGTGTGTAGTGAAAAGGCCGCAGAGCTCCAGGACCACCCCTCCAGCACCTCCCCCTCCACCTGCCCAACTCCTAAAGAATGATGTCAAAGAAGTTGTGGTTCGTCTGGATGTACATTTCAAATGTATAGATATATTCTGTTTTCATCAGGAGAACCTCTAAGGCTTTTTTACTTTTTGTTTTCTTTGATACAGTCGAATAGCTCATTGATACCTCGGTTACCGTTCTTTCACTTATTATGTGACGATGTGCAAATCCGCAAAAGCCAAACCGGCCTTCCCTCGTAAATTTAAGCGAAACAATAGCTCAACTACCACTTTGCTTGAATTTTATTTTATTGATTCCGCCAACCTTCTCTATACCCTATTAACCCAGGGTCGCGGGTCTTTTCAGTTAAATTATTAAGTCACAATTGGCAAAATTGAGATATTCGCGTTTTCGTACCAGCACTGATGAATGCGACCTGAAGAAAAACCTCGAAAATCGGGCTAAATACGTGTCGGTCATTTTTGGGTTATCGTTAAAAAATCGAGAGTTGCCTGTAGTAAAAACAGCATAAATCTAGACATCTTTTTTTTGCCACCCTGTGCATAATTGTATCCTTCATTGTGTGCATATTATTCAATTGCAGGACCCACCAGTGCCTCCAGCCCTATAGTGCTCAACCCCACGAGCACCCCTGGTGGTAATGTTGTATCATTACCCACTCCCATCATTCTGCCTGCAGTCCAGCAACCCGTGGGTGTACCTTCTCAGGTTTGGTATTTTTAAGCGATTTCGACAATATTTCTGTAATTTCTTGGCCAACTCTGCAACCTCAGCCAGAGAAATAGCAAAAACTTTAAACTCTGCTGAAACATTTAAACCAAGGCAATTAAGATGCTGACCGATCCAAACACTGGCCCAGCTTCAGCCCAACAATTCTATGACTGGTTGACAGACAGGAATGTGGACAATATAGAAAAGTGAAAATATTCTCTTCCGACCAAGACCTGTGTGACTTTGCTCAACATATTTTAGACGTTTATTAAAAACAAATAAGCATATTGTACATAAGGAATAAAAAGAGCAAAAAATAAATTAATTTACAATTTTAACACTGCAGCACACAATCACATGAATACTTTGTCTATTCTTTAATATATTCTTGATGCTAATTTTTGCAACTTTTAAAATCGAATATCGCGGTCTAAACCGCTCGGTGGGAAATTCCGCGTGCAGGTCAGGAACAAGCTCGCTTAGGCCTGTCTTTTGGTAGGCCACAGTGCGGTCGTGATTTCCCGTGTTAGCAATACCATGGCACAGTTCGAGCCCATCGAAAAAAATATTGTTAATCACTGAGATATGACCAGGCTGGTAGTGACAATCAACGCATAAAACCCCGTTGACGGATAAAGTTCGCTGGTTAAAATTTCAGCGAAATTTCCAAATTTTTCTGGGCATACTCGTTTTGCCAATGAAACTTTTACCTATAAGATTACTTCGCCAATGGTGTGTTTTCGCCAATAGCTTCTTTTCTCGACTACTCTTATTGTTGTCAAGAAAATTACCACTCATTATGTAGCCAGTGAGATGAGCTACAAGAAAGCTACGAGAAATGGAGCTATTGGCGAAAATATACATTGGCGAAGTGATCTTATTGGCAAAAAGATGCCATTAGCAAAATGATCTCATTGGCGAAAATTTAATTGGTAAACGATTACGCCTTAATTTTTCTGCAAGATCAAATACAAAGATTTAAATTGAAAATCTCTCTTGAATCTCCCGTACATTTTTTAAAAATTCTTGTTCCTGTGATTTTGTCGAACATTTCCTGCATCTAGCTCTTCGATTCAAGCTTTTCATGAGGTATCAACAAACTCAATATGATGTATAAAAGTGGGAGAACGGTTATTTTCAAACGGGGGTACACTTTATATTAGGTTCCGATCCTCCTGGGTGAACACCTAGTTTCTTAACTTATTTTAACTAACTTCTAGGATCAAAGGCGTCGAGGAATTGATTGGAATCGATTATAGGATTGGTTTCATGTCAGAAACTGCCTCAATTTTGCGATTTTGTTTAAAAGGTTTTTTCATCGCCTCTACCTATTATAATGACTTTTCAAACAGTGATAGCAACTTTTTTGAGTCAGAATTGCATAAGGAACGTGAAAAAAAAATCGTTTATTTTAAAAAAATTCAGGCGAGTGAGCAGCTTGTGAATAGTTGACCCAGCAAGAGTATTTTTGGAAAGTAGGGAGGCACGGAATTGGACATCTTTGATTTTTAAATGAAAAAAATTATTTCATACAAATAAAATGTTCTCAATTTTTCTATGAGCACGTTGAGCCGGCTGATACCTCATTGTAAGCTAAAATCGCAAGGCTAACTAATTCTAAAAAAATACACAAATGTTAGAGAAAACCATGACACCAAAGAAATGTCCCAGATAGCAAAATGTCCTGACTTGAAAACCTCTGTAAGATATTTAAAACGATATCTCAGAAGTCCTCGATTTTTTTAGAAACAAATGGAATTCCTGAAAATTTTTTCATGAGGTGTAAAAAAGTTTAGTCACAATTGGCCATTTTTGGAAATAATTTTTTTTTCTTCGAAAAACAGATGTTAATGATTTTTCGCCTTCTAATAATTGGAATTCTTTTTTTCAGCACTACTACTTTCTCCTTGAAATTCATGGAAGGCTGGTAGTAAGGAAACTTTTGGTGCTTTTGTAGTTGATCTTTTGGAAGGCAGGCACTAAAATTTGGTTTTCACTAAAAGTGGTATGAATTGTCATAAAAATTTAACCTGCAAAGTATCTTTGTGTGTAGCAAAATGCCTTTTCTCAGCAATATCATGCACATGGCTGTGTTGCTGCCAAGCACAATGTAGTCGAAACGGTCGAATGCGTGTGGAGAGAGGTTCTCTGTTTTGTTATATCTAAAGAATACTTTGATTTAGCTTTCATGTTTTTTTAGCGCGGCAAGGCCTGGTCCGCCCAATATAAACTCCGGATAGAGCAGAATGCGCTGAACACGATGATGCGGATTGTTTTCGCTTCAAGCGAAAAATTTGACGGTGACTTTTCAATGTTAAGGAGGGGAAACTATATATACGCATCGTCTAGGGTTGACGGTTGATACCCCCATGGTTGCGTCTTATTTTTATCTCTTTTTATTTACAAGTTCGGTGTCGAAATGATCCGCACACTCTTGCCTATACACCAAAATTATCAGCACAGGGTTTCACACCTACTGGAGCTTATTTACAGGCTAAGACAGGCTTATTTTCCGAAAATCTATCGTTTTTGGAGTTTCCTTGAATGTGTTGATTGGTATTTTCGGACTTTTTTGTACAAGTCACATTGGTCAGATACTTAAATGTAGCCGAGATTATTGGCTTTCATTTGAGCCATTATACGGAGAGAAAGGTAATATGTAGTTATGGCTCGTTCAGAAACCCGGAGTTGGAGTCGGCGTCGGGGTTGGCGTTGGAGTCGGAGTTGGAGTAAAGGGTGTTCACGATGATGATACAACTTTCATATTGACTTTGCCCATTTGTCACAACCATAGCTGCACGAGCGCCAGCGCCGGGGCTTTTCTAGCGCTGGCGCTAATTTTTTACTAGACCGGCACTGGCGTGAAATTTTTTGCATAGTTGGACCGCCGCCGGCGGCACCCCTTCGGTTACCTTCGGCGGCCCCCCGGCAGTGCCCGGCGGTCATAGTTTTTTGAGATGGTTGTGCCGCTCTCATCTCAAAAATCTATTACCGCCGGGCACCGCCGGGGACCGCCGAAGGTAACTGAAGGGGTGCCGCCGGCGGCGGTCCAACTAAGTTTTTTTGACTAGACCGGCGCTGGCACCAGCAAATTTTCATCAAATTGCTCCACTGGCGCTTTTTTGTTTCAAGTCATTTGTTGTAAAGTAAATTTATGCCAATTCTTTATATAAAAAGCTTTTTCAAAATACAAAGGTTGCGCCCGACATTCTTGCAATACCTGCAAGCAGTGCAGCTGTGGAGATTATTTAGCATTATGGCTATGCACTAATTTGGCCGAAAAAAGTCAACTGGCCACGAACTACTGAATAGCAAGACTATGTTGGTCTACAATTCTGTCCTGATAAATATTTAATATGGAACAAAGAATATTGAAAATTTATCAGTATTTTGAGCTGCGTAGGCGTTTGGCCACTTTTGTCACATTTTTGAATTCGCGCCTTTTTCAAAAATACTAATACTTGTTTTGGGAAGAATTCACCTATTATTTGAAATACTTTTTTATAATACAACCTCAATTCTACTAGGTAATCCATGCAACAACCAAAACAAGTGGTCATCCATTCGGTGCCGATTTTTTTAAATATTTTCTGGACCAACTCGGGCAGGCTGAAGATGATTTGATAGTGGTAAAACTCCGTTTTGTAAGGCATTTTTGAGTTTCAGTAAAATCAATTCTCACCCAATACTCAAAAACACCCTACAAAACCTTATTTCCGAACACAAAAACCTTACAAAACTTTATCTTTTTACAAAAATCATTTTAAAAAAAATTTTACTCCAAATGGACGACTTCGACCACTTAGTTCAGTCGTTGTATGGATTATCCAGTAGAAAAAAAAACATTTCGAATTGAAAAAAATGTTACAAGACGAAAATATTACTACTCGGGTACCACTACACTACCTCAGTTCCCAAACCTGGGTACGAATACCTGGGTGAAACAAAACCAAGTGGTCGTCCACTTGGAGCAAAAAATCTTTTAAGTTTTTCATGTTCCGAAACTTGTTTTCTGGACTAATTCGGACACGCTGAAAACGGTTTGATAATAGTAAAATACAGTTTTGTGTGGTATTTTTGAGTATTGGGAAATAATTGATTTTACCAAAAATTGATTTTACCAAAACTTAAAAAGTACCTTACAAAACGTCATTTCAGCACTATCAAACCATCTTCAGCATTTCTATATTAGTCCAGAAAACAGGTTTGGAACCCGAAAAAGTAAAAAAAAATTTTGATTGAAGAGGACGACCACTTGGTTTTAATGGTATGATATGCAATTTGGGTACAGCCGACTGAGTATTAGCATCAAGATACCACTAACTAGAAAATGCATTTTACCAGCACCTAATTACCATTACCCAAGCACTTCCACCTGATTGCCGGTACCTACTCACCTCCTTGTTATAACCACCTGAATATAACCACCCGAATTCTCAAAAAGCAATAATGAGAATACCACGATAATTCTCTTTAACACGGGAACGGCTGTGCGTCCTGAGGGTATGTCCTTGTGCAGAATTTCACGCTGAGCACGATAGTAAAAAAAATTGAAAAAACTAACTCTACGGTGGTCAGCGGCCTTTTGAACCATCAATGTCACGATTTTTGCCTGTGCCACTTCAAATAGGTAAAACATGCCACTATTTTAATATCTCGATTATATTTTATGTGCAAAAGAAAGCGCAGATTGAGAGCTTTCAAATGACATATCGTGGAGGTATTTATGACAATCATATGAAAATTTTTGGCTTACAGAAACCATTGTGTTTTTTTTTCAAAAACGTTGTTCATACAAAAATATGTACAAAAAAGTGTGGAAACGCCGTTTTTTAGTTAATGTTTGATACTATTCGACAGAGCTAGAAAAACTGCACCAGATAGTGCTTTAAAGTAACCAGGCTTTGAATTCACAGTCCGAACATGAACAATAACGTATTTGAAGTGAAAATAGAGGACCGATCGAAGACCGATAAAACACCAATAAAAGACCGATAAAATACCGATAAAATTACGCCTTCAATTTTATCGGTGTTTATCGGTCTAGTCCACGGCGTGTCAAACTGGTCAAAAACACGAATTACCTCTTTTCGTTGCGAGACAAAAAATTTTTCGAAATTTTTTGTCTGGCTTGCATTTTTTGCAATTTTTTTTTGAGTTTTTTTAAAACTAAAGTACAAGTAAAAGAATTTATTCTTCGTACTCATCACGGCGTGTCAAACTGGTCAAAAACACGAATTCCAGTTTTCCTCTCAGGACTAAAAAATTCAAAATTTTTTCGATCCATTTTTTGCCGATATTTTAGTGCTAGCAGATGAATGCATTGATCGCTGTTTCTTGTGCATCATTTTGCGTCAAGTTTGGACTTAAAAGAAAGCGGAAAGCATGCTCTACAAAACTATAGACAACAATTCCAAATAATTAAAAATTTCCATCCATAATTAAGCCGTTTAAAAATGCGTGAAATTTGCTCAAATTTTGGTGTTTTTGTTTTGGCTCTAATTCTGTCCAAAAGTCGAATTTTGGCAAACCATCCGTAATTATTAAAGCTCCGGGTCTCGGCTATCCAATGCACTTTGAATTTTTGGAAAAAGTTGAAAACTCGCGATTTCCCAGCGCGCCGAATTTTGGTCGCAATTTTTTCCTCGAAATTTAATGGACTTTTAAACGTGTGACTAGATCAAATTTTTAAAACATGTTCAGCTCAGTAAATACTCAAACGAAAGCGGAGAGTCTAAGGCTTTTTTCAATACTTAACATCAACCATATTTGTTAAGAATAATGGGCCGCCACACGTTTTAAAAGTCCATTAAATTTCGAGGAAAAAATTGCGACCAAAATTCGGCGCGCTGGGAAATCGCGAGTTTTCAACTTTTTTCAAAAATTCAAAGTGCATTGGATAGCCGAGACCCGGAGCTTTAATAATTACGGATGGTTTGCCAAAATTCGACTTTTGGACAGAATTAGAGCCAAAACAAAAACACAAAATTTGAGCAAATTTCACGCATTTTTAACGGCTTAATTATGGATGGAAATTTTTAATTATTTGGAATTGTTGTCTATAGTTTTGTAGAGCATGCTTTCCGCTTTCTTTTAAGTCCAAACTTGACGCAAAATGATGCACAAGAAACAGCGATCAATGCATTCATCTGCTAGCACTAAAATATCGGCAAAAAATGGATCGAAAAAATTTTTGAATTTTTTAGTCCTGAGAGGAAAACTGGAATTCGTGTTTTTGACCAGTTTGACACGCCGTGAGTCCAAACGAAACGCCACAGATTTTTTATCGGTCTTTTCTCATTTTATCGGTTTTTCCCACCATGGTTCAGGCTGAACCGTTCAGCATAGTTGATTTACTCAAGAAATTGTCCTTTGATTATCAGAATCACTGTTAAATTTCAAATTACGCTCGAGACAAAAATTATTTAAATTCAAATTTTTTCAAATTTCAAATAATTTTTTTATCGAGCGGAATTTAAAATTTGACAGTGATTCTGATAATTAAAGGACAGTTTCTCAAGTAAATCGACCATACTGAACACGAATCAGGTGTCAGAATTTCAGATTTATGTAGCGAAATCGAAGTTTCAGGTCAAGATGCCCACACTCAAAAAGCCTGGTTGCAGATTACTTTAAAACACTATCTGGTGCAGTTTTTCTTGCTCTGTCGAATTATATCAACCATTAACTACAAAACGGCGTTTGCACACTTTTTTGTACATTTTTTGTATGAACAACGTTTTTGAAAAAAAAACACAATGGTTTCTGTGAGCCAAAAAAATTTCATATGATTGTCATAAATACCTCCAAGATATGTCATTTGAATAGTATTAACCTGTCGAATAGTATTAACCATAAACTAAAAAACGGCGTGTCCACACTTTGTATGAATAACGTTTTTGTAAATAAAAACAATTATTTCTTCAAGGTGAAGCTTTTCATTCGATTGTCGTAAATACTTCAACGATATGTCATTTGAAAGCTCTCAATCTGCGCTTTCTTTTGCATATGAAATATACTCGATATATTAAAACAGTGGGATGTTTTACCTCTTTGAAGTGGCATAGGCGAAAATCGTTACATTGATGGTTCACAAAGGCTGCTGACCACCGTAGAGTTACTTTTTTCCAATTCGTTTTTTTCATCATCATGTTCAGCTAGAAATTCTGCACAAGCACAAACCATCAGGAAATCAACTTTTCTGCCGACCCGAAATCAACTTTTTTCAAAGTGTTCCCAAACACCTTATATCGACCTAAAATCACCTCAGGAGTTCAATAAAAACACTATTTTTAGGTTCTCGCCAATGAAATTTTAAGTTTTAGGTCCACCTAAAAGTACCCTTTTTGGCCAACTTTAAAAGAATTTGGGCTTGTATTAAAGCGGGAATGAACTGAAAGGGGTCCAATTTTGAACAAAAAAATAGAATTTGAACATATTTTTTTAACTGGGCCCTATCGCATAAAGAAACACTGGTATGCATGCTTTTTCATGCATCCAGAGTCACTTTCGATTAATTTGTGTCTAAGGTATGTGAGTGTGCGCATCTCAACTCCAAGCCCCAAGCCCCTGCTCCCCGAAGGGGGCGCAGGGGCTTGGTAGGTTAGAGATGCGCGCACTCACTTACCTTAGACATGATTCCGAGCAATACTCTTAATCAAAAATGCATTTAGAGGCTCTTTTTGCCCACTCCCATGTTGAAAACATGGTGAAACAGGTAAAAAGTCAAATTTTAAAAGTGTCCAAAACTCAATTTTTTATTGAGCAGAATTTAAAAATAATGTTTTTTTGAACACCTGAGGCGATTTTGAGTCGATTTAGGGTGTTTTAAAACACTTTTCAAAAAGCTGATTTGGGTGGGGGGTGGTGGAGCTATGGTAAAACCACAACCGAATACAAATTATGACCAGATACCACGACCGGATACAAACACGACAGGATACAGTGCCAAATCTTACCTTGGTCCCCCCTGTTGACTTTTTTCAACTTTTTTCGATTTTTCGAATTTTCACGCACTTAGGTTTAGGCTTAGGCTCAGGGTAGGCCAGCGCACGTTAGGACGGACTCAAACGTGTGGTTTAAACACACTTTTTTTCAACTTTTACAGAAAAACTGTATCCGGTCGTGTTTGTATCCGGTCGTGGTATCCGTTCATAATTTGTATCCGGTCGTAGGTCAGTCGGGAGGTATACGCAAGTAGCATAAAAAATTCGTACTTTTTCGGGACCACACATTTTTTTATCTCAAACGTGTGTTTTTAAAGAATTTTTAAAAAATTTTTAAAGTTTTACGTAGAGATGGAAACGGGACGGGGTCCCGCACGGGACCCCGTCCCGTCCCGCACGATTTTAGGCTAAAATCCCGTCCCGCAATCCAGCCCGCACCATTTTGAAATCCCGCAATCCCGTCCCGTTTTTTGACTTAATCCCGCATGCCATTTTGTAATTTTACAGAAAATTTTTGCGGAACATTTTTTCCGTTTATTTATTGCTCGTTTCTAGATGAGTGCAATATGGAAAATCGGACTCTTCACAAAGTTGTCGGCAACTGAAGCGAAGTGTGGTGCCTGCGAGCGAACAATTCAGATAACCGATCGAAGTACAAAAGGGCTCTTTACACATGCCAATCCTCACGAAGAATTTGCAAATAGGCTCAAGGAAGTCGAAGAGAACAAAGCGTTGCAAAAGAACGCGATGCATCATTCTGTCAAGATTAATCGAAAAGGTTTGTGACAATTTATCTTTTTGAAGCGTATCTTATAGCGGTTGTCTTCTTTAGGTCAGCTCTCCTCCTTTGACAAGAAATCGGAAAATTTGGAATTCAATCTCGAGATTTTCGGGTGCTCAACCAAGATCTAAAAAGTGCAATCGGTAGAGCTCGTGAGAGTTAAGAGAACGCATCAAACAGCTTAGCGAAATATTTACTCTGCTTCGAGATATAAGTCTTCAAAGTTAGGGGTGTGCGGTAATTAGAGACTGTGCGGCAATTAGGAAAAATACGGTATGCGTGTTTTCCCGCAAATTAAAAAAAAACCCGCACGTAGGGTGCGGGATCCCGCCCGAAAATTTTGGGAACCCCGCAATCCCGTCCCGCAAAAATTTTAGCCGGAAATCCCGTCCCGTTATCCCGTCCGCACGTCTTTTTCCATCTCTAGTTTTACGTCAAAATCTTTTTTTTTTTCGCTTCAAAATGGCAATAAGCACTGGTAAAGATGGCACTTTTGAGTAATACTTAAATCTAGTACCAAAATACTTATTTCTAGTATCAAAATACTTATTTTTAGTACCAAATTACTTTTTTCTAGTACCGAAATCAAAATTATATTATTTTCGGCCTGTTTTTGCTATATTTTTAAGCAGATCATACTTTTTTATAGCTACTTTAATGAGAAAACACATTTTATCGTATAGAAAGTGCTCTTTTCCCGTTCCATATCCGTTTCCATATCCCCTCTCGAGATCGACAACTGGGATTTTAAAAATCTGGTCAAATCTGCGATCAAATCATCTTGTCCTAGCTAAAATTAGATGCTCAGCATACAGTTGCGGACAATTGATAGCGGACGGCACGTTTATTATTAGACTTACTGTTTTTTCGTAAAAATTTTTAAATGCTTTTAAAAATCGCGATAGGCAGTTTTGTAGAGCACTTAAATGGCTACAATTATAGCCTACTACTTGTTATAAAAATATCAATTTTGCGCGATTGCTTGAGGCGGTTTGGAAACCCCCTCGTTTTTTCTCCCGACAATTGATAGCAGACGATTTTTTTTTCAAGCTGATTGATTTCAATTTTTTATATATTGTCAACTTTTAATGACTATTTGCAAGCCCTGTTACAATTTGGTATATCAAACTTTTTTTTGAATTATTATACGGAAAATTATGACCATAGAAATAAAAGTGTCGATTTCTAGTCAAATTCAAATAAAATGTAAGGAAAATGGTTGTTTGACCACATAATTAAGAGGTTTTCTCAAAATTTTAAAAATCGAAATTTACGCCCTTTCGCATTTTTGAAAACTCTATGATTTCTCTACAAAATGACATTTTGATCGTTGTCGTAGGACCACTCTGCCCTGAGATACAGATAGGTTGAAGTTGAAAACCCTGAAAAAGTGCCGTTTTGCCTTATTTTAAGCCATTTTTCAGGGTTTTCAAATTCAACCTATCTGTATCTCAGTGCAGAGTGGTCCTACGATAACAATCAAAATGTCATTTTGTAGAGAAATCATAGAGCTTTCAAAAAATGCAAAAGGTGGTGAATTTCGATTTTTAAAATTTTGAGAAAACCTCTTAATTATGTGGTCAAACAACCATTTTCCTTACATTTTATTTGAATTTGACTAGAAATCGACACTTTTTTTCTATGGTCATAATTTTCCGTATAATAATTCAAAAAAAAGTTTGATATACAAATTGTAGCTGAGGAACAGGGCTTACAAATGGTCATTAAAAGTTGACAATATATAAAAAATTAAAATCAATCAGCTTGAAAAAAAATCGTCCGCTATCAATTGTCGGGAGAAAAAACGAGGGGTTTCCAAACCGCCTCAAGCAATCGCGCAAAATTGATATTTTATAACAAGTAGTAGGCTATAATTGTAGCCATTTAAGTGCTCTACAAAACTGCCTATCGCGATTTTTAAAAGCATTTAAAAATTTTTACGAAAAAACAGTAAGTCTAATAATAAACGTGCCGTTTGCTATCAATTGTCCGCAACTGTACTTTGTAATGACTGAAACAGCGAAACAGTAGTGATTTACCTCACAAATTAAAAAAATGAGCAAAAATTCATGAACCCTTCAGAGCAGAATTCAACGAAATTCTGCTCCTACTCAGGGTCATCAACCAAAGTTCTCGTTTCTCTTAACAATACCTCTTGTCTTTGATTACCATGTCGAGTATTTTATAATAATAGAAGCTCAACTTTATGCTCAAGTTTATTTCATAAATGCGAGTACAAATAATATCCAACATTGTAACAAATATTTTAATGATTAAACTGTTGCGTTGTTCTTCCTTCAGTAGCCGGTCTAGCTCGCTTTCGTTTGCCCTCTAGTTTTCTAGTCCTTGCTTCTTTCGGATAGACAATTAGGTGTTCCAGCTCCATAATTATCACAGCATGTTTGCAAGCTCTTTTTTCATTCCAGTCACACAAGTGCAATCGTAGAAATTTGTAGCCTTTTTTTGACGGATAGACATAGACAAAGTTTTTTTTGGAGCTCACAGTACCGAAAATAAGACAGATCAATATATCGTATAAGAAATTCACACAAAACCCACCTTTTCCAATCAAGATAGCAATTTGTTTTAAGCTCTGTATAGAGTGCAACTAAATCATCACCTTCGAGGCAGAACAGAGTTGGCAAGAGGTAGGTAAAAGGACTGCTAGCAGACTTGACCACACCACGATTTCCTCAGCGTAACTCATAAGCTTCACGAAACATGTCAGGTGGTATGTCGGGTACTTGCGAAGGTGTCTTGAAGAATCCAAATTAAGGGTTGTATGAGTTTTAAAATTTGCAACCCTGATAGTCAGGACAGGCACTACAATTTCTCATCATTCGCTCCATCAAAAGCATGAATTCGGCTAAAACCAGCTTTCGACGGAGTGTGTGGCAATTCTTGATGACCCTGTTGCGGCTTTCTTATCCATCGTTAGTGGCATTGGCAGACGAAAAAGCTTCGAACCATCCTGAGCAGCTTGAATCTATCTACTGTAGAAAGAAGTAGTCCGGAAAAGAGCTGCTTTCACTGCCCATGCCGTTCCAGTGATTTTTCAGCAGACTAGCAGCTGAAAACCAAAGTATCATCACATTCGACCGGGCCAAGATCGAACCGACCTTTTCTGAACTCATCTTCTGATGTGGCGTAGCGAAGCCCACATATCGCACTCATCAATTCCTCTTGCTTTGACTTTAGCTGTCGTGTGTTTAATTTTTTCCTGACATTCCTCAGCATATGAACGAAGCACATTGCGCGCTTAGAGCCTGGACAGCCTGTCCTCATCCTCTAGTAGAAATAAGTGGGTACGCGACAATTCACCGTGGGACAGTTCACCGTGAGGGAAAATTTACCGTAGGGACAATTCACCGTCGGGCATATCAAAAAGTATCGCCAATTCACCCCCAGAATAATTTGGTACGTAACACAATTCGCCGTGAAATTTGATTCCGCCGCACATTTTTCAATGTATATTACTATGTTTTTCAACTGAGCTGTGAAAAAAGAGCCTATATATGCATTTTATGGTCAAGAGTCCTTCTCGGAATCATGTCTAAGGTAAGTGAGTGCGCGCATCTCTAACCAACCGAGCCCCCTACGCCCCCGAAGGAAGCGTAGGGGGCTTGGTTGCTTGGAGTTGAGATGCGCACACCCACATACCTTAGACGCAAATCACTCGAAAGTGACTCTGGATGCATGAAAAAGCATGCATACCAGTGTTTCTTTATGCGGTAGGCCCCAGTATTCAAAACTATGTTCAACATCTTCCCCCAGTTAACAAAACTATGTCAAGTTAGTCTTTTTGCTGAATATTTGGTTTGGCGATCAAATTTCGCGGCGAAATTGTGTCTGTGTCCAAGGACAATTCAGTTTCAAATTCATAAATGAGTACTTTTTATTCAATAAATAACGGAAACAAGTTAACAATAGTTGAGAATGTATTTAACAATTAGTAATAAGTGAAGAATAATAACATTAACAATGAAATAAAAAATATTATAATAAAAGGCTTTTTAATATGCCTGACGGTGAATTGTCCCTGACGGTGAATTGTCCCTGACGGTGAATTGTCCCCACGGTGAATTGTCCCTACGGTGAATTGTCCCTCACGGTGAATTGTCCCTCACGGTGAATTGTCCGTGTACCGAAATAAGTATTTTGGTACTAGAAAAAAGTACCACCCACTTTTTGGCAAAAAATGACCAAATTGTACTTATTTTTAGCCAAATGTACTTTTCCAAAAAAATTTCATTCCCATACATTCCCATGGCTTATCTCCTCCATCCGAGCACTCTGCATGGGGGCGATTCTATACTTACCGTATATTCTCGATTAGAAGGCCCCTCTCTAATAGAAGGCCCCTCTCTATTAGAAGGCCCCCCTTGAGTACCTATATATCAGCCTAGAAAAAGAAATTCGCAAATCTGTTTTTCGCGTTTTCTTAGTTAGCACGAGCTCACCTGATTCCACTTTTAAAATTTTGGTTGAGCACGCAAAAATCTCAAAATCGACCCAAATTTTTTCCGACTTTTTTAGGGTTGAAAAATAGAAGGCCCGGGCCTTCTAATAGAGAATATACGGTAAGCCAAAAATACGGTAGCCTTCAAAAAAAACAATTACAACGCGAGAAAAACTAAATGCATTTCAAATTCGCGCTACACAATTAACTACCTTTTCGTTGTCCCACAGTGACCCCTTTTTTCAAATTCACTAGTATTCTTATCTCGATAAATCGGCAGTCATTGTATCGTGAAATTTTGTTCCATGTTTTTGTGTGCACCTGTGATCCACGTGTTTGGTTTTCCATTTTTCTTTGGAAGATTATGACCATTATATCGACCTTGAAAAGTAACTGGAAAAATTCCTTATATTCATAAATTGTCGTTGCAATCGTCTGTCTAACCATGTTAGAAATACAATTTTTTTAGCAATTCGAAGTCAATGGAAAAGCTAAAAGCCGTGGAGCGAAAAATCAAAGAGAGTGGAGAAACCCTCATAGACTTTGAAACTTCAGAAGAAATTGATGTGGTCGAATCGTTTGAGGAGATGAAGTTGAAGCCGGATCTCTTGCGAGGGATTTTCGCGTATGGTATGTCATTTCCCATGTGTTTTTAAAGGGGCATGGTCACCAGGTTTGAATTCGTCCCCGCCAGTTCAAAAAAATTTCCGCATCATTAAATTTCAATACATATTTTTCAGGTTTTTCAGATTTTTCACCTTGCTCTAACAGAATTATGCTTAAAATTAAATTCCTGGCCTTGTTTTGTTAGAAGCCAAGCACAAAAATCTGTATAGAAGTTTAATGATTCGGAATTTTTTTTGAATTGGCGGAGACAAATTCAAAAACAGGTGACCATGCCCCTTTAGCGTTATACTAGCTTCGTATGTTTTATTCATTGTTCATCGACTTTTCAGGTTTCGAGAAGCCATCTGCCATCCAGAAGCGAGCAATCAAGCAAATTTCGAGCTATCGTGATCTCATTGCACAGGCGCAATCTGGGACGGGAAAGACGGCGACGTTCAGCATTGGTGTGTTGCAGAACATCGAAGTGCAGACCCGCGAAACTCAGGCCTTGATCCTTGCTCCTACTCGTGAGTTGGCAACTCAAATTCAGAAAGTAGTTTTTTGCAGTCTTTTTTCCTTCGTCTAAATTATCCTTCTTGTGCAGGTGGTCCTTGCTATCGGTGACTACATGAATGTTCAATGTCATGCCTGTATCGGTGGAACCAACGTCGGGGAAGATATTAAGAAGCTGGAATTCGGGCAGCACGTTGTGGCGGGCACTCCTGGAAGAGTCTTCGGTATGCTCAATTCGTCCACTTGAAGTATTTCACTGCTCTCTATTTAGATATGATCCGTCGCGGAAGTCTGCGTACCGAGCGTATTAAAGTTCTGGTGTTGGATGAAGCCGATGAGATGCTTTCTCAAGGGTTTAAGGTACTTGGCTCTTTAGTTTAAAAACTCCCAAGCTATCTATCTTTCAAGGAGCAAATTTACGATATCTACCGTTATCTGCCGCCTAATGTGCAAGTCGTGGTTGTCAGTGCCACCCTTCCTCATGATGTTCTGGAAATGACTACGAAGTTCATGAATCAGCCGGTTCGAGTGCTTGTGAAGCGGTAAATTTTCCATAGGTTAGCTTAGTTGTGTACCGTATTTTCTCTATTAATCCCCCTCCCAAAATCCGTATTTTGTACCCAGAACTTTTATTCGAGTTTACATGTATTCTTAATTTTTTTTGATATTACACGAACTCACAAATAAAAGCCCTGAATCTCAATTATCCAAGGACACTAATTTTACCGCTTCAGCTTCAAAAAATCTTTAAAAAATCGTAAAATCGAGAAAAAGAACCTTGGGTACAGAATACGGATTTTGAGGAGGGGAGTTAATAGAGAAAGTACTGTATTCTATTTTTATAGAGACGAATTGACCCTGGATGGTATCAAGCAGTTCTTCATTGCAGTCGAGCGGGAGGAGTGGAAATTTGACACGCTGTGCGATCTCTACGATACACTGACGATAACTCAGGCAGTTATCTTCTGCAACACAAAGAGAAAGGTGATTTTAATTATTTAAATCTGAACTTTTATCTTATCGTGTGCTTTCTAGGTTGATTGGCTGGCTGAAAAGATGCGGGAAGCCAACTTTACGGTGTCTTGCATGCAGTAAGTGTATCTTGCATTGCTCTAAGTAGGTCAATTGTGTTATTGCAACGTTTCAGTGCGGATATGGATCAGAAGAAGCGAGACGAAGTTATGAAATCTTTCCGCGCCGGTGACAGGTATGATTTTCTGCTATCGGTTGCGTCTCGTCATTTTTTTATATAGTCGTGTTCTCATCAGCACAGACGTGTGGGCTAGAGGACTGGATGTGGCGCAGGTGTCTCTGGTCATCAATTACGACATTCCTAACAACAGAGAGCTCTACATCCATCGCATTGGTCGCTCAGGTCGCTTTGGACGAAAAGGTGTGGCAATCAACTTTGTGAGGACCGATGACATTCGAATTCTCCGCGACATCGAGCAGTACTATTCCACCCAAATTGATGAGATGCCTATGAATGTCGGGGAGCTTATCTGAAACGTTAATACAAGTTCATTTAAAAAATCGTTGCAATTCATGATGTGTTTTGAAATGAAACTTTGGATTTACTTTGTCTTATTGCAAAGCTGAGAACATTTGTGTTGTGTTAGTCTTGGTGAGGCATCATTGAATTTGTAGTTATTTTCCGTTAGGAACATGAGGCGGCGGTAAATTCAGCCGCTGTGAATTCACCCGCAAAATTTTGAAGTTGCAGGTTCGGACCCTGGTGGTAGCAGACACTGTATTTTCTTGTAGAACAGTCATAAGTCGACTTGTAGGCTTCAGTTAGGGTGGGAAAACCACCTGGTACCTCACCTATATGATTCTACCTCCAGAATTTAAAACTTCTGGCGAATGGATACCCAGACAGATGATTTCAAGGAAAAAATTAACTGTTTTGATCCACTCAATCCATATTCAAGTACAAGTGGTAATATGAATGTTCACCTGAGTAAATTTTTTTGTATAATGTTTTTGCCTCGAATATATTTCACATGCAATAATTTTAATAATTTAAAGATATTAGTAAGAAACTTTCATCTGAGCGATTTTACCAAAACTCAAAATATACCCTATTAAACGACCTTTTTCTACTATCAAACATTCTCTAGAATGTTAGAATTAGTGCACAGAACAGGTTTTATAAACCAAAAACATAAAAAATGGTACTCCAAGGGACGCGAAGCGGCCAGGTTGAACCGTCATGGTATGGGTATATTACCACAAGGGACGTCAAGCGGCTAGGTTGAACCGTCATGGTATGGGCATATTACCACAAGGGACGTGAAGCGGCCAGGATTAATAATCATGGTACCCCATGGAACGCGAAGTGGCCAGGTTAAACAGTCATTGTACGGTCATGGTAACCCAAGGGACGCAAAGCGGCCAGGTTAAAATTATCTCTTAACACTTTGAACTCGCAAAGCGAAGCGTTGCTCTAGGCCTCAGTTCAAAACGTGAAGCATTTCTAATACCCAAAACCCCCTTCGCTAACCCTACTTATGGTACATACACAAGACAAAAAAGATTAATTTGAAAATTTTTGCGGGTGAATTTACCGCAGGGTGAATTAACCGCGTGTGAATTAATTGCCCGTGAATTTTACCTAAAGCCATGAACATGGGTTGATTTTTTCCTTTTTCATCACGTACTTTTGTTTGGTCCTGCCTTATTTTCATTCTTGTGTTATTAATCTGAGACGTAGTTAAGTCAGTTCCTAATAGGGTTGTCAAATTCTCTGGGACAATATTATTTGGGTAATTATTCGCAGATTTCTCTAGAATTCTCTAAAATAGGAGAATGGTTAATTCTCTGTAATTGGCATAATGCGATTCAAAATAATTTTTTTTCGATATACAGGGTGTGTTTCTGAAATTCAAGGATTTGAAATGGGCATGACTTTTTTGTAGAGTGTTTCTAGAAATTCTGTTTTCGCAGATCAATTTTTCTCGCCGACAATATTTGTTTAGTGCAAATTGTCAAAAACGCGATTTTTTTTTGTCCTGGTCTGTGGGTGACCCCTGAATGGCCGAAACCCAAACCACAGCGAATGGTACTTTGCGGCAGCGAAGCTGCCGCAAAATTTTTTGTCGAGCTTTGGCTTGAAAGTTTGATTTTTTCGAACTTCGAGCCGAGCCAAAGGCTCAAAACTTTCGAGCTTCAAGCCGAGCCGAGGGCTCGAAAATTTCGAAGGCTCGACAACCCTAAACATAAGACTTAAATTTAAACTGGACTGAGAAATAAAATTTAAATTTTCAATGTAAATAAGAAATAATTTACCGTATTCTCTCTAATAGGCCGACATGTCGGTTTATTTTTCAACCCTTCAAAAATCGTGAAAATTTTGGGTCGAACTCGACATTTTCGGGTGAAAATCCAAAATCGAAAAAGCGGAATCGATAGAGCTCGTGGGAACTAAGAAAACGCAATAAACAGCGATGTAATTTTTTTTCTTCGGACTGAGATACGGTCCCTCAAAGTAGGGGGTGTCGGTTTATTAGAGGTGTCGGCCTATTAGAGAGAATACGGTACATTCAAATTTAATTGGTCTCGATGATAAAAAAGTGTTCCGGACCAATTCAAATTTTGAAAATGTCGCTGCGTTCAAAAACCATGGTCTTCAAAAACCATGTAACAAATATAGTCGGCCAGAAAAATTATAAAAACAGAATTTCGAAAAACGCTCTATATAAAAAGTTATGCCCATTTGAAATCCTGGGAATTTCTTGAACACCCTGTACTTCACATCGACATCTTATTGTGAGCGAGCTATTTCCGTTTTCGAAAAAAGAAGCGTACTGGAGACCTACAGATTTTGAAAAATTATTCAAGTGCTTTTTTGCGGTACGAGTTTTTCGACGAGATTTCCGGGCTGAATGTTGTAAAATGCGTGCCCTAAATGTTCCCCTATAATCAAGAACTGGCGTTTTACGTAAATTATATTCTAAATCGTCAAAACGCCTTTTTCCAAAAGGTAATAACCTACTCCCATGAATCATACAAGTGTAGAAAGCGATTGACACCGGTCTCAGCTGAGAATGAGTCTGGAAACAAAAAATTGAAATAAATGATTAGCTACTATAACCGACCGATGTGCACAGTCACAGGCTTGTTTCTGAGGTATCTGTGTTGGTGCTGAACAAGGATCAATGACTATTACCCAGTCAAAACCCTACAAACCTACCTGCAAATGAGTTAGAGCCTGACCTCCGGGATAGTTCTGACTGCTAGCATACAGTAGAACAGTTGTCAACAGCACATTGCCCAGTAGATGGCCAGCCACACCTAAGCCCACCAAACTCTTCAGCCAGGACTTGTGCCGACCGTCCCAGCTACAAACGTGAAGTTTTAAAAATTTCACAAAGCCCAGCCTTGATCAACGAGCAATACAAGCGTTTAGATTCTAGTGAAAAAAAATGTTTCTTTTTGTCCTTCCTTTTGCCGCAAATTTACTTTTTTTGGGCAGGAGTAAGATGCGGCAAATCACATTGCGACAAATCAAATTGCGGCAAAATCAGATTGCGGCAGATCAGATTGCGACAATTCAAATTGCGGCAAAATGAAATTCCGACAATTCAAATTGGGCTGTAGGTGAAAACACCCCTCAAAATGTGTGAATCACCCCCCAAATTTATTTTTGTCCCCCCAAATTTGAATTTCGCGTAAAATGTGTAAATCACCCCCAAAATGTGTAAATCAACCCCCAAATTTAAATTTTCTTCCCTGAATTTCAAATTTTTTACCCCCTCGAGTCTATTTTCACCCCTTCAAGTGGATTTTTTGTGCATAATACATAGGTTCAAGTGGTGAACATGATTATTGCACTCGCTCGCACTGTTTTCGCAGTAATTTTGTGTGCTCTCGTAGGCGCAGATACTTGAATCTCTCGTCAAAGTATGTAAATCTCCATCAAATTCAAATTTCGACAGTCATACATTTACTTTTACCTCGTCAAGTTGAACTTTTGTTGCAAGATACCTAATTTCCATATCCAATCTTGTCTTCACGATGTCCAGCTTTTCTTTCAGATGCATCGAGGACCAGCTCTCATTTGGACGAATGTGGTATTATGCTAACAATAACAACTATAACAAAAACTATAACAAAGAAGAAATCGATACATGGCTTCAGAATAATACTGAGTGGCGCTTTGATACTGGTCAGCCTGGGGATTGAATAGCTACTGACACATATGTCTGATATTATTCACACAAGAATCGCCGTGGAAAATTTCATTGCGAGGCGAAGATGAGGATTCGATACATGAAAGATCTATCAAAAGTGTGTTTAATTTTTATGGACTTATTTATGGACAGCAGCCAGTATATGCGCCGACTGTTCCTAGAAATCCGAATAGCAACTTGCGAAAGGCAGTGGAAAAGCTAAGAGAAGAAAGGCGTCAATTTGTCCATATCAATTACAATGAAGAGCATGTTTGGCTAATCCGTTCAAGTGCCTGCTGTAGCCAAGTCAATTTAGTGCCACTGTGGGATGAGCTCACACAAATTGCTTCAGATTCTCAATGGACGTTTACCACTTGGCAGAGGTAGGAATTTTTCGTTTTTTGGCCATCTGTGTTCACTTACTTCATCTTCAGATACAAGACTCTTCGACAATCTTTTTATGTTCTAAAGAAATCCGATGTATTTCCTGGCTACCTTTGCTGCACTTGTCCAATTGGAATTAAAGATGAATTATGCAAACACACATTACTGCTAATGGAGTCTGAACAGATGATTGAGCCGTTGCCGCAGCCGCTTCAGCCACGCAAGAAAAGAGGTCGAAGAAAAAAAGTTGGGCGAGCGTTAGAATTTATTTGAATATGATCCATCGCTGTTATTTGTTATAGTACTGTTATTCGTTTTGGCCAATAAAGATGATCTTGATTTTGATAGTGTCGTTATCATGATAACATATGAAAACTTAAAAGTGATTGAAAGTTATTACACAAGAATTACAGTTAAATCTCTTTTTGCAATAGTCGAATTTCTTTCTTCAAATTTGGTGGCCGGTTAAAGGTTAGTTAGAGAGAAGTGAAATTTTTTGATGAGGGATCAGCTGAAAAGTATAAAAAGTAATAGAAGTTTCGAAAAAAATTGACCTTCACTTTGACTCGACGCAATTTTTTTAATTTTGACTATCCGAGTCGACAACCCCAGCACTGAGTATCGTGAAGACAAGATTGGATATGGAAATTAGGTATCTTGCAACAAAAGTTCAACTTGACGAGGTAAAAGTAAATGTATGACTGTCGAAATTTGAATTTGATGGGAGATTTACATACTTTGACGAGAGATTCAAGTATCTGCGCCTACGAGAGCACACAAAATTACTGCGAAAACAGTGCGAGCGAGTGCAATAATCATGTTCACCACTTGAACCTATGTATTATGCACAAAAAATCCACTTGAAGGGGTGAAAATAGACTCGAGGGGGTAAAAAATTTGAAATTCAGGAAGAAAATTTAAATTTGGGGGTTGATTTACACATTTTGGGGGGTGATTTACACATTTTACGCGAAATTCAAATTTGGGGGGACAAAAAATAAATTTGGGGGTGATTTACACATTTTGAGGGGTGTTTTCAATTTTAGCCTTCAAATTGCGACAATTCAAATTGCGGCAAAATCAAATTGCGACAATTCAAATTGCGGCAAAATCAAATTGCGGCAAATCATATTGCGACAATTTAAATTGCGGTAATCAAATTTGAAACTTTCAAGTAATGCTTAATCTGCCACCACTATGTGGTCTCAATAAGCTGCCGTCTAAACAGGCTTGTTTGTGAGATGAGATTTTGCTAGAAACCAAAAAATTGACTAGCTGTACAAAAATCAGCAAACAATCGAACAGCATAATGTGCTGTTTGACAGCAAAAGTGTCGAATCTTGACCAGCACCATAATTGCCCTACTAAATCTACTAAATTCAACATTAGAACATAGCTAACCATGTATACAACACCTAAAATAACGATCAACCCAAATAGCAGCCCAATGTGACCCTCCACTTATGCCGCAATTTGATTTTGCCGCAATTTGAATTGTCGCAATTTCATTTTGCCGCAATTTCATTTTGCCGCAATTTGAATTGTCGCAATTTGAATTGTCGCAATCTGATTTGCCGCAATCTTGATTTTGCCGCAATTTGATTTGTCGCAATGTGATTTGCCGCATCTTAATCCTGCCCCATTTGTCACTCCAACCGCCAAACGACTAGCACCACGTTCCATGCTCACCTGGAAAGCCTCCATTAATAAATCCAGCGTTTTTGACTTCAAAAACAACATTCCTTATTAGAATAAAGTTGCGGCAGAAAGAAGCAAATTTACGGCAGAAAAAAGTGAATTCGCGGCAAAAAAAAAAGTAAATTTACGGCAAAAAAAATATTTTTACGGCAAAAAAAGGGGCAGGAGTAAGATGCGGCAAATCACATTGCGACAAATCAAATTGCGGCAAAATCAGATTGCGGCAAATCAGATTGCGACAATTCAAATTGCGACAATTCAAATTGCGGCAAAATGAAATTGCGGCAAAATGAAATTGCGACAATTCAAATTGCGGCAAAATCAAATTGCGGCATAAGTGGGAGGGTCACATTGGGCTGCTATTTGGGTTGATCGTTATTTTAGGTGTTGTATACATGGTTAGCTATGTTCTAATGTTGAATTTAGTAGATTTAGTAGGGCAATTATGGTGCTGGTCAAGATTCGACACTTTTGCTGTCAAACAGCACATTATGCTGTTCGATTGTTTGCTGATTTTTGTACAGCTAGTCAATTTTTTGGTTTCTAGCAAAATCTCATCTCACAAACAAGCCTGTTAGACGGCAGCTTATTGAGACCACATAGTGGTGGCAGATTAAGCATTACTTGAAAGTTTCAAATTTGATTACCGCAATTTAAATTGTCGCAATATGATTTGCCGCAATTTGATTTTGCCGCAATTTGAATTGTCGCAATTTGATTTTGCCGCAATTTGAATTGTCGCAATCTGATTTGCCGCAATCTGATTTTGCCGCAATTTGATTTGTCGCAATGTGATTTGCCGCATCTTACTCCTGCCCGACAAATGTCACAAAAACCGCCAAACGTCTTAACAAAACGCCAAACTTTTTAAATTTGAATTTCATTATTCTTTTTTGTGCGGTCGGCTGTTTTTTACTGTGTGTGTGTCCTCATAATATTTTCCCCGATTTCCCTGATAGATTCTTACAACTTTATGAGGCTTTTTGTCATTTTTCACCTTGTGGTGTTCATTTGTTCATCCAATCAACAAGCTTATCGCAAGAGACATCGACCGTGTGATGCGAGAAGAAGCCGAAGCAAATGCACTGATGAGGCCACAGGAAGCGCATAAAAAAGGACAACAGCATGCCCTTAAGGCACGTTCACAATAGCGCTCAGAACTACAGCCACACCAGCACCCACACCCACACTCTTTATGTGAACACTCAAATCTCACACCCACACTCGCATTCATAACTTTTGACTAGTAAAATTTTATTGTGAACACGAGTGTGGGTCTGGGTGTGGGGGCGAGATTTTGGGTTATGTAAACGTAGCTTTAAGGTGGCCAAACATGCTGGGCAAACAGGAAAGAAGCCGGATTCGATTGCAATTCTCTTTCCATCTTGGAACAGCGTCCGCAATCAGTACTATCGCCGAAGGAAGATGGCAGCAACTAATGTCTTGGATATTCATTATTTTGTTCACAATAAACCTTTTAAGTGAAAACATTGGAGCGGAGATCGTCTAAGTTGTTGCTCATCTGTGTGCTTGTATGCAAATCTGTAAAATGTCCGCTTAGGTAAACGCCGTGGACTGCAGGACAGAGCTGGACCTAAGGATAGGGGCAGCATTCACTCGTCTTCAAACCCTGCACGTAATATTTTCAAGCGGCAATAACGGTTTTTGAACATTCCAAAATGTTTAGCTCCAAAAGCATTTCGCAAATATTCTGGATGGAGTAATCAGCTATGGAAGTTGTGAGTTACTTTTATTGTAGCATGTTACAAGTAGATTGCGAATCCAGCAGAATCTCGTTAAGCGGTAGCCTCCAGGGCTGAAAAACTTCTGCTTATCAAAAGCCGACGGAATTTGGTTTGACTGTGTGAGTCTGAAATGGAGGTGGGACACGAGTGGTTTAAAACATGGTTCACTTTTTATTAACCAGACCAAGAACATAAGAGGAAAAAGAAGGGTTCGAAACCTAGCTAATACCTTGCCGAGTCTTTCTGTTAGGCTGCCTTACCTGCAGTCCCATCTCATCTCTCACCTCATATATTAGGTGGAGCCACTGCTCTCTGGCCTCCAGCTCCTACCTAGCCTAATTTTACAAATTCTTATATCTTAGGTCAGTTTCCACACTGGGATTTGTGGTCGAACGCTACAAGGTTGATTTTGTCGGGTTGTCTAGATTTTAGAACTCTTATGTACAGGCCATCAAAAGCTTTGTCTCTGAGCAGGTTCTTTTTTGAAGAGAAACTTCAGCTCTCTTACCTCTTTCTATTACAGTTTTGGAAGTTAGTGGGCAAAGATCTCAACAACAAATTTGACTTTACTCGGGAACGGGTCAGACTCTTTGACATGGACGCACCAGGGTGAATACTGCTATGCTGAGATCAAGTTTGACATTCTGAATTCAGGCTATCCATGAACTCTGCAAAGAAGCAAGCAATCAAAGTCGTACTCGTAGACAAGCACCCCAAGTCCAAGTGGAGACCTCAGCTGTGGACACTATTGAAATGGAAAAACTGTTACCAGTACAGCCACTTCGACGTTGTAAGCCGAATCATCAAGTAATGAAAAATTGAGACTTCAGAAATCTTGTTATCTAACCCTGTTTACGAGTTGTTATTATTTGAGGCTGAATAAATGTTTTTTAGTTAACCCTTCACCGTCTTATCTGAATTTCCTTTAACATGGGAAAGCCTGTGCGCACTAAACTATGCGTTTTGTGCGGAATTCATCATGGCCATCATGCCCAGCGTAAAATTCCGCAAAAACGCGTAGTTTAGTACGCACGGCCTTTCCCGTGTTAATGGTGCAGACATTTGTTATTTTTTGTGTTCATCGGCTGTCCGCCGTTCAGTCGGAGCCCACCATTTACTCGGCTGACGGAGTGATCACCGCGATTGTTCAGTGTCACTAAGATATCTAGAGAATTACAGTGTATCTAAGTGAGAGTTTAATTATCAGTAGTTCCGAGGCGCACGACGTTAGAGTAAAAAATAAAGTTAGCTAATTAGTCAAACTGAAAATGACAGTGAGATAGCAGAATACAGGTAATAAGTAAGGATTCTCATGTCGAAATTAAATTCCCTCAAACACGTTTACCCTAAGTGCTAAGAATGAAAAAAGTCGTGTTACCAGCCCAATCGAGCCCTATTACTGACAAGGAATGAATTAAATGGGGATGTATTTAATAAGGGCCGATGAGAATTGCCGGTATAGAAATAACCCACAAACCTTCACAATACCCAAAAATGAGACTTTGAGAAAAAAACGAGAGAGCAAAATAGCAAAAAACACACACGACCGCACAAAAAACAAAAATGAAATTCAAATTTCAAAAGCTTGGCGTTTTGTTAAGACGTTTGGCGGTTTTGTGACATTTGTCACGCCAACCGCCAAACGCCCCTATGCCCATGGACGTTCAAAGAAACACAGTTGTTGTGCGATATACCTAGGTCAACCAAACTAAATCCTTCAGAACGTTTTAATTGATACCAGGATATCTTCATTTTTATCATACCTATTTTTAAGAACCGGTAAATTTATCGTCCGTTAAAAATTCAAATTAAACCCATTTAAAAGTTACTAGTTCAGATCTCTCTGGGTGCATGCTTTCTGTTTTTCAATATTTTATGCGAGTTCGGTGTCAAAATGATCCTTAGGCTCTTGGAACACAGGTGGACTACCAGCGGTTACACAATTATTGAAGCTAATACCTACTTACGATTTTAAACCTGCTCTTTGACCAAAAAAAAATCCACCATTTTTGTTGCTCCGTTTTATATCTTATTTATTTTATTCATCTTCAATCTAGTGATTCCTTCCTCATTTTTCGATGTGCTTGCACAGCCCCGGTGCAGCCTATAACTTTATCCAAGAAAATGTTGCTGCGCAAATAGAAGACTTTTCGAACCGTTCCTTACGAGAAGAGAAAGCCTTCAAAAGCTACTCACATTTTTAAAGTAATTTTGATAAGGAACATTTCCGACAGGTTTTTTGTGTAGCTTTAACTTTAGAAATTTGCTACCGTCCTTTCAAAAGTCAATAAAGTGGCGCTTGTAGCGAATACCACCCCCACCCAAGAATCCGACCTTTTTAAAAATTGCTGTAACTACCCTTACAAGTAACAACTTTAGGGTTAGCCCTTAGGCTTGGGGGTAGGCCAGCGTACGGAAGTTGTGACTAATAAAGAGTTTACGCATATTTTCCGGAGGGGAATTTGCTACTAGGGTCGGTGAAACCATTAAAACACAAAGTATAAGGCTTCAAGGTGGAGTTCTTTTATTTTGACAGTTATTTTTTCAGTAAATCGCAAAATTAAGACAGTTTCTGATGATAAAAGAATCATGAAAACCATCTGAATCAATTCATTGATAGTTTTAGCGCCAAGGACACTATATGAAAAATTTTAAGTGTGCACTCAGAGAGATCCGAACCAGCGACGTTTAGATTAGTTTTAAGTTGAATTTTAAAGATTTCCATGCGAGACTAGATACGGACAGTAGATGTGCCCTCCTATTAAGTAAAATATTATGCCCACCAGACCATCTCGATACCATTACCCAAATAATGGGTTCTGCCATCAAATAACAATTGCGAATTTTGTTGATCACCCAGGTACACTACTTGAGGGCACTTATTCGTTTGGGGGGGGGGGGGTGTCGGGTTTTTTCACTGATTTAGAAAGGACAATACTTTTTTCTCCGACTAAAAACACTTTTTTTTCCGACTAATTTCTTTTTTTTCCGACTAATTTTAACTTTGTTTTATTTGGCATTTTTTCTTAATTTTTGTGCTAATTTTTTAAAAGTTTTTAGTATTGTCGTGTAGCCCAGGATCTCAGCTTTCCAACAAGCTATAAAACTTCATTGAAGGATTTTAGAAAGGTAGACTTTTAGAGGTTTCAAAAAATAAAATAAAAATAAAAATTTATTTTTATTTTATTTTTTGAAACCTCTAAAAGTCTACCTTTCTAAAATCCTTCAATGAAGTTTTATAGCTTGTTGGAAAGCTGAGATCCTGGGCTACACGACAATACTAAAACTTTTAAAAAAATTAGCACAAAAATTAAGAAAAAATGCCAAAATAAAAACAAGTTAAAAATTAGTCGGAAAAAAAAGAAATTAGTCGGAAAAAAAAAGTGTTTTAGTCGGAAAAAAAGTATTGTCCATTTAGAAATAGTGTTTAAACGTCTTCTAAGTAATTTTATTGTGCTAGAAACGATAAAAAAGTTATTTTCTGACACTTTTTTGCATAAAAATTGAATATTTAAAAAAAAAATTTGGCCAAAATTCGAATTTTTGCCTTGGTCCCCCAAGGTGTTCAAACTGAAAGGAGATGGGATTTGAACATAGTTTTGTTAGCTGCGGGCCTACCGCATAAAGAAACTCTGGTATGCATACATTTTTCATGCATCCAGAGTCACTTTCGAGTGATTTGCGTCTAAGGTATGTGGGTGTGCGCATCTCAACCCCAAGCAACCAAGCCCCTGCGCCCCCGAAGGGGCGCAGGGGGCTTGGTTGGTTAGGAGATGCGCGCACTCACGTACCTTAGACATAATTCCGAGCAAGACTCTTGATCAAAAATGCATACAAAGGCTCTTTTTGCCCAGCTCCAGTGACCAAAACGGGGGTAAATACCCTAAAGTAAGGAAGTTTGCCTTGGTCCCCCAAGGCAAAAAGTGAAATTTTGGTCAAAAAATTTTTTCGAAAAATCATCTTTTAATGTAGAAAAATATCGCAAAACAACTTTTTTATCGTTTTTAGTACATATAAATTTACTTAGAAGACGTTCAACAACACTATTTTTAAATCAGTGAAAAACCGCCCCCCCCCAACCGAATAAGTACCTACTTGAGTTATACACATCTTCAACACAACTATTAGGACACCTAAACAAAGAGTTTTCTCGGGTACTTCAACTACAAGGTGTGAAATATAAATGTAAGCAGAATTATTTCTGTGTTCGAAAGACTATCTGTTGAGAATAAACAGTGTTTATAATAAACGCTGGAAAAAGCGTCAAAAACATAGATAACAGGCAGAAAAAGCGGCAAACCAGGTAAATCAGCGGTAAAATAATTTAAAAAAGTTGCGGCAGAAAAAGCGAAGTCGCGGCCGGAAAAAGTAAATTTGCGGCAAAAAAGTAAATTGGCGGAAAATTCATTTGCGGCAAAAAAGTAAACTTACGGAAGAAAAAAATGAATAAGCGGCAAAAAAAAAGTATTTCTGCGGCAACGAAAAGTATTTCTGCGGCAAAAAATAAGTATTTTCTACGGCAAATTTTTTTTACGGCAGAAAAAAGTCTTTTTGCGGCAAAAAGAGTAAACATGCGGCAAAAAAAAGTCTTTTTACGGCAAGAAAAAGGTTTGCCCCCGATAAACCGGCACTTTTAGTGGATCGACACTGTGAAAAGGGTTGATTTGGCGGGCTGACAAAGAATTTCAACTAAGATTACCCCGCCAAATTTCACTTACATTCTGGCGCAGAACACGGCCGCTGACACATTAAACAGGGGGAACGCATATATGATGAACCTCAGCTCCTTGTGAGGCAGAAAAGAGTATATGGCTATGAAGGACAGGACTGGGGCGATGATTGGTAGCAAAGCTTCCTTTCATATAAAAACCCTAGAGGCACCAAGGCTAAAGAGGCGCCTAGGGCTCGGGGTAACACTGAGTTAAAGTACCACCAGAAGGGCGACACCTAAACAAATTGTTAGTCAAACATGTCAAAAAGACTACAGTGCGTATCATAATGATAGGAAAACATGATTTTTTTGCGAAAATTGTTAAGTTTTTTATTCAAAAAATTCCTACTTTTCAAACACAATATTGAATTACATCAAATAATGCTATTCGCAATGAAAAAATCGTTTGTTTTTTGACTGGAAATTTTTTACGCCCGTTAACCGAAAAAATGCCGTATCATCATGATAGGAACTTTTTGTAAAAACACGTTTATCGACTCTAAAACATAACCATTTGGATTTAATAACAGATTTACAATGTAAGCCCTGAATCTTAGCTACAATTTGGTAGATCAAGCTCTTCTTTTTGATTATTCGAGAAAAGTTATGACCATCAACAAAAAATTGTCGATTTCTAGTCAAACCTTCTATTTCTGCCTTATTTTAGGACATTCTTACTTCTTTCAACTTCAACCGTTCGTGTCTAGGCTTTGCAAATCCTTTGAAAAGGTTGATATGTCATTTTGTAGAGAAATTATTAAGCTTTCAAAAAAATGCATTAGTTGATAGCTTTCGATATTAAAACTTTTAACAAAAAGTCAGTATTTATGCGATCAAACAACCATTTTCCTTATATTTACTTTGATTTTGACTAGAAATCGACAATTTTTTGTTGATGGTCATAACTTTTCTCGGAATAATCAAAAAGAAGAGCTTGATCTACCAATTGTAGCTAAGATTCAGGGCTTACATTGTAAATCTGTTATTCATCCAAATGGTTATGTATATAGAGTCAATAAACGTGTTTTTACTAAAAGTTCCTATCATGATGATACGGCATTTTTTCGGTTTAGCGGGCGTAAAAAATTTCCACTCAAGACCAACCACTTTTTTTTTATCACGAATAGCATCATTTGATGTAATTCAACATTTGTGTTTGAAAAATAGGAATTTTTTTGAACAAAAAAACTTAACTATTTTGCAAAAACTCGTGTTTTCCTATCATTATGATACGCACTGTAAGCGTGTTGTAACCCATAAGCATCCACTCCTTTTGAGTAAAAAACAATTGATAAAATTGAATTAATCACTTCCCCTTCAGGCCAAACAACCCACGTCGCCACATAAACGAGTCCAGAGCACGCTTAGAGCTGAAATTCATCTTTTTTCATAGATGGTTAAGTTGAATTGTTTTTGAGCGATAATGTCGTATTTTAGTAAAAAAACTATAGGCCAATACCTACGGTTCTTTGTGCCATTCAGTGTTTGGAAAAGCCAAAGCCAAACGCAAAGCCAAAGCCAAAAGTGCCGGCCAAAGCCAAAGGCAAAGACCAAAACCAAAGCCAAAACGAAAAGCCAATTTGGCCAGCCAAAATTTGGCTTTGTGTTTTTGGCCTTGGCTTTTTGCTTTTTATTTGGCCGAAAGCCAAATTTTGGCCGGCCAAAATTTGGCTTTAGTTTCTGGCTTTGCTTTGGCTTGGCTTTTTTGGCCGGCACTTTTGGCTTGGCTTTGCGTTTGGCTTTTGGCGGCCAATTTTGGTTCTTGACCGTCCGCTTTCGGCCTTGGCCTGGTTTTTCCTTGTCTTTTTTGTCGGCTGCTTACTTTAACACCTTTTGCATTACATCTTCTTATGTTGTCTCTGCTTGTATTTTTTTGTATGTGTTTTTATTTCTAGTTATTTTTCGCTCTCGACTCTTCTTTAAGCACGTCATTTTTTATTTTTGTGTTACAGGCCTCAGACTTGCGAATGTATCGAATGTGTGCCGCCCCAGTGGCGCTAGTGGCTAGCTGCCGCCGCCTCCTTCGTCGCCAGCCTAGCCTCATCATGACGCCACAATTGGGGCCGACTTCAGAACTTGTGATCCGTTCCCTCCTGCAAAAGCTATTCGTGCTTTGGCCGCTCGTGACTACGTTCCCTGGTGAGAATTTCTGGAATCAGTACGTTGCTCTGTGGTACCAGTCTCGGGTGAGGCCGGTGGTTGGTCGAATTTGGAATGACAAAGGAAAGAATCGCTGCGTGCTTCTCTTGAAGTGGTCATGAGTATCGAAACAAACATTGGTTCCATCCAGGTTATCTACTTTATTCTTCTGTCTTTTTTATATCTCACTAGGTGTTCTTATGGTCAATGGCAAGCGAAATGCTTGGCAAGGTGACGTCCGCGACGAAACGCGCTTCTGTCGGGCCATGGTGGAACTGGGAAAGCTCTCGTTGGTCCAGTTGTCCATACCACGAAGGTTCTGTGTCACAAGGCTCGCCCCTGGTTGCAACTTGCAAGTTCGACTAGCATGCATCAGAAAACATCTATCTACATCAAAGAAAATTGTTCTGTTCAATTGTTTGCTTCAGTAGAAATAAAATCACGTTGAAATATTTGCCGTCTCGTGACAGTGTCTTTAGTTGTGATAGGTAGCAGTACCCAGGTGATAATACGCAGGTTAGACCATGTTGAAAGGTGGACGAGGTCGTTTGAGCAGATGGATCAAACCATGTGAGGAGGCTGCACTAGCCGTGCTTGGGAGGCGGAGCACTGCCTAATTGAATCGTCTCAGTACCACCACCATGGATCGCCATTCATGGAGTACCCGCTCTTACTTAATTAGAGAAGATATAGAGACTCCACAGATTTTTCTAATTTTCACAGATCGAACCGAAGTTTCCCTGAAGGCCGATTTATTTGAGGAAAAACATCTTAGCAATTAAGTGCAGCAACATTTTTATTTTATTAACGCAAACGCCAAACAACGAGACAATGCGAAACATAAGAAGTTTTACCTGTTTTAATTGATAAGGAGGAATATTCTCTTGACCACTGGCTTCTTATTAGCAGCACTCTGACCCTGAGGGCATTCACGATTCAGATGGCCGGTTTACTGGCAATTGTAGCATCAACGCTAGCATCTCACCACCATAGCTGCCGCCACCATCGCCGCTTCGAGGCTGAGTGCATTCACGAGACACAGTTTCCAGCTTGCTTGCAGCAGTTTGTAGCATGACGAGCCACCTGAAAACAAATTTTGATGAATTCAAAAGTACAACATATGAAAAAACGAACCGCCGCATCTTGTCAGCGTCCGCCGCCGTAAGAGTAACCGGTGCTGGGGCATTCGCGAGTGAAATGACCATCTCATGACACTCGTAGCACTCCGACATTCTTTCTTTTTCAAAGTTTGATGCGCAGACGAAAACTTTAACAACTGGAAAATAGACGAGATAAAAAATGTGCCACATTCACTACAAGAGAAATAAATGACAAAGGCCAAAATTTGATGGCTAAAGTTAGAAAAAGGAAGGAACAAGCTAAAAGTACTGGCAAAGCCAAAAGTGCCGGCCAAAGCCAACAAAAGTACCGGCCAAAGCCAAAAGTGGCGGCCAAAGCCAAAATGCCGGCCAAATTTGGCTTCGACCAAATTCGAAGCCAAAGCCCAGGCCAAAACAGAAAGCCAAATTTTGGCCGGCCAAATTGGCTTCGGCCAAATTCAAGCCAAAGCCAAGGCCAAAAACACAAAGCCACATTTTGGCGGCCCAAAATTTGGCTTCCTATTTTTGGCTTTGGTTTTGGCTTTGGCTTTGGCTTTGGCCTTGGCCTTTTCCAAACACTAAGGTGCCCCATTTGAACAATCATTACTAAGATTACTTAAACAGATTTTTTCTTTCTCGATCAAGTTTTACATGCATTCTCATCCAGATTTTTAAGTTTTCTGTCTAGTTTTTAAAAGCATTATGGGGTCATCAATATTAGATTGATGCAAAACGATGTGAAAAATAGAAGGATTCAAAAAAATTACTGGTTCCCGCCTAACTTTTTGAAACGCAGGGGGCATCCCCTTTTAAATGGGACATTGCCCACGCTAATGAGCTTAATTTTAAAAGTTTGAATTCTCGAGCACCACTTTTCTTAAAGAACAAAATCAATTTGAATTTCGATAGTCATTTCGACCGTTTTTTGGGCATTTTTTAGGTTATAACTAATCCGGTTGTTAAAAACCTGAGAAATGGTACGAAAAAATTTATTTCTGCCACGAAAACGACGATGCCACGAAAAAACTAAATTTGTACGAAAACCTGCCAAAAGGCTGAAAAATGTTACGAAGAAGAAACTGAAACGTGCCACGAGAAAAATATATTTTCGTGCCACATTCACTTTTAACATGGGATATTTCAGTATTTTTGACGTGTTTTTCGGGTTGCAGTGACGAATCCCGCACCCCGTGACGAATCCCATAATCACGCAGGGGCCACTAACGAGAGGATGTTGAACAAAGTTTTGATAATACGGGGGGCCTACCGCATAAATACAACTCTGGTCTGCATAGCTTTTTCATGCATCCAGGAGTCACTTTCAAGTGATTTGTTCTAAGGTATGTGGTGTGCGCATCTCAAACTCCAAGCCCCCAAGCCCCTGAAGGGGCGCAGAGGGCTTGAGAGTTAGAGATGCGCTTACTCACTTATCTTAGACATGATTCCGAGCAGCACTCTTGATCAAAAAATGCGTTATAGAGTCTCTTTTTGCCACGGCCCGGTTTGAAAAACATGGTGAGTCAGTCGAAGAATACATATATTTACTTTTCTAGTGTTTGCCATGAAAGTGGCCCCCTTTTATTCCCTTCCCCTCCCTATACAGCCCTTAATCTCTTTAAAATCAAAAGGCGTCAATTTAAAATTTTTCAAATTTTGACTAAAAAAACCATGATACCTCTCCCCCCCTGTGGTTTCGAAAAATTTTTTCTCAGAATCAAAAAAAAAAACACGCGGCCTTTCTTATGAAATCGGGGGTCGAAACACACGAACATAAAGTTATCTTTTCCATCGATCACTCTTCGTGGGGGATTTTCTATACTGCAACCAAAATTTGAAAATTTTAAATTGGCGCCTTTTGAATTTTATAGAAATAAGGGCTGTATAGGAGGGAAAGGAATAAAAGGGGGCCATTTATGGCAGAACGTTAAAAAGGTAATTTCTGTATTCTTCGTGCCTCACCATGTTTTCAACCGGGCCGTGGCAAAAAGAGATTCTATATGCATTTTTGATCAAAAGTACTTCTCCGAATCATGTCTAAGGTAAGTGAGTGCGCGCATCTCTAACTCTCAAGCCCCTCTTGCCCTTTTATTCCCTTAACCTCCCAATACAGCCCTTATTCCCTTAAAATTCAAAAGGCGCCAATTTAAATTTTTTCAAATTTTGACTTAAAAAAACTATGATACCCCCCCCCCCCCCCCCCGTGCTTCGAAATTTTTTCTTCTCAGAACCAAAAAAGTCAGGTTCGAGAAACACGAATATGATGTTATCTCCACCTGATCACTCCCCGTGGGGAAAAGGGCGGGATTCTGAACTCAAGTCTTTTTTCGTAGAATTTCTCAGCTTTTTTGTGGCATCTAATTTTTCTGTGGCAGAAATAAGTTTTTTCGTCATGTTAGTAAACCATCAAATTAAAGTAAACCAAATAAATATACGCCCATTTTTTATCGATAAAATTCAAATTGATTTTGTCTTTATTCGGAAAACTGTTTAAAAAAATTGTTAATCATCGACTTATGTACGAATTTTCAACTACACCCAAAATTGGCTAGGGGAAACTCGCCAAAAACGAAATTGCCAAAAGTATACTTTGCCGAACTTTCGCTGAAATTCGTTTGAATTCGCCCGAATTTCACAGAAAGTTTGGCAAAACATACTTTTGGCAAATTTCGTTTTTGGCAAGTTTCCCCTAGCCCGAAAATTGAATTGGCGGGCACGACCCTTAATAGCGTGGCCATGCCACTTCAAAGGATTAAATTCAGTCTTTTAACAGAAATTATTTACAAATGAGCCCGAACACGCCGTTCAAATTTTTCGTGACGCAAAACGACAGAAAAAAAAGCGCCACAGTAATTTTGTAGGTGATAAAATGATGGGAAAAGGCGAATAAGTCGCCAAAAATAATATTTCTAAAAGCTAAAATTGTTTGTGTTGTGAAAATCCCCTCGATTAACTAAATCTCGAAATAAATTTGATTTAATTTAAATCAAAAGTTCACTCACCAAGCACCCCTATCAAAGCAGCAATGCCGACTAGACAATTGAATTTGCATTGAGAATTGTCTTCTTGCAAATAGCATCAAAATATGGGTCCAAACAATAGCACCAGCTCGAACGGAACAAAAAGGCCGCGCAGTGGTGGCAAGGAGAACAGTGGCTCGGTGTGAAGTGTATACAAAAATGTACAATTTATTATTATTTGAGGGTCCTAAAAAGTAACCTGTCCAGTATGTTGGTAGGCAATCAAACTGCAAACAAATAAAGTTTTTTACTAAAACTAATGAAATTTCACATAACCAGTCGCATCATGGCTATTCGAAACGTAAAAAATGATCACTTAAAATTTGCAGGAAAATTCAAGCATTCTCTGAATTTGACTAAAACTAGATGCGACTTAAAATGGTATCAGTTTCCAAATAGAATACATTGATTTTGCTCTAACTTTTGGAGCATTAATTTTTCGTATTACTTTGGTGCTAAATTTTTCGTATTTGCAAAAAATCCAATTTTAATGTTTTCGATGCAAAAAATAAGTTTCATTTAACTTTTAGCCTTTTTAATTATTTTAGCCTTGTATATAGATCAGTATGGGAAGAAGAAAATTTTTGTCCGACCATTTGGCTTCAATTTTTAGTCTTTTTTACTAATTTATTAGTAGAGGGATGGTTTTCCGAAAATCGCAAAGCTTTTTATTTGATCTGATTGGTGTAAGGAGGCAGATAGAGAGGAAATAAGAAACAGGCTGGGGCGACCGATAGCTCAAATGTTAGAGGCCCGGACTTGCAAGGAGATATCGTGGGATCGCACTTTTTCCCAGGCCTGTAGAAAAGCCGTACGCGGCCACTGGCGTACGCTTACTGGTAGCAGCGAGTGGTTGGCAGTCTTCTACGGCTGGCCAGTCACCTCCTTTGGTGTTGGGATTAGCTGTCTGACTTGCCCTTCCCCTCCTTTCGCTGGATGTACGCAGAGGCATGTTTCCCCCAGTGGAATGCTTGCTGATTGAGAAGGGCCGCCACAAAGAAAGTGCAGAGAGCACAGTTGGCCGTAGTAGACAGTAATGAAAAAGACCGAGACGGTATCCTGTGGAAAGGGGATAGGTGTAAGGGAGGGCAGATAGCAGAGAAATAAGAAAACAGCCTGGGCGACCCGATAGCTCAAATGGTTAGAGCCGCCGACTTGCAAGGAGGATATTCGTGGGGATCGCACTTTTTCCCAGGCCTGTAAAAAAGCCGTACCGGCCCACTGGCGTACGCTTACTTTGGTTAGCGGTAAGTCTTTCCATATGCTAGCTACAAGCATAGTTAGATCACGCCGCCGCCACCGCCGCGTGGCGGCGCCGCCAGGCGCGGCGGCAAAATATGAGGTGCCGCCGGCGGCTGAAAATGAGGTCGGCGGCGGCGGTGCGGCGGAGTAATTAGGCGGCGGTGGCGGCGATGTGGCGGCGGGCGGTAGCAACGATTCTTTTTTTGGTACTGTAATCCATGAGACTTCTGGAAGTCCAGAATTGAGGTGAAAAGCAAATTGGTTTTGTACATTTTACAGTACAGCTTGACTTTCTAGACTTTCTCAGGATGGGCATTTGAGAATCTTAGCAACCGCCAGCTACAAGTGCAAGAGTGGAAAGACTATTCAGTATCATGGCTATGCTCTCTTCAGGAAGAAAGACTCCAACATGACCAATTTACAAAAGTACCAAAACAATGCTGTTTTTTAAATGGTCATCCCATAAAAATGATAAAATGACATAATTTAGAAGTTTACTGTTCTCTTACAAATATAAATTCTATGACAAACATAATTAAATAGAAAAAGCTGGCGGCGGCAGGGTGGCGGTGGCGGCGGCGGCGATGGGCAGCGCCGGCGTCGTCGGCGAAATAAAAAGTTGCCGCGCGGCGGGCGGTTAGCGGGCGAAGCGGCGGCGGCGGTGAAATTTAGCAACAATTTTATGCCGCCACCGCCGCCCCGGCGGTGGCGCGGCGGCGGTGTTTTTTTCACACCTATGGCTTAAAAGCACATCCCTTTTTGAAAATTAGTTATTCTAAGATCGAGAGTCACCGTGTCTTTGCGGCAAAGCTTTTCTATTTATTACAAAGTACTCGGCAAACACATTTTGGCAACACTCTGCAAGTATCTTTGTATCTTTTTTTTCTTAAATAAGCTTACCCGAGATCAAGGCAAATGTATTTGTTGGCAGCGGCCTGGATGCATAGAACAGAAATGAAACTGAGAAGCAGTGATTAGGCGAAGAAAGTGCCCACTGAGTCACCAAACTTTTTCTGGATGCATCTGCAGAAGTTGCTGAATGCGAAAACCACTGCAAATCCAATGGTGAACCGAGCTGAAATTTTTAAGGGTCAACAGTTTTCTGAATAAGATTTGTTAAACCTGCAAGTAGCATCCAAAACTTTTGTATGTTCAACCAATAGAATAATGGCAAGATAGGGGTGAGCACTGAGCTTACTAACAAAGGGCCAACAAAAGTGCGGGAAACCACTCCAGGAAACTCCAAGTGGTCATACTAAAAATGTAGGAGTATCAGTGGTAGAGCTGTGACTAAAGCCTCATTAAACTTACGCTGGTTAAATTGGCTCGGTGGTAAAGAATGTCATGAATCGCCTGAAAAATAAACAAATTTCTACGCTACTAGGATAAGGCAAACCCTTCTCGCGGCTAATCTACAGGAGGAGCAAAGCAATTTCGAAAAAGAATACAATTTTTCCAAATATGTTCCGATATTTTTTTACATTGTTCTTATCATGTTTGAGCATTTCCGGGGAAAAATATTTTCGCGAAAAATAAGGATCAAGGTCACATTTTAGCTGTTAAATTTTTGGCTAGCTTTGTCCCAAAAGCACATTTCAGCCTTAAAGCTTAAAACATGGTGAAAACTCCATTGAAAAATTATTTAATCCGTATTGAATATTTTTTTCGAAATACCCAGCTTAGGTTCGTGGATCAGCTTCAGAAACGTAAAACACTGCAACAAAAGCTAGAATCAACTGCAAAATAGTCCGCCCACTTGGATATACCTCTCCTCACAATCAACTTTTTAAAAGCACATCGAGACATCGAAAAACCACCTATCCACTAAAAGTGAACTGAGGAGCCCGAAACAAGCATTATTTCTAAGTTTTGACTAATGAAAACTTGAATTTTGTGCGCTTCGACTGCTTTAACGTGTTTTTCGAAAAAAGTTTTCTTTAAAAATAGAAACATTTATGATCTAGCGTCCTGCTCGGATTCATGTCCGCAGTAACTCTGTGCGCGCATCTCTAACCCTACAAGTCTTCTGCGCCTTGGAGGCGCAATAAAGCAGCAGCCTGATTTTTTATGAAGTCGACTAACAAAACTGCATACCTGGACATTGAAGCTCTCCTCCACCTTGGTGAAGGGGCACATGATCATATGGATCATTAAGACCAGGACTAACAGCCATTCTGTGGGCAATATGTCTTGCATGACTTAGCCTAACACCTATTATTATTTTGAATTAATAATCAAATTGTTTCTAATAGACGTGAATAAAAATATCAATAATATTTCTCCTTGCAATAAAGATAAAACGTACTCAAATTTCAAGCAAAAGAGAAAGATACAAATTTCCGGATACAAAATTGATAAATGTGAGGATCTTTTAAAAGTGTCGTGCAATCAATGATCTAAGTCCCTATCGCATTTATTGGGACGGCAAGAAGATCCCCATAAATACTGTAGACTATAGAAACATCAAAAGCTAGAAGAGCAAGGAGACGGCAAGCAACATCCAGCTGAAAACAACTCCCTAGGCATGCATAGCAACATTGAGAGGGCAAATAATTTAACGTAGACAACAAATGAAATTAAGTGTTCGGTGAAGGAAAATAGGAAATACAGTTATTTCGAATACATTTTGTCACTTTTGCAGATGGGACAATAGAGCTTGTTTGGTGTTTAGGTCTCAATAACAAAAGTACAAACAAATGCCATCAATCATAAAAAATAATTAGACATCGTCCAAAAATATTTTAAATGTTAAAATATGGGTGAACTCCTAAATGTTCTTAAATTTTGGAAATTTTTTATGCCATTCTGTTAAGTGCAATGAGGCGAATACACCTCGGATCGAATCAAAACAATAATATTGTCCATTATTATTAGCCAATTCAAACAAAACAAAACGAAAACCACTAATAATTATTTATCCGGGAATTCAAACGTAATTTTTAATAAATGGCTCAGACTCAATCGAAAGTATATTTCAATTTGTTTTAAGATTGTTACTGCCATTCACTCTGCTATAGCTAATTCGATTTGTCGTCTTAGCTTTCCTACTTCATAAAATAAAAAATTTTGTGTGAGATATTACGTTGAATGTAAAAAGGTTTCGTTCGATTTCCTAATTTTTTTCCTATTTGGCCATAAATTTTATAAATCAAAGTTTTGAATTTTTTTGCAGATGATTATTTACGTTTTAGTTTATCCAGTTATTACGTCGCAACATAAAAAATCCGAAAAATTTGACTTTCAAACATATTCACCTCTTTAATATCGCTTTGCCGAATTCCCATCTAACCGAATGAATTAATTTATTTGTTGAAGTATGGTTGAAGAAACTAAAACAATGTGCAACATGCTAACAATTTTAAACAATAACATAGTGTTCAAAAAATTGCAAGAAAACTCCCGTATGGTTCTGGAAGCTAACGAGCAAAATTTAACGGTAAGTCTAATACAAGAGTGGAAATGAAAATTTTCAACAAAAAATTACATTTTTACTATTTTCTGTATAAAAATATCATTTGAAAGCAAAAAAAATATTTTGATGTAAAATTTTAAAAATAAAAAATTTATAGTCCCGAAATAAAGAGACAAATATAAGTACCATTTCCACCCCTGGGATAGTATATCACTAACAAATGCACAACAACACACCACTAACCCCCTAATTGGATAAAGGGATGATAAGACTCAACAATCCAGCAGCTAAACTAACCAACTAGATTCCAGTTGCACATCTGAACAAGCACATGTTTTCAACAACAACAACAACATAAACAACAACAAAATACTACTAGTCAAAAGTGGGGGAAATTCCAAGGTGTCTGGGTAAAAAGTCAAAGAAAATTGTGTGTAATATTTTTGAAAAAAATGAAAAACTTAACTCAGAAATTGATAGAAAAATGGAATTTGTTACAAAAGAAAAAAAAACAACAGTGATTAATTTTAAAATGGTGTTTTAATGCTGTTTTGGGGAGAAAAAACAATTTGCTGTGAATTTGGGTAGCAAAGAGCGTTTGAAAATTGGTGTCAGTTTAAAATCCTAGTAAGGCTTGTTTTCTTTTCAATAGACAATCTGCATAATTTTACGTACCTCAGTTCAAAAAGTTGACCGGCTTTGAGATTTGAGACAATTTTTTTTATAAAAGATTGCGTTTCCTACCCCAAACACAAAAAAATTCGTAGCAAATTCTACTTTTAACAGCAAACAAACAATTTATCTAAAGGGAAAGCAAAAACAACCGAAATTTTCAGAAAATCTATAGAAAATAAAGATGAAAAAACATATATTGAGAACATTTTAAAATTGGTTGTTGTTATAGCCTCCCCCTCCACCGTTATACATCCTTGCTCCACCCCGCCGTTAAATCCACCTCTGCCTCCTCCACCATTGTAGCCACCTCGACCACCTCCACTGGGTCTGCCGCCGCCTCCAGGGTTGTTAGCGAGCATGGCCAGCTCCTGAGGCACAACTTGCTTGGCTTCCTCTAACACTTTGATCAGGTCTCTGGCTTTGTGCGACATTTCAGGGTTGAAGAAGGTGTAAGAAGTTCCCTGAATAAGCAAGAGTCATAAAAGTGTCAAAACAACGAAAAAATAATAAATTTAGGCATATTGAGACCATAAGAAAATCCGAAAATTCATATATGTGCGTTTGGGGGTTTTTTAGATTTTTTTAAATTCGCGCGTTTTGAAAAAATTTTTGGGTATGTCGGAATTAGGGTTGGAATAAGACCGGTCCGAACCCTTTCCAGGAATATTCCCGGTCTAAATTTTTTTTTCGGTCCAAATCTTTTATCTTCAAATAACTAAATTTATTTAACAACACGTTAAAGAACACATCGAAATTTTTATCAAAATAGATTACCATTACATACAGTGGTTATATTTTTCACGGTATCTGGATAACCTTTCAGGTTGGTTTACTTTGGCCGCCCAAGGCAAATGGTCAAATTTTGATCTTTTTTTTTTTATTAAAAAATTGTCGACCGCCACCTAAAAACATGTTTTAAGCATGAATATATCAGGTGCTGAAATGTCGAAAGAAGATGATTTTGGGTAATTTCGGGTCACCTAGGGATTCTGTGCTCCTGCTAAAAATTTATTTTTTAAAAGATTCGGACCGATTCGCTATTCCCGGTCCGAATCTTAGATTTGGACCGGGAATAAACCGAGAATATTCCCATCACCCAACCCTAGTCTGAATTTCGCCACAAATAGTCGGAATTCTGATGCGATTTTTTGCCACAAGAAATCGCCATTTTGGCAGAAATTCAGAGCACCCTCTTAGATTTGAACCCATAGGTATTGGCTGTGACAATAAATGCTTGACCGTTGAGCTAGAGCGCCCTTTAGACACTTGCTTTATATAGGTTATTTATAGTTTCAAAGACGCCGGCAAGATTTTAGTCGAAAATTTTCTTGTCTTTCTAATGTTTTAAAATATTACCAGCTGTTCTCTACGAGCAGTACGTCCGATTCGGTGCACATAGTCTTCAGAATTCTTGGGTAGTCGTAGTTGATCACATACTTTATATCCGTCACGTCTGAATTCAAAAATAGTTTTAACCAAAACTTATCCTAATCAAAAAATAGCATACCTAATCCACGAGCAGCCACGTCAGTAGCCAATAATATCAGGGTCTTGCCCTCACGAAATTCTTAAAAACATATATAAAAAAATATTTTTGATTTCCCTACTTTCCAGATATATGATAAATATGCCTACCATTGAGGACCCAGTCCCGCTCTCCCTGTGTTTTATCACCATGGATGCACTTGACCGGCCAACCCTCAGAGCGCATCGATCCAGTAAGTGAATCTGCTTTGCGCTTGGTCTCCACAAACACTATGGTCTTGCATTCTGGCTGAAATATTTGGGGGGTTTATTATATTGGTATTGCGATATTTTTTAAATTCGGCTCAAGGAAAATTCTAAACATTTTGATTTTTTTCGCACTACAGTCGAACCTCTATGTAACGAACTCCCTTTTGACGCGAAGATGTTCGTTGTAGGGTTTGTTATACCGAACGCTCGTTATATCGAAGTATTTTAACCAAAACTAAATAAAGGATTTCTTATATCAATACATTCGCCTAATAATGTGCAAGTAAACACGTCTTTCTTTTATCAATGCCGTATTTCTTCTAATTGCAGCCCTTGGTGGTGTCATTGGGCCACTGTAACTCATTAGACTACCCCTGGTTAAAAAATCGTGTTTTTGGAATTATGCTTCTGACCCATTTTCGAACACTTCTCTCAACAATAGGTTGGTTTGGCAACCGGACATTTTGTAAAAACTGTACAATTTGTCCGCGGACATTTTGTGAAATTTTACAAAATGTCCGGTTGCCGTTGGTTTACCTGTTGACCAATAAAGGTGAGAAGCTCAATGAGACGGCGTTTTTTATTGAACTCTTCGATGACCTCAACATGCTGTTCAATGTTATGGTTGGCGGACAACTCTAGAGAGCCAACGTTCAGCTACAAACAAAATATTTTATTTCCAAAAAGAGGTCATTTTAAGGTTGAGAATCAAACTTGGACTGCATCTTTTTGAAAATCTCTGGCCAGATTTTGAATTTCTTTGGGCCAAGTGGCGGAAAACATCAATGTTTGTCTATCCGGCTGAAATTTCAAGCAATCAATTAGTTGACTCCCGGGAAAACTTTATGAGCTAGTTCTTTACTTGGCCAGGAGACGTTGGTCTCATTGGATAGCCAGTATGTTACTTTTAATCAAATTTGTTGAGATCTCGGATCCATGGCAATAAACTTTAAAAAACGTAATTCTAAAATATTGAAAAACTTTGAAAAATATAAATATAACCTCAATTTAAACTTCTTTTATTTATAATTTTTGGAGTTTAGGCATGTTTTTGTCCCGTTGACTATTTTTGGACATTCTGACTCACAATAAGGCCTATGGATTAAGTGTAGACTTTTATGTAATGTATGAGAAATCCTACAGCTAAATTGGTGGGTCTCATTCTAAGTCTGAATCAGTGGGTGGTTATTTTCAGTCAAAATGACCAAATATAGTCAACAGGACAAAAACATGCCTAACCCCAGGCCACGTAACTCAAAATTTCGAAAAAAAGACATTTGCGTAAAAAAGGGCATTTTGACAATTTTCGAAAAAAGGGTCATTTTATGCAGTGCTTACCACTATTTTGGAGCGAAAAAAAAGATTCTGATTAAAAACTTCAAAAATAAAAAAACATTTTGGGTCTTAAAAAGGACAAATCTTTTTAAAAAGGACATATACAGGAATAAAAAAGTTTAAAGAGGCGTATACCGGTATGCAATTTGAAAAACCTCGGTCGCCTTTGGTTTTCAATACTTCACTAGCCTTTCTTTCCTTTTTTTTTGACTATGAGCCAGATATAAAAAAACTCGAATGTTGGTTATCCAATGAGACTAAACACTAGGCGAGTAAGAAACAAGCGTACGAGTTTCCCTCGTCAGACAATTGAAATTTTATTAAACTAAAAAATTCTTACACGGATCTGGGCTACAATCTATAATAAAAAATTAATCTTGTTAAACCTTTGATGTTTTAAACCTTTCTGATCTGTGGCTCAAAGCCCATGTCGAGCATGCGGTCCGCCTCGTCGAGCACGAGGAATGAGCATCGCTGCATGTTGGTAGTGCTCTCCTGCAAAAAGTCCAGCAGACGACCAGGTGTGGCGACGCAAATATCCACTCCTACAATAAATCAGGCTGGATCAGTTGGTTGAAAAGAAAAGTTTGTGTGAGTATACCTCTTCTAAGAGCCTGAGTTTGCGGTGGTTTGGGAGACCCTCCGAACACACAAACCAAGCCTAAGTTCATGGCTTTGCAGTATTCCTTGGCAACTTCTTCCACTTGCTGGGCCAACTCTCGGGTCGGCAACATGACCAGAACCACAGGACCAGTGCCTGCATCCAAAAGATTAGTTAATGGAGTCTCAATATAATGACAACGGTATACTACCGATTGGATACAAAAACTGATTGATACACCAATTGGATACACTAAATTATTAAATTTCACCTTATTAGTGGGATCGGGTATAAAAAACCCCTTTTTAGCCTTACCAACGGCTAGCAGACAATTTCTAATATTTTTAGAATTGTCGCGCGACATTTTCTAATATTTTTCGGTAAATTCGGGACAAAACAACCGAATTTACCGAAAAATATTAGAAAATGTCGCGCGACAAATTCTAAAAATATTAGAAATTGTCTGGTAGCCTTACCAACCCATAGTAATTGGTACTATCTCTATCTAAAATTTATGTATATTTTCATGCCGATTTTCGGAACTACTGAGGTGTTTTTGGGCTAACGTTCATATACTTAAGGCTTAGGCGCAGGGAAGGCCAGCGTACGTTAGGACTGACTAAAACGTGTTTTCGAACTACAAAGAACTTCTTAGAACACGTTTGTGTCTGTGAAAATGTAGAGTTGGCTATGCAGCCCGTAAATTGAACCATAGAAATGTGAAACAACAAGGCGGTAATTAAAAATGTATCCAATCGGTGTACTCGATAGTAAATGTATCCAACCGGTGTATTCAATCAGTTTTTGTATCCAATCGTCAGGCGTCCAATGACAACACCTCAAGTTCGTTCTCGCTAGGGTCCTCCACTTTTTTCAACACAATTTTTAAAAACTGTTGCTGCATCTATTAGGTTGTCTCAAAAATCTCGCGAACGATATTTTCGAAATTTAAAGGCTTTGAAGCGGTTCTTTTACGCCTAAATTATTAATCATTGCAAGCAATGATTATGATAGACCGCTCATTTCGAAGCTATTGAACTAGGCTACAAAATAGTATATCACATGCATATAAAATGTAAGGGCTCAATGCAATAATTTCAATAATATGGGTCGCAAGATATTTGAGACAACCTAATAATTTGTCGGTCTGATCCGAAAAATCGTATCGATGCTGATTTTATAGGTCTCTTTTTGAGAAACACACAATCGTGCCATTAAGATCCGCGAAATTCCCAGTTGCGCATAAGTAGGCGAAATAGACATCCTAAATGGCCTACCTAACAGTGACAAAATATACCTAATATGTACTTTTTGAATGCTGCTTGGAGTTCTATTTTTCAACAACATTGAGTTGTGATTTCAGACAAACTTGTTCATAATTAAAAGTTGCAATGAAAACAGTGATATCAAAACTTTTTCGATAATTTTTTTTCGAAAATTGATGTTCAACAAAAAATGGCTCTACCCTGTTTCCGCCCAAATTTTTTCCGCCAAAATCGTTACATCTTTAATTAATTAATTTGCTACATACAGTTATTCTAAGTAATTTTGTGGATATTATCATCTACAAATTATTACTCAAATTGATGCCAGAAAGAAGGGATACATTTTGCGTATGAGATTGTAAATGACCATGTCTGCAAATTTTACTAAAAAACCAAAATTTCCGAAAATTTTTGAAATCTTGGATTATTTTCGGAACTTTTTCTTTTTCAGTAAAATTTACAGACAAAAAAAAGACCCGTAATTTTCGAAAACATTTGAGGTCGATCTTGAGATTTTTGGGTGAAAATGTAAAATCGAAAAAGCAGAATCGGTAGAACTCTTGGTAGTTAAGAAAAGGCAATAAACAGCGATGTAGTTTCTGCTCTGGGCTGAGATACAGGTTCCTAAAGTCAGGGGGAGGCCTTTTAGAGTAGGGGACCTTTTTAGAGGAAATACAGTAGATATTTCCAAAGCAACTTTCAACTTTGAGCAAGTTTGTTTGACATCACAAGACTGGGTTGTCAATAAAATGTGGGTCACGACAACATTAAAAAAATACACGCTGATTTTCGTAACTTTTCAAATTGTGCTTTGAATGGAGGTGCCTTACCTTGCTGAGGTTCCTGCATCAAAATATGCACAATGGCAGGCAGGATAAACTGAAAAATACACATAAAAATAAATATTTTTATAAATTAATCAGATATTTTTGCATACCCCAAGAGTTTTTCCGGAACCAGTCTTGGCAATGGAGATAATATCTCGGCCGCTTAATGCCACAGGCCAGGATATGGACTAAAAACAGTATTCAATGTAAAACTTTAATTCTTTCAGTTTTTTAATATGTTGCACGTAAAAAATATCCTTTTTTAATATTTATGATCGGGCTTTATGCTCAGACTAGAAATCGAACCTGAATAGTGGTTGGCTGCTGATAATTTTTGTACAATTGCTGAACGATGGGTTCTGAAAAGGACGTTATTACTATACAAAACAATCTCCGTCAGAGAGTGAAGTCAGGAGAGGGGCGTAAATTAGAGAAAATACGGCAATGACGAAAGTTTCATAAAAATGTGCAAAATTTACAATAAAATGTGCCACATTTACTATGAAAAGTGACAATTTTCCAAAAAATTGCTATGTTTACAAACAATTAATACCACTTTTTCGAAAAAAGTGCCAAACTTACAAAAAAAACAGAATATTGTTTTTTTCCAAAAACTGTTGATTGAATAGAAATTGGAAATAAAGTTATTTTTGGTCACTTTTGGTTGATGGGATTGATAGAGGTTAACTTATGTTCGTTATTTTGACTGGAAGGGAGGTGGGGGGGGCGATGGTAAGAGTTGTTCCCGAGTTGACTGTTCCCGTAAAAAACCCTACCTGCAAAAGTGCTTTCGCAGAACTCAAACACAGGCCGAGGAATCTGCTGGCCATTGAGTGTGACCTCCTTGTCAAACAGCCATTTTTCATACTCTTGAGGGGAGCGCTGAGTGACCGAGGGGTGTTCTCGGTAGAAGCCTTTGCGCAGCTTGGGCAGTGTAGCCACGTTGAAGTTTGCAGACTTCAGGTTGCTGCCCACTTCTCCAAAACTACCTCCATTGTCGTAACGTCTGTTGCCACCACCGCCGCCAAATCCGTTGGAGACACCTGAATAGCGGGACACAAATGTGTCTCCTCCAGTGCCGGCAAATCCTCCATAGCGAGCAGGGTTGTTGTTGGCTTGCATTTGTGGAGGCGGCTGACTAAATCCACCACCACCACCGCCATTTCTCGCACTGAAAAAGGTGGTTTTAAAATTTAGACAATCAGTCTGAAACTAGTGTTTTTTCTACAAATTTTTCGAAAAATGCCTTGCAATTTCAATTAAAGGGGCTCCCACCTTCGCGAGAGTAGAAAAACGTCCAGCTTTGTCCTAGTGGTTAGTGAGTTTGCGTTTTTTGGTCCAAAATCGTGCGCAGGTTCGATCCCACCCGACCCCACCGCTATTTATTTTGGCATGTTTGACCAGTTATAAGGGTAATTAGACTTTATTGACGCCATATTCGGAATCAGCGACCCAAATTGTCCCTAGAACTTGTCAAACAGGCCAAAATAAATAGCGTGCCACCAGGTGGGATCGAACCTGCGCACGATTTTTGACCAAAAAACGCAAACTCACTAACCACTAGGACAAAATGGCACGTTTTTCTACTCCCGCGAAGGCGGGAGCCCCTCAAAATGTGAATCGTTCAAATTTTCATATGCTCTCATCATTTTTCCATGTTTTTGATTAACTCAACATGAAAAACACGCGAATAGACTTCCGTGGAACTACCACAACAATTTATTTTAGGATGCCCTGATCCTCCAAGCTGATTTTTCGACTATTTGGAATCTAACAAAAATCAGGGTGACCAAGGCGTCTAATAAATAAAATTTTGTTTGTAAAAACTAGGGATGGCTATTGGGATGTTTTTCGTATTCAGCGCATCGAAAACATCAAAAACGTTAAAGGAGAAGGTACTTTCATATATGCATCGCCCTGGGTCGACTCTTCTAATATTGCTCCGTGCACACCTGATTTATTTTGTATTAAAGGAGGAGTGCAAATTGAGGGGGAATAAGCTAACAAAATGACCTTTTTCGGTTTTGAGTTTGTAACACTTTTTCAATGATCTTTGAAAGATTTTTTCACTAAAGTTCTTAGAAAAAAATCCACTTTCTTATGGAACATCTATCTCGGAAAAAAATTTCATGACCAAATTTTCGAAAATTTTGGCTCCCTTGGTTCCCTTATGGTTCTTCCGAGTCGAAGGTTCGACTCCGTCTTGAAAACAACTTTTTTTCCCAGTTAATTTCAAATAAGGACAAGTCAGGTGCCCTTCTAGGCGGAATTCTTTATTCCTCTTCATCCTCATCATCATGGTCGAATTGTGTGTAGGTCTATTGATCACAAGGAAATACAAGGAGAAGGTCGGCTAGAACACAATTATGCAGATATTGATGATACAGATGAAATTGTAAATTTTGTAGAGTCGCTATTGATGGAAGATGAAGACGATGATGATAAGGATAAGGAGGAATGAAGAATTCAGCCTAGAATAGGCACATGACTTGTCCTTATTTGAAATTAACTGGGAAAAAATGTTGTTTTCAAGACGGAGTCGAACCTTCGACTCGGAAGAACCATAAGTGAAACCAAGGGAGCCAAAATTTTCGAAAATTTGGTCTGGAAAATTTTTTCCGAGATAGATGTTCCATAAGAAATTGAATTTTTTGTAAGCACTTTGGTGAAAAAATCTTTGAAAGATTATTGAAAAAGTGTTACAAACTGAAAACCAAAAAGGTATACAGTCAAACCTCGATTTAGTGGCACCCCAAAAGTTCGTTCCCGCCTAGGGTCCGACACTTTTTTTAACCAATTTGCAAAATATTTTATCGATTCTGTTATGACAGTCTGGTCGCAAATATCGTGAGGATTCCGATTTTGACGATCGCTTTTTGAAAAGTAAACGAATTTTGGGTTAAAAAAGTGAAACCTCGATATAGTGGCACCCTTTTTTGAAAACAGGTGCCACTATATCGAGGTTTCACTTTTTTAACCCAAAATTTGTTTACTTTTCAAAAAACGATCGGCAAAATCGGAATCGGGACTTATTGGGTTGGGGGGGGGGCGGATTTTTCACTTATTTAAAAATAGTGTTTAAACGACTCTTAAGTAATTTTTATATGCTTAAAACGATAAAAAAAGTTATTTTCTGACATTTTTCCACACAAAAAATGGTATTTTTGAAAAAAAATATTTTTGACTTTTTGCCTTGGGGGACCAAGGCAAATTACCTTGTATTAAGGTATTCTACCCGTTTTGGTCACTGGAGCTGGGCAAAAAGAGTCTCTTTATGCATTTTTGATCAAGAGTCTTGCTCGGAATTATGTTTAAGGTAAGTGAGTGCGCGCATCTCTAACCAACCAAGCCCCTGCGCCCCTTCGGGGCGCAGGAGGCTTGGTTGCTTGGGGTTGAGATGCGCACACCCACATACCTTAGACACAAATCACTCGAAAGTGACTCTGGATGCATAAAAATGTATGCATACCAGAGTTTCTTTATGCGGTAGGCCCCAGTCAACAAAACTATGTTCAAATTCCATCTTTTTGTGGTATCCAGGTACCCTTTCAGCTTGGATTGCCTTGGGGGGCCAAGGCAAAAAGTCGAATTTTAGTCAAAAGAAATTTTTTTCTTAAAATCCATTTTTGTGTGGAAAAATGTCAGAAAATAACTTTTTTATCGTTTTAAGCATATGAAATTTACTTAGGAGTCATTTAAACACTATTTTTAAATAAGTGAAAAAAACCCGACCCCCCCCCCCCCCCAACCCAATAAGTGCCTCGGAATCCTCAAGATATTTGCGACCAGACTGTCATAACAGAATCAATAAAATATTTTGAAAATTGGGTTAAAAAAAGTGTCGAACCCTAGGCGGGAACGAACTTTTGGGGGTGCCACTAAATCGAGGTTTGACTGTATTTATTAGTTTATTTCACCTCAATTTGCACTCCTCCTTTAAGTTCACTGACGTCTAGGGCCAGAAACTATCGAGGAATCGATTGAAGTAATTTCCACCACTACTTTACTGTCAGCAAACGCCCTAATTTTGGGATTTCATGCAAATGACAGCCCTGTGTAGGATGGCATGAAATTGGACATCATTGGACGTTTTCTGAATTCTAACTCTAACTAAATATTACTTTTTTCTCTTTGTTTGTGTTGATTTTGTTGCAATGATTGTATTTTTGATGAATAAAGTAGGTTTAAATTAAATTAAAGCAGGGCTCGTAACTCAAAATTTCGAAAAATGAATTTGGCTAAAAAGGACATTTTGACTATTTTTCGACAAAAAGGCCATTTTTTCCAGTGCTTATTGCCATTTTGAAACGAAAACAAAATATTTTGACTAAGAACTTCAAAAATGAAAGTCCCTCCCCCTTTAAAGGGACATACTTATGCGCGACACGGATAAAATTCGGGACCAGCAAATGTTTTTTTCTCGACAAATTTTTTCAATCTAAAAAATTTCACATCTAAATTTTTAAAATTTTCTGCCTAGTTTTCGATAGCATAAGGTCATTAATATTAGATTTGACGCAAAACGAGTCAAAAATGGAACGACTCAAAAAAAAATTGGTCTTCGCTTAAACTTTTTGAAACGTACGGCCATGTTCCTTTAAAGGACCATACTTGTTGATGGCAATGAGAATTTGGCGAATTCAAATGCGCGCAGGACAATTTTTTACTCCGAAAATACTTTTTGAATTATGTACTGTTGGTATATCAAAATAAAAAACAAAATTTATGTAGCTGCCTAGTCAGGTCAGTGGTATAGTAGCGTTGTGTGGTGTTCGTCGGTCTCAGGTTCGATTCCTGTGTCTGTTCTATTGTTTTTGATCACTAATGTTAATACAGAATGAATGATTAAAAAAAATGATTTCGGAATAGAAAAAGTGTCCCGCGCGCATTTGAATTTGCCAAATTTCACTTGTTCTTAACAAGTATGATCCTTTGAAAGCGATTTTTTTTGTCATTTTGGACAAGGTATAAGCAAATTTTTACCTCGATTTCGGGGTACTTATTCGGCTGAGGGGCCTGTCCTAAAATTGGGCCAAAACCACTTCTAAGGTATCAAATCATGCTAAAAACGATAGAAAACATGTTTTGTGCTCTCTGAATCAAAAATGAAGATATCAAAAAACATAAAAGAAAACAATTTTGAATTGACTGAGTGCTGCGGGTGTACCGATATTCTACCCCATTTCTACCCCAAGGGCAAACAGATTCTCTACATGCATTTTTTGATGAAGAGAACTTCTCGAAATCATGTCTAAGGTAAGTGAGTTGGCGCATCTTTAAGCAACCAAGGGAGCGCAGGGGGCTTGGTTGTAAAACACTCCGACTCCAACACCGGGTTCATAAACGACTCAGAAAGGAAATTTTGAAAACAGATTTATTTTTGAAAATGCCAATCTTATTCAATCGGAGTTTTCGGGCTGCGGAAGGCGTGGAGCCTTTTTGGCCGGGCCCGAAAGCAATTTCGGAATGCGTTTAGCAGATCTCGCTGAGGTTAATTTAACTTATAAGATTACATATATTTTCAAAATTTGCACTAAATACTCGTACAGAGGAGAGGACTAAAATGGGCTCGATTTGAAATGGCCCATTTTACTCCTCTCCGTACAGGGTTTTTCAAGAATTTCTGCCTTTATGAAATGGCCATATCTTTTTTCATAGGCAGTTTTTTGAGATTGTGTTTTTTACAGATCGATTTTTCTCGCCGACATTATTTTTTGGTATGTAATGCTAAAAACACAACTTTCGCTTGGTCCCCTGAGATTTTGGTCTTCTCCATCCAGGAGACACCCAAAGACCCTAACCACAAGGAGACCAAGCGAAAATCGTGTTTTTGACATTATATATCAAAAAATATCGTCGGCGAGAAAAATCGATCTGTAAAAACACAATTTCAAAAAACGGCCTATGAAAAAAGTTATGGGTATTTCAAAAAGGCAAAATTTCTTGAAACACCCTGTATATTAGATCTGATCTTTTAGGTCTTTTATACATCATCCTTATTTTAAAAATATAGAAAACTTACAATCCATTCATTTGTATTTGTTTGGATGTTGAATGTATGAATAGAATAGAGGATTCTACCTGCGCCAGACACAAATGACTAGCCCGCTAAAACACTGAATAGTCAGACAATTTGGATTACATTATTCACAAAATTTAGGATATAACAAATATGTTCACTGTTAAGGAAGACAAAGAATTTTAGGGGGGAACATGTGTGAAAAATAAGAAACAAAGAGTAAATAAGTGCCAAGCCGAATTCCCTATTATTCATCGCTTATTTCTTTGTACCAAAACTTCTTGTAAAAAATTGCGTAAAAGCAATACGTTCTAGTCAAAAATTTGGCGAAAATTCAAATGATAATTTTGGCCACTTGATCTTATCTGCTAACAGCTAAACTTCCTTAAAAGACCATTGTTTTTGCAAGCAGCTGTTTTCCCCGCTAATTCAAAATTTTTTGCCTAATCATTTTACTTCTATACGTGTTTTTCAGCTTGGTTTCTAACAAAACAAGGCCTAGAATTTAATTTTTGGTATTTTTTATTGTTATAAACCAAGTTGAAAAATCAGTACACAAGTCCAATGATTCGGAAAAAAAAATTGAATTGGCGGGGGACAACCGCTGCGCGCAAAAACCATGTTCCTTTAAAGGGAAATGCCCACGCTAGTGAGTATAATTTCAAATTTTTGAACTCCTGGGCACTAGTTTTTCTTATGAAGACAAATCCCTTGAATTTTATCTATAAGAAATGGGCATAAATTGATTTGGTTTACTAGAAACCTGAAAGATGCCACGAAAAACCTTATTTCTGCCACGAAAAACGAGATGCCAGAAAAAACTGAAAAATGCCTAAAAACGGTCGAAATGACTATCGAAATTTAAATTGATTTTGTCTCTGTAAGAAAAGTGGTGTCCGGGAATTCAAACATTTGAAATTAGACTCATTGGCGTGAGCATGTCATTTTAAAGAAATATGAAAGATGGCGTTGCCGCCACCAAAAATAGTTATGGCCGAGTTGAATAAAAATAGCCAAAAACCATAGGGGACCAAGGCATTATGGAGTAAATTTAATTTCATTGAAGAATTAAGGCGTGGTCACAGGTTTAAAACCTAGTGGTGGCAGACATTATTTTTGGTTTATAAAGCCTAGTGTCCAATTAGCGGATTTTTACCTTCACTCTCACTATTCATTGGACACACAACAATTGTTTCACTTTCACTCTGACCTTGACCCTCACTCCCACTTTCAGTGTGTGTCCAAAGTCAGAGTGAGAGGCAGGCTGAGAGTAAATTTTTTTTGGAATTTTTTTAACGTGCCCCCCCCCCCACGTCAGATTTTTTTCAAAACGGTGTAGGTAAAATGGCCTGGTGCCCCCTCCGTCAGCAATTCCTGCGTACGCTACTGCAATACCCAATATTTTTTTCCAAGTCCAAGTTTAATCTGATATTTTGACCTTATTCTACTTTAAAAAAAAAGGCAGAAAATTCAAAAAAGCTTGGCGATTACGAATCTAAAAACTTGTCGAGAAAGAAAAGAAATGATGGTCCCCGCCTTCCCTCCGTGTAACGCACGGGCATGCCCCTTTAAAGTGATGAAAATGAAGAATACCGTATTTCTTCTAATAGAACGACAGTCTCCAATAGAACGACATCTCCTACTTCGAGGGTCCGTATCCCAGAGAAGAGTAAAAATTTTCCAAAGCTGTTCATTGCCTTTTCTTAAACCCACGAGCTCTACCGATTCCGCTTTTTTTTATTTTGGATTTTCAGCCATAAATCTCGAGATCGCCCCAAAATTTTCCCGATTTCGGGGGATCGAAAAATAGACCGACATGTCGTTCTATTAGAAGAAATACGGTATGTGTGAAATCATACTTAGAGTCGGACCTCTCTATAACGGCACCTCCGAAGTTCGATTCCACCCAGGGTCTGACACTTTTTTTTTTAAACTTATATTCCGCTTACAACTAAAGAACATCAGCTGGAAAAGTAATTTAATGGTTTTGGATTGTTTTGAATTTTTTAATTTTGTTTAGGACAAAACTGATTTGGATGCAGAAAGTTCTAGTTCACAATTGATTATATAACTTATATTTTGTTTTTACTCAGATTTTTTCAATAAAGTATTTCTAAATAGGCAAAGGTAGTGCTACTTCGGAGATAGTGCCTGGGTAGTGGTTCTTAGGGGTTAGTGCAACCCACTGGGCAGTGGTAGTCAGGTATTGATACACGGGTGGTGTTTCTCAATAAATGGTACACAGGCGTTGGTATAGGTAGTAGCACCCACAAAATTTAAGTGTCGCAATAAGTAGACATTATTTTAAAACATAATAATTGTGCGCCTGTAAGGAGTGCACTAATATAGTGTTTTAAATCAACAGTTTTCAAGGTTTGTCCTATTTGTCCCAATAACTATCAATGATATTTCCGAAAAGCAAACAAATCATTTTAAAAACAGCTTTTCCAGCTGTCATTTGGCGAACAAGGATAAATATATGCCGTAGTAAATTAAGTTCAGGAGGAATAAAGCTGCCAACTAAACTCATATTCCATTGGACTCCTTTTGTACAATGCGTAGTTTCGTTTTTCTGGGTATTTTACCCTATATTTCCTGCAACCAGGTTGAGCTTCGAATTGCAGACAAGTTTAAACTAGGGATGCAAGAATACCTTTATACAAAGTTACAAAATTCTTCCGACAAAGACACCCATTTGCAATATTTCGCTAGGCATTCTGGTTTTTTTTAGAAAATGTTAGAGTGTGCAAAAAATTCGGCTTTAAATGTGACAATGAAGTTTGTTTTGATTTTTCCAACTGTTAATTGAAAAAAACTACTATAGGTTTTATTCAATCTTTTATCACAATTTGGAATACCATATTTCCTTTAATTATGCGGCCGGTCGTTAAATTTTTGGATGCCCTCTAGGGGAAAATAAAAAAAAATACATAAGCCGGACATATAACTTTTATTGTCCCTTAGCGGTGGCTGACCTCCAAGAGATCAACTTTTTAACACCTCCTGGGAACCTGTGGCGACGAAATATTCTGGTATAACCAATGTCCTAGATCATTATTAGATAAGTTTCAAAATGTAAAATACCGTTTTTACACGAGGATCTATAGACCACGTTTCTGCCTCGAAACGACCAAAGAGTGTGTATTATCTAAGCCAAAAGAGGCAAAACGCGAGCAAAAAACTACTTACGAACTACTACATCTTACAGACACCTGAGTCACGTTTCTGCCAAATGATTGTCTGGGACATTGGCCCTACTGGAATATCTCCATGCCACAGGTTCACGTTCATGTGTTAAAAAGAATACAAACTTCACCTTTTGTGAGTACTTTGAGAATTATTCCACTGTTATGTCATTGTAGTATTTGTGTTATTTTTGTATTGTAATTATAAAAATAAATTGCTAATTGTAAAAAGTGTGTTTCAAACAAAGTACTGAAGAAAAGAAAACGTAGGCACGTAAAAATTTAAGAAAAATCAACAGGGGTGACCAAGGCAAAAAATGGAGTACGGATCTCGTATAGAGCCGTATAGCGCAATTATGTCGCTATGGTTTGAATGGTTTTTGTTTATTTATTGGTTCACGAGTTAAACTTTGTTAAGGCAAGGCAATGCGCTATCCGATGTTCTTGTCTGTTGGTGGTCTTTTTATGAAAGGACTCTGGCTAGAGAGGCCTTGGCCTGGCTTACAGCATCGTCATGGACAATAGAAATCTCGCAAACTAATATCCCAGAATCAGAGTTCTGGAGTAGTTTTGTATGTTGTGGTGGTAGTATTGAGGTGGTAACGCAGAGAAAGTAGTACTCATGTGGCTAGTTACAGTCAAACTTCTTTATAAGCTACACATCTTTAAAAGCTACAAATACTAATAAGCTACACCTGAGTCCGGCCCCAAATGGGTAGGTTCGTATGATATACCTCCTATATAACTACACCTCTCTAAAGGCTACATCTAGCATCGGTCCCGAGGTGTAGCTCATAGAGAAGTTGACTGTAGTGGTATCTAGGTGATGGTGGTAGATGGGTGCCGGAAATCTCGGCACCGAAAAACTCGGCACCGAAAAAACTCGTCCCCAACCACATATATACATGTTCCCATTCCCTTGCAATGTGGAGTGTGTTCATTTTTGGCAGTGAAGCGGCCAAACGTACCCTTCTGTCTTTTCTTCCGGTGATTTCCCGAGAAATTTTCCAGTGCCGTGTTCCGAGTTTTCGTTGCCGAATTTTCCCTACTCCGCTAGATGATAGTTTCTAGGTAGTAGCACCGAAATGGTAGTACTATGATGACAGTACCGAGGTTGCATATTAGAATACTTTTTGTAGTGCATCTGACCTTGTTGGCAGCTGGATAATCGGGATGTAACATATACCATCAAAATCGATCGGTCGTCCACTTGGATCAAAAAAAAATTTTACGTTACAGTCAAACCTCGATTTAATGACCCCCACCTCAAGTTCGTTCCCACCTAGGGTCCGACACTTTTTTTAACCCTATTTTTGAAATAATTTATCGATTCTGTTTTGCTGAATTTCACGCTGAGCACGATAGTGAAAAAAAAATTGAAAAAACTAACTCTACAGTGGTCAGCGGCTTTATGAACCATCAATGTCGTGATTTTTGCCTATGCCACTTCAAATAGGTAAAACATGCCACTGTTTTATTATATCGATATATTTTATGTGCAAAAAAAGCGCAGATTAAGAGCTTTCAAACGACATATCTTGGAGGTATTTATGACAATCATATGAAAATTTTATGGCTCACAGAAACCATTGTGTTTTTTTTTCAAAAACGTTGTTTATACAAAAATATGTACAAAAAAGTGTGGAAACGCCGTTTTTCAGTCAATGGTTGACACTATTCGACAGAGCAAGAAAAACTGCACCAGATAGTGCTTTGAAATAATCTGCAACCAGGCTTTTGAGTGTTTAGCAAACGTTCAAAAGTATATACCAAAAGGCATCTTGACATCTTGACAAAAATTATTTGAAATTTGAAAAAATTTGAATTTAAATAATTTTTGCCTTGAGCGGAATTTGAAATTTGACAGTGATTCTGACAATCAAAGGACAGTTTCTTGAGTAAATCAACTATGCTGAACACGAATCAGGTGTCAGAATTTCAGATTTATCTAGCGAAATCGAAGTTTCAGGTCAAGATGCCTTATGGTATATACTTTTGAACGTTTGCTAAACACTCAAAAAGCCTGGTTGCAGATTATTTCAAAACACTATCTGGTGCAGTTTTTCTTTCTCTGTGTAATAGTATCAACCATTAACTACAAAACGGCGTTTCCACACTTTTTTGTACATTTTTTTGTATGAACAACGTTTTTAAAAAAGCACAATGGTTTCTGTGAGCAAAAAAATTCCATATGATTGTCATAAATATCTCCATGATATGTCATTTGAAAGCTCACAATCTGCGCTTTCTTGTGCACATAAATAAGAAAAATATATCGAAACTGTGGCATCTTCACCTCTTCGAAGTGACATAGGCAAAAATCGTGACATTGATGGTTCACAAAGGCCGCTGACCACCGTAGAGTTACTTTTTTTTTAATTTTTTTTTCACCATCGTGCTCAGCGTGAAATCCTGCACAAGGACATACCATCAGAACGTATAGCCGTTCCGTGTTAAAGGACCATGAAACTTGATTAGCACAGCAATTTGCCGAATTCGAATTCGCGCGGGACCACCCTAATTTTGTCCATAATGTTTTGAATTAATTTTTTGTGTGTATCAGAAATTTGTATTCTATTTATGAGTAATTTTTTAACTGTGAGTCACATGAGTAGTTATGGTGCAGTGAAAGTAGGATAAGTCGTCCGGTCTGGCATTGTCGAGCAACGTTGGGCTCGACTAGTAAACGGTTCTATATTTTGAAAAAATTTTACATTCACAAAAAAAAATTTATTCAAAACAATATTGACAAAACTAGGATGGTCCTGCGCAAATTCAAAATTTCGAATTGCTGTGCTTATCAAGTTTCATGGTCCTTTAAACTTGTTTTCTGCACTAATTCGAACAGGCATTCGGACGTTTAGCGGTTGGCGTAACAAATGTTACGAAAACCGCTAAACGTCACACCAAAACGCCAAGCTTTTGAATTTTTTAAATTCATTATTACTTTTAGAACGGTCGAGTGTTTCCCTACTGTTTTAGCTCTCTTAATTTTTTTCACCGAAGTTTTTTAGCCCTTTGGTTTTTTTACAAACTCCTGAGGCTTTATGGCCTTTTAGTGTATAATATAGAAAGAATTTGATTCTCTTGTCTATTTTAACTCATTCTCATTTCGAGAACAGTGAGTTCTCCTAAGAGCAGCCAAAATAGCAAAAAAATCTCGGCAAACTTGCTGCTAAACTGGAGGAGGGGATGAACGAGGCTACTCATCGGGACTGCTCAACTTCGCTAACTTTTTGCGAAAATTCGATTGGGCGGAGCAGAATTCCAGTCCGGTGGGCTTAATCGCTCAGAATTTCAGGTTTATGGTGGTTGTGAATGGTTCAGGGTGAAATTCTGAGCGATTAAGCCCATCGGACTGGAATTCTGATCCGCCCAATCAAATTTTTGTAAAAAGTTTACTCCCCTCCTCAATCAACCCCGAAAAACAAAGTTTCAGGGGCTTCTGGCCACTCCAGGATGACTTTCTCCTGGCTCGGGTACCCACTCTCTTGTCTCAGGTACCCACTCTTCTGCCAAACGCACCTACTCTCCTCATCCCTTTTATAAATCTTACACTCTTACACTTTTTTTGACAACGACAATTTTCTCACTAAAACCCAAAAATTGAAACCAAAAAGAAATTAAAACCAAAATCCAAAATGATTATTCACTCCTGAGAGCCTCAGCTTCAATTTTAAAAAATTGACCAAAAAAAACATATAAAAACACTCCAAAAAATCAAAAGCATAAATTATTGACAAACAAAATAAAAACATTTCTGGTAATATATAGGAGATATCCTCAATGAACACGCCAAACCATTGCCTACAAAGTTACGATCAGAAATCTCAAAGCTCTCTGTACCATTACTTACTCTCCTGGCACATTTTCTCATTCTCCTGGTACCTCTATCCGCTCTCCACGTGCTGCTACTCACTCTCCAGGTACCCTACTTACTCTCTGGGCACACCTACTTCCTCTTTCGTTAATCCTACCCACTCTCCAGATGCTGCTATCCACTCTCCAGGTCGCCTATCCACTCTCCTGACATACCTACCCACTCTCTTCCCTCACCTATCGACTCTTCTAGTACCCCTACCTACTCTCCTAACTAGGGTTGTCGACTTTCGACTTTTAAGTCGAAAGGTCGAAATTTTTTTAAGGTCGATTTTTGGCCTCGGAGCGAAAATCTGATTTCACAACATATACTCAGAATTAAAAGTTGGGTATACATTGTGAAATCAGATTTACACTCCGGTAAAAAAAATATGCTTAAAAAAAATTTCGACCTTTCGACTTTCGACTTAAAAGTCGAAAGTCGACAACCCTACTCCTGACATACCTAGCAACTCTCTTCTCTCACCTACCTACTTTCTGGTATCCCTACCCACTCTCCTCGCTCACCTACATACTCTCATAGTGCAAATACCCAATCTCCTTGTACCCTACCTACTCTCTTTTTGCAACAAAAAGTACAAGAAAAAACATCATACATCAAATTCCCTGATGACAGCTCCGAGACTTTGACTCCGAACGAAGTCTTACCCACGCTTCGCGCACCTCCTCACCCTCCAGGTACCCCTACCTCTCCCCTGGCAAACTTACAGACAAAAACAAACAAAAAATGAAAGAAAACGATATACTAGGACATTCCTATCGAGAAAAAAGAAAATTCAAAAGCCCCAAAGAAGGCCAATTTTCAAATTCCCTCTAAATGACAGCGTCCATATACCCGGGTTCCGGTCGTCATTTGAACCGATCTTTTTTTAAAGTAAGCTGAGATTCTGGGCTACATTTTAAGCATGGCACGAAAAATTCCACCGATAACAGTTCCGAGAGTTTGACTCTCAAACACAAAAACGACAATTTGCTAGCTAAAATCCAAAAATTAAAACAAAAATCTCAAAACCAAAATCCAAAGCAACCCTTCTACTCCTGAGATTCCAGCTTCAATTTAAAAAAAATTCAACCAAAAAAGCTAACAAAATAAATCAAACAAACTGAAAACACCAATTGTCGACAAACAAACAGAACAGCTCTAATACTATATAGGAGATTTCAAAAAAAAAGTATTTGTGAACACGCCAAAGCATCGCCCACAAAGATACCCTTTCAAATCTCCAAACTCTCTGTAACAACACCTACTCCCTCTCAGGATACTCTTACTACTCTCCAGACACCACTACCCACTCTCCAGATACCCCACACGCTCTCCAGGTACCCTACTCACTATCCAGGCATCCTACCCCCTCTCCTGACTCGCTTATCAACTATCCAGATACCTCCACTTACTCTCCGGGTGTTTTACGGCTCACCCGAAAAGGATACAAATTATTATGGAAACAATCAATTAGGAACAAATTCATTAGGAAACAAATTCAAATGAGAACAAATTTGTTCTGGCACGATTTGTTTTGGAAATATCGTTTTGATATTTAAATCTTTTTAGAAATACGAATTGAGAACAATTTATTCACAATGGAGGTGTGAGGGCGAGGCCGAGGTGCGAGGTGTGAGGGTGTCCAGCAAAAAGGCCTACACAATGCTTTCAGGTAATGATCATGTTCAAATCCTTGTGGTAGCAGACATTATTTTCCTTGACCAGTAGTCATAAATTAATTTTTTAGGACCATTTAAACCTCAGATTGGATATAGGGACCCGTGGTACTTACGCGAAGCGAGCATCCACATGGAGAATCCAAATTTTAGATTTAGCTAAAATTATTAAAAATCATGGTACCTTATCCACAACCATCTAAATCAATTCGTCCACAGGTCATTTCGTGTACAAAATTTTTATCATCTGTAAGTGCTAAAAACCCAAATGATTCAATCCAAAATTGTGTTCTGAAAACGGTTAAATTTGAACCAGGGTCCTCTACTCGGAACTGATTGCACCCAGAGGGATTCGAAACAGTAACCTTGGTGATGAATATATGAAGCTATACACACTCAAACACTCAAATTATGATAATAATAAGGTATGCAGCCCGGTGGATTCGAACCAGCAACCTCGGCGGTGGCTATCCATGTGGTCGTCCACTTGGATCAAATTTTTTTTCACGTTTCCGGTTTCCAAGACATTTTTTCTGCACTAATTGGAGCATGCTGAAGATGGTTTGACAGTGGTAAAATCACGTTTTATCAAGAAATTTTTGAGTTTTCTGAACTCTTGATTTCTCAAATCAAGAATTTAAGATAACTCAAAAATTTCTTGATAAAACGTGATTTTATCACTGTCAAACCATCTTCAGGATGCTAGTATTATAACAGAATAATTATTTTGGAACCCGAAAACGTGAAAAAAAATTTGATCCAAGTGGACGACGCGGTTGCTGCTTCGAATCCACCCGGGTGCATACCTTATTTTTTTACCATAATTTTATATATAAAAAGACTAAGGTTTGACTTTTCAGGACGTTTGGGTGAATATATCCGTACGCTGGAGTTACCTGGATATCAACCTGTCTAGGTGGTAGCCGCCCCAGGTTTGGGATTGGGTAGGTAAAATCGCACTTTGGCTTTTTTTAAATAAACTTTTTTTTTCGCTATCCTGGTCAAATGGTACCACAGCAGGTATTGAAATTGGGAATTGGGACGCTTTAAGTAAAACACAAGTGAATCAAATAAACGATTGAAATACAGCCCACAGCCCCAAATAGAGGAAGGTAAAAAAAATGCACAATCAATTTTTTTCTTAACAGATTTTTCTCACTTAATTTAATTTAGAAATAATTTTTTTCAAAACAAAATCGTGCCAGAACAAATTTGTTTTCATTTGAATTTGTTTCCTAATGAATTTGTTTCCTAATCGATTGTTTCCAAAATAATTTGTATCCTTTTCGGGTGAGCCGTTTTTACCCACTACCTGGTAACCCTACTGACTTTCCAGGTATCCTCACTCACTCTCCAGGTGCTGCCATAAACTCTCGAGGTACCCATACCAACTCTCTAGGTACCCCTACTCACTCTCCGGGTGCCACGGCGTGTCAAATCTCTATATAGTATTTGGCATGTGTGGGTGGGTGGATCGCCACTTTTGTTTCAAGCCCAATTTCTGCCAATTTTTGTAAACTCATACGGATAACTTTTTTGTAACCCTAAAATTTAATATCTTCGCTATCTTTCAAGCAGAAAGCCCGAAAATAGAGTAGGCTCCGAAAAAAAGTTTTTAAGTCCCTCCAAATCGGAGATGGTGGATTTTAGCCTGGATTTTGGGTGGATTTTCGTGTTCAAGCCTGTGAACTTATGCCAAATATCTTTCCGGAGCCCTAAAGTTCAAGATCTCAGCTCTCCTTTTAGCACAAAGTCATAGAATTGAGTATCTCCAATAAAAGATTTTGGCACTTATTGGGTTGGGGCGGGGTTTTCACTTATTTAAAAATAGTGTTTAAATGACTCCTAAGTATTTTTTATATGCTTAAAACGATAAAAAAAGTAATTTTCGGACATTTTTCCACACAAAAATGGATTTTTAGAAAAATAATTTTTTGCACAAAAATTCAACTTTTGGATTGGTCCCAAGGCAATCAGTTGAAAGGGTACTAATACCACAGGGGTTTTGGGTGTTTTAAGTGGTTTGGGTGGTTTTGGGGTCTGGGGCATTGGAAACTTTAAATGAAAAACTTTTAAAAAATGCATCCAAGCCCTTGAGTGAGCAACCAAGCAAGACCAACGCAACCAACCCAAGCAACCAAGCCCCTGCGCCCCGAAGGGGGCGCAGGGGGCTTGGTGGTTAGAGATGCGCGCACTCACTTACCTTAGACATAATTCCGAGCAAGACTCTTGACTGAAAATGCATAAAGAGACTCTTTTTGCCCAGCTCCAGTGACCGAAACGGGGTAGAATACCTTAGTACAAGGTAATTTGCCTTGGTCCCCCAAGGCAAAAAGTCAAAAAAAAATTCAAAAATACCATTTTTTGTGTGGAAAATGTTAGAAAATAACGTTTTTATCGTTTTAAGCATATAAAAAATGCTTAGGAGTTGTTTAAACACTATTTTTAAATGAGTGAAAAATTTTTAAATTTTCTCTTCAGTACAAAAACAAGAATTTCTCTGAAATTTCTTTATTTTCGATGGTACAGGATGGCGCAACATAAACGCATGAATGAATTTCGCCATAACTTTTTAAATTTGAGGTACTTTGACGAGATCCTTTTTTATTCGAAAGCTGAATGAATGAGAAATCGAATGACACCAAACTTTTTGATGTTCGTGTTTGTTATCACTGTTAAAATTTGAGAAAATTTCCGAAATTTGCCAAAACGAGATTTCCCAAAACGAAATTTGCCAAAACGAAATTTGCCAAAACGAAATTTGCCAAAACGAAATTTGCCAAAACGAAATTTGCCAAAACGAAATTTGCCAAAACGAGATTTGCCAAAAAGAACAACAGGGGGGACCAAGGCAGTTTTTTTAAGTTTTTTTTTCGAAATTTTTAGATTGTGTCCAAACCACCCCAGACCGACCAAAACCACCCCAAACCACTTAAAACACCCAAACCTCCTAAAAATGTTAGTTCTTTCTAACTACTGCTTGGGTGGCGGTAAATTGATCCAAAATTTTTGACCCAAGTGGACGATCACTTGGTTTAGTTAATACGTGAATTACCCAGTAAACCTGAGGTTGTATTATAGAAAAGATTAAAAATGATATGACTTACAGGAACCCCAGTTTTCGAGTAGTTTCGTATCTAGTAAGGTCTCCAGGTGTATGGAGGTGGTAGTACCAAGAAATTGGTATCCAGGTGGTTATACAAGGCAGTGACGGGTATCGGTACTCAGGTGGAAGTGCTTAGGGAATGGTACTTGGGTGCTGATAGAATGCGTTTTCTGGGTAGTGGTATCTCGATTGTAGTACTCAGTTGGCAGTACCCGAGTTGCATATTAGACCATTAAAACCAAGTGGTCGTTCACTTGGATCAAAAAAATTTTACGTTTTTCATGTTCTAAAACTTGTTTTCTGGACTAATTCGGACTGGACTAATTCGGAAGCTGAAGATGGTTTGACAAAGGTAAAATAAAGTTTTGTTGTCCACTTAACTGAATCTTAACTGAAGTTGGAAATTTAAATTAACCGTGCAAGCAGCTAGTCATTTTTTCAGATAACCATCTTTTTTTTAAGACCTTACTCCTCAATTTCTTACAATGAACACTCCAAACAAATCTTCAAGAAAATTTATTTAACACATCGAGCAAACAACAAGCACAACACACCTCAGAATGATTTGGACATCTTCAAATTAGACTTCATCAAAAGCGAGATCGTCAAGTTGAATTTGATCGATTGAATTTGCAACTCGAGCCAAGCTGTTGCTGATTTCCTCTGAATTGAATGCCCGCAAAGCTTCTTTGATTCCCTCAAGCTTCTTACGCTGAGTAGCAGTACTTGTTCCAACAAGATCGACACCTTGTGAAAGCCGAATTGTCTGCTGATAAGACACTTTTCCTAAATTTAGTGTTACATTTTTTTAGTCGAAAAGGTTAAATTGAGCATAATACCGTGAGCATCTCAGTTGTTGACATGCCGATCACTCTATCGTTTTTTTCCAGAATCGAAGAACACGAATGGCCTACCGTTGAGCAGTTTTAAGTCGTTTGGAACATCTAAATGCATTGACCCTGTTTTCCTTTGGGTACTGGAAAACCTCGCTAAATAAAAGGTAAACATAAAATTGCATTAGTTAAATTCCACATACATGTTTTTCCAACTGCAAAACTCTGTCCATGTTCTGTTCTTCATTACTGCGATGATCCCGGGGTGTGATCCAGCTAGAGCCTGAGTTCGTGCTTTCTTGGCGTCATCCTCCAAATTTTGGAACAATTTACCGCCACCCAAAGCAGTAGTTAGAAAGAACTAACATTTTTAGGAGTTTTGGGTGTTTTAAGTGGTTGGGGTGGTTTTGGTCGGTCTGGGGTGGTTTGGACACAATCTAAAAATTTCGAAAAAAAAACTTAAAAAAACTGCCTTGGTCCCCCTGTTGTTCTTTGGCAAATCTCGTTTTGGCAAATTTCGTTTTGGCAATCTCGTTTTGGCAAATTTCGTTTTGGCAAATTTCGTTTTGGCAAATTTCGTTTTGGCAAATTTCGTTGTGGCAAATTTCGTTTTTGGCAAATTTCGTTTTGGCAAATTTCGTTTTGACAAATTTCGTTTCGGCAAATTCGTTTTGGCAAATTTCGTTTTGGCAAATTTCGTTTTGGCAAATTCGTTTTGGCAAATTTCGTTTTTGGCAAATTTCGTTTTTGGCAAATCTCCCTAGCCAACGTAAAGACATTATTGTTGCTATTCAAGCTAAATTGAAATACCGTATTCCTCTAATTGCCGCCCTCTAATTGCCGCCCTAACTTCAAGTGTCTGAAAATCCTGTTTTCATTTACTGTTCGAGCTGTCTAAAAAGTGCCTGCCAGGGATTTCAAAAATCTAACAGGCACTTTTTGCACAGCTCAAAAAGTAAATAACAATACGAGTTTTGAACACTTGAGTTTGAAAAAATTGCATGCTTCTAATGCCGCCCCGGGGCGGCAATTAAAAGAAATACGGTATGCAATTTTTTACAAAAATGTCGATTTTTTTAATTTGACAATTTTACAAAAAAAATCGAATTTTGACCCGCCATCCGTAATTCTGAAGTTCAGATTCTGGGCTTTCAGATAAGCAAAAAATCTAGTCAAAATAACAAATATTTGAAATTTCCCTGCGGGTCAAAGTTTCAATTTTTTTCTTTTGAAATTTAATAACGCGGAACCATTTCGTAAAAAAGTTGCATATTTCAATTTAGCTTGAATACCAACAATAATGTCGTTATGTTCCCATTTTTAGAACTATCGTGTAGAGCTGACTCTCAGCTTCCGTTTAAGCCTAAACACGGCCAATTAAGTATAAAAAATGTTGTATAAATTACCTTATTAGTTCATCATATAATTGATCAAAAATGAAGAAATTTCAGAAAATTCTATTTTCGGCCCTAGTGCAGAAGCGGTTGCCAAAATTTGCCTTGGTCCCCCTGTTGTTTTTTTGCGAAACATGCCTTGGTCTCCCTGTTGTTTTGAAGGTGATCATGGTAAAGGTGATCATGTTAACCATAATCACCATGATCACTACAATCACTATATTAATATAACTATAATGAACAGGGGGGACCAAGGCATATTCGCAAAAAACAATAGGGGGGACCAAGGCAAATTTTGGCAACCGCTTCTGCACTAGGACCATGTTGTATAAATTACCTTATTAGTTCATCATATACCGTATTTCTCTAATAACTCACCCTGCTCTAATAACTCACCCCCTCAACTTTGAGGGCCTATATCTGAGCTCGGAACAAATATTTTGCAAAGCTGTTTTTGCCTTTTCTTAATTCCCACGAGCTCTACCGATACCAGTTTTTTAATTAAATATTTTCACGCGAAAATTTCGAGATCGATCTCAAATTTTTCCAATTTTCAGCGATCCAAAAAATATACTCACCCGGGTGAGTTATTAGAGGAAATACGGTAATTGATCAAAAATAAAGAAATTTCAGAAAAATTCTTATTTTGTCCTGAAGGCAAAATGCGATTTTGACAATTTTCAGGAATGTGACCCGCTCTGATGAGTTATTTAGCAAGTAATATGCTTTATCGACACAAAAAACCGGAAAAATTGGCGAAAATTAAAAAGAAAAGTTATGTAACTAAAAAAACGGATAAAACGGAATTTTGCAGCTAATTCTCGTAATTTTGCATCTAATTTTGTTTGCAGCAAAATCTCGTAATTTCGCAGCAAATTCTCGTAATTTTGCAGCGAACGTTTCATAAAATGACTTGGATTGCTCAGAACAAACCCTGGAGTGGCCAGAAGCCCTGAAAGTTGGTTCTTGGGGATAACTAAAGGGTGGGGAGTAAGCTTTTTGCGAAAATTCGATGGGGCGGACCAGAATTTCAGTCCGATGGGGTTAATCGCTCAGAATTTCAGGTTTATGGTGGTTGAGAATGGTTCAGGGTGAAATTCTGAGCGATTCAGCCGATCGGACTGGAATTCTGATCCGCCCAATCGAATTTTTGGCAAAAGTTTACTCCCCAATAGTAAACCCCAAAAAACCAACTTTCAGGGCTTCTGGCCACTCTGGGGTGGGATTTTGAGCGATCCAAGTCATTTTTGACTATAAATTCGGATTCCCGCAAAATTTACTGCAGTATCTCACCGAAATTTCTAATGTGACGAAATAAATGGGTTATATTTAAAATTGGCCATAGAATACTGAATTTTGGCCATAGAATATTTAATTTTGGCCATAGATTACTGAAATTGGCCATAGATTTCTGAAAATTGGCCATAGATTTCTGAATTTTAACCATACTCGCTCGAAATCATGTTTCAACCACTTTTTAAAATGCTCTTGAACCTTAAACATCCTGAAAAGATGTTTTAAGGTTGTCGAAGACAATTTTCCAAGAATTTTTTTTTTACGAAATTTGACTTTTTGCCCTGAGCGACCAATGGTCGGAAAAATTACAGAAATTTTTTTCTCGGAAAAGTGTCATCGACACCCTTAAAACATCTTTTCAGTATGTTTCAGGTCCAAGAGCATCTAAAAAGTGGTTGAAACATGATTTCGAGCGAGTATGGCTAAAATTCAGAAATCTATGGCCAATTTTCAGAAATCTATGGCCATTTTTTCAGTATTCTATGGCAAAATCAGTATTCTATAGCCAAAATTAAATACCACCCGAAATAAATTCAAATTTGACGGGGTAAATCAGTAATTTGACGGGGTAAATGAGTATTTTGCTCAAAATTCAAATTTGATGGGTAAAAAAATAATTTGACGGGGTAAATCAGTAATTTGACGGGGTAAATGAGTATTTTGCTCAAAATTCAAATTTGATGGGGTAAAAAAATAATTTGACGGGGTAAATCAGTAATTTGACGGATAAAACAATTTGAGCTATAAAAAACTCCAGTCAGGAGTATCTCCGAATTTTGGGGAAAATTTGAAACTATGACTCATCAGAAAGCCAGTGATCTGCGCTTTCTTTTAAAGGAGGGGTGAAAGCTGTTAAGAAGATAGTCTCGACACAAAAGGATTAATCCAAGATTTGTGCTCATGAAATGTGGTTTTAGAGCCATATTTTGTCGACACCTCGGTTTGTGATTTCAGACGAACTTGTGCATTATTAAAAGTTGGATTAGCATCATTAATATCAGAATTTTTGAATTCCTCCAAAAAACGCCCTAAAATTCCGAATGCAGTAGAAGACTAACCAACCTTTTCTAGTTTCTTTTCGGCTAAAATTCATTTACGTCCTCAAAATGCTCATTTACGCCTCAAAATGCTCATTTGCGCGATCAAATCTATATATTGCCATTTTAAGTCAACTTTTCGTTAGAACTTTCTTAATATTTTTACACCAGCGCGTAGCCCTGAATCTTGGCTTTCTAATGAGCTATCAAACTTTGCTAAATGAATTTAGAAATGCAGAGATTTAGGGGTTTTAAAAATAAACTTTCGAGAAAATTTTTCAAGAAAATTTGTCTTCCAAAACCCCTTAAATCTCTGCATTTATAAATTCATTCAGCAAAGTTTGATAGCTCATTAGAAAGCCAAGATTCAGGGCTACGCGCTGGTGTAAAAAATATGAAAACGTTCTAGCAAAAGTTGACTAAAAATGGCAATATAGATTTGAGCGCGCAAATGAGCATTTTGAGGCGTAAATGAGCATTTTGAGGCGTAAATCACTTATAGCCATCCTTTTCTCCCTTTTCTTTTCAACTTTGAGAGCATTTCTTGAAGGAATTTAGAAATTCTGATATTGATGATGCTAAACCAACTTTTAATTCTGCACAAGTTTGTTCGAGACAACAAAATCGGGTTGTTGACAAACATGGCTCGCAAACCGATTGTGGGACATTTCCGAGTCGCCGTTTCAGAGTCAGCCGTTTCCGAGTAGGCCGTTTCCGAGACGGCCATTTCGAGTCTATGTTTGAAATTAACCAAATCCTTTCCTGGACAAAATTTGAATAAACCTAGCAAAGATTCATTTTTCCCTTCGATGGCTGAAGTTTAAAGGAAAGTTGCACATCCCAATGCGAATATTTCGAACACTCAAGTTCGAATACAGTAGGTGCACATTTTTTTAACTCTACTTTTAGGAACTTCACTCACTTCTAGAGCCCAAAACTATCAAGCAATCAATTGCAAGCATGTCCAGCTCTGTTAAGCTGCCAGAAAATACTTTAATTCTCGGACTTCAAGCAAATGACGATCAAAATAATGGAAGGTTAAGCCCAATAATGATAAATTTTCGGACAAAAAGCAGGTTTCAGGTAGTGTTTTGGCCTGAAACTCAGCGGGATAATTGTTAAACCATGCGCTGATGGCGCTGTTGTATAGCTGACAGAATGAAGATTGTATATAAAAAATTGTATATAAAACAAGAAAAAAGTGAACAAATGAACTAAGCTGCAAAAAAGCGCCAATTTAACGTTTTGTGCTAGGCTCGGGAATGTCCGACTCGGAAACGGCCGACCCGGAAATGTCCCACAACGCTCAAACCACATTTGAAAATAAAAAATAGGGTTATCATTTCGTATCGAGACAATCTCCTTAACAGATTGCACCCCTACTTTAAGTTATAAACTACTGGATTCGATAATAGAAATTGACAGGATCTGCCCTATTGACTATCGTGTTCAGCGTGAAATTTTGCACCAAAAGGTGCTCTTAGGACAACCAGGCATTCCAGTGTTAAGTAAACATACATTAAGAATTAAGTTCAGTTTACTGGAGTCACTTCCAGTGTAAAAATGACCATTTTCACTATAATTCCCCGATATACAAAAGTTCCAAGATAATTTCGAGAGAAAAGTTCCCCTGAACCATTCTCAACCACCATAACCTGAAATTCTGAGCGATTAACCCATCGGACTGAAATTCTGGTCCGCCCCATCGAATTTTCGCAAAAAGCTTACCCCCTTCAGTAAACCTCCAAAAACCAACTTTCAGGGGCTTCTGGCCACTCCAGGGTGGGGTTCTGAGCAATCCAAGTCGTTTTATGAAAAAAATTTGCCTCAAAATTACGAGAATTTGCTGCAAAATTACGAGAACTTGCTGCAAAATTACGAGAATTTGCTGCAAAATTACGAAAGTCTCTAGGCACCCTATCCACTCTCTCCAAGCACCCTACTCACTCTTCAGGTTCGGCCATCAATTCTCCAGGTACCCCTACCCACTTTCCAGGCCCCCTTCCCACTCTCTAGGCACCCTACCCACTCTCTAGGTACCGTACTCGCTCTCCAGGTGCTGCCCTCAACTCTCCAGGTAGCCTACCCACTCTCCAGGTACCCCTGCTAACTTTCCAGGTACCCGCACTAACTATCACTCTCTACGGGGATCGGACATTCTTCCGTTGGACATTTTTCCGTCAAAATTGTTCGGCGCTCATTTTTTGCTGTACTTTTTTTTCTTGATCGAGAAAAATGATTCTGTTAGTACGGTTTTGTAGCTAAGATTCAGGGCTTCAAAATGAGCCATTAACAATCAATGTCTGATTGCAAAATTTTGAATAAAATGTCCAATCTGACACTAAAAAGGGAGTTGGACATTTTTCCGTCGAAATTGGAGACTCAGTATCAGACTGGGCATTTCTATCCAAAATATTGCAATTGAACGTTGATTGTTGATAGCTCATTTTGAAGCCCTGGACCTGAGCTACAAAACGGTACTAACAAAATTTGTTTTTTCATCACAAAAAAATTACAGCCAATAAATGACCACGGAAAAATTTCGACGGAAAAATGTCCTATACCCCTCTCTACGTGCATTCTCAACAAACTTGTAGACAACAAAATAAAACACAAATAAAAAGCAGCTCAAAACAATATAAGAACAACTTTCATTTCGATACAAAACATTTCAATTCAAAAAAGGCCAAAATTTAAATTCCTTCTAAATGACATCTCCAAACTTTTTGACGGGCCCTAGATTAAACTCGTCATTTTTCGCCGATTTTTCTAAAAGGAAGATGAGATTCAGGGCTACACGGCAAATGCTGCAACAGAACTTTCTGACCCACTTAACTCCGAGATTTTAACTCTTGAACGAAAAAATCACCAATTTGCTCACTAAAACTCAAATATTAAAACCAAAAAAAATCTCAAAACCAAAATCCACAACAGCCATTCGGCTCCTGAGATTCTCAGCTTCAATTTAAAAACACCGAAAAAACCAAAACATCAAAAGTGGACAAACAAACAGACAAAACATCTCTAATACTATATAGGAGACTGAAGTTTAAATGTTTTTAAAATGAATTTGTCTCCATACGAAGATGCCGATTTGGTCTTTTGACGTGTTTGACAGTGTCAAATTGACACGCTGTGATGGGAGTCCCATCACGGGACTTGGCAAAAACAGCCTCTAAATGAATTTTCGATCAACAGTCTTGCTCGGAATTATGTCTAAGGTATTTGCGCGAATCTCAACCAGGGTGGTATACTCGACAATTACCTCAGCCATCAGCCTCAGCCGGCTGAGGTCTGAAAATTTCTCTCAGCCATTTAGTAAATGGCTCAAAAAATTGAAAACACCCGTCAAAATATGTAAATCTCCGTCAAATTTATTTTTTACCCCGTCAAATTCAAATTTCAAACAAAATATGTAAATCTCCCGTCAAATTATGTAAATCTCCCGTCAAATTATGTAAATCTCCCGTCAAATTATTAAATCTCCCGTCAAATTTAGATTTTTGCGTTGTTTTGCGTCGTTTTTAGTCAAAAATTTTGCGGGAATTCAAATTTTCTAGTAAGAAAATAACTTGGATTGGTCAGAATCCCGCCCCGGAATGGCCACAAACCCTGAAAGTTGGTTTTTTGGGGGTTTACTAAAGGGGTGTAAACTTTTTGCGAAAAATCGATTGAGCGGATCAGATTTCGGGTCAGATGGGCTTAATCGCTCAGAATTCCACCCTAGACCACTCGAAACCACCATAAACCTGGAATTCTGAGCGATTTAGCCCATCTGACCCGAAATCTGATCCGCTCAATCGATTTTTAGCAAAAAGTTTACACCCCTTTAGTAAGGCTTGTGGCCATTCCGGGGTGGGATTCTGACCAATCCAAGTTATTTTATTACTAGAAAATTTGAATTCCCGCAAAATTTTTGACTAAAAACGACGCAAACAACGCAAAATTTAAAATTGACGGGAGATTTACATAATTTGACGGGAGATTTACATAATTTGACGGGAGATTTACATATTTTGTTTGAAATTTGAATTTGACGGGGTAAAAATAAATTTGACGGGAGATTTACATATTTTGACGGGTGTTTTCACTTATAGCCTTTAGTAATTAGGTAGTATTTAGTTAGTATTTAGTAAAAGCCATTTAGGTTTGAAAAAGTGGCTTCCATGGCGCAGTGCGTAAGTGCTCGCGTTTTTGACTGCCCTACGACTCGATACACATTATGACTCGATACAACGACTCGATACAATTACGACTCGATACAACGACTCGATACAATTACGACTCGATACAACGACTCGATACACTTTCTCAAATTCAAACATTTATTCAACTGAAATCAAAGATTTTCTACCTGCCTGCCTTCGGCAGGCAACCTAATTCAATAGGAAGCCCCTTTGGGGGTACATGGTCCGGGATAAGGGCTGCCCCTTTGGGGGTACATGGTCCGGGATAAGGGCTGACCCTTTGGGGGTACATGGTTCGGGATAAGGGCTGACTCTTTGGGGGTACATGGTTCGGGATAAGGCTGACCCTTTGGGGGTACATGATCCGGGATAAGGGCTGACCCTTTGGGGTACATGGTCCGGGATAAGGGCTGACCCTTTGGGGTACATGGTCAAAAAGTCAACACATAGTCAAAAAGCCACGGGGGGTCAAACGGCCCAGGCGGTCAATCGTCCAGGCGGTCAATCGCCCAGGCGGTCAATTGTCCAGGCGGTCATTGTCCAGGCGGTCAATTGTCCTGCTCCCAACACCAGTGAAACAAAACGAAAACAAATCAATGAAACAAAGGAATATTAGCAGGGTTTTCAATCAGGATGTTTTCAAAAGGAGCTTCAAAAGGAGCTTTAAAAAGTGTTATCGAGTCGTTTGTATCGAGTCGTAATTGTATCGAGTCGTTGTATCGAGTCGTAATTGTATCGAGTCGTTGTATCGAGTCATAATGTGTATCGAGTCGTTGGTATACCCGCGTTTTTTGGCCCAAAATGGTGTTTTTCGGTGTTGCAGGTTCAAACCCACGTAGGGGCACACTATTTTTTTGGCTTTTTTGGCCAGTTTAGAGGTAATTTGGGTCGCTGATCCCGATTCTGGCGTCAAAAAAGTCTAATTACCTTTAAAACTGCCCAAAAAAGCCAAAAAATAAGTGTGCCCTACGTGGGTTTGAACCTGCAACACAAAAAAACACCATTTTGGGCCAAAAACGCGAGCACTTACGCACTGCGCCATGGAAGCCACTTTTCAAACCTAAGTAGCTTTTACCCCCCCCCCTTTAAATTGTCAGAAAAACAGTGGAAATTTAAAAAAAAATTCGAAACTTTGATAAAAAAATTCAGAAAAATTTCTGTTAAAGAAGTTTCGAAAATTGTTCTCAGCCTTAGCCGTCAGCAATGCCCAAAAGGTTTTCTCAGCCATCAGCCTCAGCCGGCTGAGGTCTGAAAATTTCTCTCAGCCTCAGCGTCAGCCAGGCTTAAAATTTTTTCTCAGCCATCAGCCTCAGCCGGCTGATGGCTGAGTTTAACCTCAGCCGGCTGAAGTCAGCCGGCTGAGGTCACCACCCTGATCTCAACCCCGAGCGCCCTGCGCCCCGAAGGGGCCCCTCGCTTGGGGTGGGGGCAGGGGGCTTGGTTGCTTGGGGTTGAGATCCGCACACCCACATACCTTAGACACAAATCACTCGAAAGTGACTCTGGATTTGTGTGACTCTACCTATTTTAAGGTTTCGAAAGTTTCTGTGCTCTTTGGAATGCAATCACTCAAAGTGCCCGGTCCGATGTCATTCCTCTCTGCTTGCAAGTCGCTGATGCTAATACTTCTGTCAAGTTTTCCGTCCTTTGTCGAATTTCGGTTCGAATGAGGTGAACAAACTTCAGTTGCTGTGTCGATCACCGATTGTCGAAACCAGATTTGCGGCATCGACTTCTGCTCCTTCTTTTCCTGAGAATACATCTTTGCTGAATGTGGAATTGCAGGGTGATGACATTATTCAGGCAATCTGCAAGGTCTTCAAAATTTTCTATTTGTAGATCTCAGCATAATTCATTGCGTCTCTATTTCCAGCGTTCGCATGCTTCTATTGGCAAGCCGGCTCCCAAGTTTGTAACAGATGCTGTTGTTGATGGTCAGTTCAAGAGGGTTTCATTGAGTGACTACGAAGGTCAATATGTGGTTCTATTCTTCTATCCATTGGACTTGTATGTGATTTAATCTCTAGTTATCTAACTAATCAGCCTAAATAATATATGTATTGCAGCACGTTTGTGTGTCCACTGAAATCATCGCCTTCTCGGATCGCATTGAAGAATTTAAGAAGCTGAATGTCTCTGTGCTGGCTGTTTCTACTGACTCAAAGTTTGCTCATCTGGAATGGATCAACAAGCCTCGCAATTCGGGTGGTCTTGGACAGCTCAATTATCCTTTGCTGGCCGATACCAACCACTCTATTAGTCGTAGTTATGGTGTGCTCAAGCATGAAGACGGCATAGCTTATCGGTGATGACTCTAAAATCTTTTTCGTTCTAAGTTGTCTTTTTAGAGGGTTGTTCATCATCGATCCGAGTGGACTTGTGCGCCAGATTACAATCAACGATCTTCCTGTGGGGCGCTCTGTGGATGAAACGCTGCGGTTGGTTCAGGTATGTCTTGATAGGTATGCTACAAACCTTAGCGGACTTTTTACGTCCTAGGCTATTCAATACGTGGAGAAAAATGGTGAGGTGTGCCCTGCTGATTGGATGCCCGGTCGTGAAGCTATCAATCCGTCGAACAGCAATAAGTACTTCAGTAAGAGTAAGTGAATGCATGCAAATTCCTCCCAGTTTATGCTTCTATGCATATTATAAAATTGTGTGGTGATGATATTGCAGCCGAAATAAATTGAATTGTGCTTTAATCTTTTTAACACTATAATTTTCACGTGTGAGATTTGAATCCATCGACTCGTAATTATTTGGTGGAACTATCATCTTCAAGGGCAATGAAATATGCTATTCTTTCCAGTGCTTACTGCCCTATTCGCGCCAAAAATAAGATTTCGACATGAAATTCGGATTCCCAAAATAAGTGCAAATCTTATTAATAAGGACAGATCACATCGCTGTTAAAAAGTAAAGTTCTCAAAGTACTCACAAAAGGTGAAGTTTGTATTCTTTTTAACACATGAACGTGAACCTGTGGCATGGAGATATTCAGTAGGGCCAATGTCCCAGACAATCATTTGGCAGAAACGTGACTCAGGTGTCTGTAAGATGTAGTAGTTTCGTAAGTAGTTTTTTTGCTCGCGTTTTGCCTCTTTTGGCTTAGATAATACACACTCTTTGGTCGTTTCGAGGCAGAAACGTGGTCTATAGATCCTCGTGTAAAAAACGGTATTTTTACATTTTGAAACTTATCTAATAATGATCTAGGACATTGGTTATACCAGAATATTTCGTCGCCACAGGTTCCCAGGAGGTGTTAAAAGTTGATCTCTTGGAGGTCAGCCACCGCTAAGGGACAATAAAAGTTATATGTCCGGCTTATGTATTTTTTTTATTTTCCCCTAGAGGGCATCCAAAAAATTTAACGACCGGCCGCATAATTAAAGGAAATATGGTATTCCAAATTGTGATAAAAGATTGAATAAAAACCTATAGTAGTTTTTTTCAATTAACAGTTGGAAAAATCAAAACAAACTTCATTGTCACATTTAAAGCCGAATTTTTTGCACACTCTAACATTTTCTAAAAAAACCAGAATGCCTAGCGAAATATTGCAAATGGGTGTCTTTGTCGGAAGAATTTTGTAACTTTGTATAAAGGTATTCTTGCATCCCTAGTTTAAACTTGTCTGCAATTCGAAGCTCAACCTGGTTGCAGGAAATATAGGGTAAAATACCCAGAAAAAACGAAACTACGCATTGTACAAAAGGAGTCCAATGGAATATGAGTTTAGTTGGCAGCTTTATTCCTCCTGAACTTAATTTACTACGGCATATATTTATCCTTGTTTCGCCAAATGACAGCTGGAAAAGCTGTTTTTAAAATGATTTGTTTGCTTTTCGGAAATATCGTTGATAGTTATTGGGACAAATAGGACAACCTTGAAAACTGTTGATTTAAAACACTATATTAGTGCACTCCTTACAGGCGCACAATTATTATGTTTTAAAATAATGTCTACTTATTGCGACACTTAAATTTTGTGGGTGCTACTACCTATACCAACGCCTGTGTACCATTTATTGAGAAACACCACCCGTGTATCAATACCTGACTACCACTGCCCAGTGGGTTGGCACTAACCCCTAAGAACAGGCTCTAGGTAAATTCGCCGACAGTAATTCGCCGACACGAATTCGCCGACAGGTAAGTTCGCCGACAGTAAATTCGCCGACAGGTAAATTCGCCGACAGGTATATTCGCCGACAGGTATGTTCGCCGACAACTCTAATTTTGCGGGAATTTAAATTTTTCAGTCTGAACAAACCAAACCAAGTGGTCGTCCACTTGGAGCAATTGTTTTTTCAAACCTGTTTTCTGGACTAAATCGTGCATTCTGAAGATGGTTTGACAGTGGTAAAATGCCGCTTTCTCGAGTATTTTTTTAGTTATGCGCAATAATTGATTTCACCAAAATCAATTATTGCCCATACTCAGAAAATACCCAAGAAAACGGCATTTTACTATCATCAAATCATCTTCAGCATGTCCGAGCTAGTCCAGAAAACAGGTTTTGGAACCCGAAAACGTGAAAAAAAAATTTTGATCCAAGTGGACGATCACTTGGTTTTAATGGTTTAATATACAACTTGGGTACTGCCAACAGAGTACTACATTCAGACACCGCTACTTTGAAACTACATTCTACCACCACCCAAGTACCACTCCCTAAGCACTTCCACCTGAGTACCGATACCACTTTCTTGGTACTACCACCTTCATACCTGGATACCCCACGGGATACGAAATCACTCCAAAACTGTGGTTCCTGTAGGTTTTGAAATCTTTCTATATTTCAACCTCAGTTCTACTATATTATCCATCTACCAACTAAACCAAGTAGTCGTCCAGGCTGGGGGAAACTTGCCAAAAACGAAATTTGCCAAATACGAAATTTGCCAAAACGAAATTTGCCAAAACGAAATTTGCCAAATCGAAATGCGCCAAAACGAAATATGCCAAAACGAAATTTGCCGAAACGAAATTTGGCCAGCGAATCAACAGGGGGGACCAAGGCAGTTTTTACGTTTTTTTTCAAAATTTTCGAAAACTGTGTCCTAACCACCTAAAACACCCCAAACAACCAAAACCTCCTAAAACAGCAAAAACCACCCAAAATCACACTAAACAACTCAAAACACCCAAACCACCGAAACCATCCAAAACTACACTAAACAAAAAATTTGCGGGAATTTGAATTTTTAGTCTGAACCAACCAAACCAAGTGGTCGTCCACTGGATCGATTTTTTTTTTACATTTTTGGCTTCTAAAACCCGTTTTCTAGGCTAATTCGTGCACGCTTAACATGGTTTGACAGTGGCAAAAATGCCGTTTTCTCAGTTATTTTTTGAGTTTTGGCAAATAATTGATTTTACCAAAATCAATTATTCCCCAAAAACTCAAAAATTTCTTCATAAAACGTGATTTTACCACTGTCAAACCATGTTCAGCGTGCACGAATAAGTCCAGAAAATAGGATTTGAATCCAAAAACGTAAAAAAAAATCGATCCAAGTCGACGACCACTTGGTTTGGTGGTTCAGACTAAAAATTAAATTAAATTTATAAATTTTAATTTTTGTTTGATGAAGTTTTGAATGGTTTCTGGTGGTTTTTGTGTTCTGGGTGGTTTTGTGTGATTCTGGGTGGTTTTGGGTGATTTTGGATGGTTTTCGCTGGTTTGGGGTGATTTTAGGTGGTTAGAACAGTTAGGACACAATTTCGAAAATTTTGAAAAAAACGTAAAAACTGCCTTGGTCCCCCTGTTGGTTCGTTGGCCAAATTTCGTTTCGGCAAATTTCTTTTGGCAAAACATACGTTCGGCAAATTTCGTTTTTGGCAAGTTTCCCCTAGCCGTCGTCCACTTATCAAAAAAAAATTACATTTTCGGGTTCCAAAACCTGTTTTCTGGACTAACTCCGACATGCTGAAGACGGTTTGATAATAGCAAAATGCCGTTTTGTCGGGTATTTTCTGAGTATTGGGCAATAATTGATTTTGGTGAACCAATTATTACGCAAAACTAAAAAAAACTCGAGAAAACGTCATTTACCACTGTCAAACAATCTTCAGAATGCACGAATTAGTCCAGAAAACAGGTTTTGGAACATGAAAAACGTAACAAAAACAATTGCTCCAAGTGGACGACCACTTGGTTTGGTTGGTTCAGACTAAAAAATTAAATTCCCGCAAAATTAGAGTTGTCGGCGAATATACCTGTCGGCGAATATACCTGTCGGCGATTTACTTGTCGGCGAATTTACCTGTCGGCGAATTCGTGTCGGCGAATTTACTGTCGGCGAATTTACTGTCGGCGAATTTACCGTTTTCCCAAGAACGGCTCTAGGTGAATTGAACCTCTACAAATTGACCTCTACAATTGAACCCCGGTAAATTGACCCTCCGGTAAATTGAACCTCCGGTAAATTGAACCTCGGTAAATTGACCTCCGGTAAAATTGAACCTCGGTAAATTGACCTCAAAATTTGTCTTGAGAGGATTTTTATTCAAAAGATTTTAACGCTTGTGTCATATGCATCCCTACCACCAGCCTTGAGCATGGGCTGTATAATAAAGGGAAAGGAATATTCAAAGGCCACTTGATCCTCTTATTCAACCTTAATGGTCCAGATCCACTCTCAGTTATTCAGATCAACTCTCAATGATCCAGAACCACCCTCAGTGGTTCAAGTCACCTCAAATGGTCCAGATTGACCCTAATGGGTCCTTATACACTTTCACCAGTCCAGATTCACTACAGATAGTTTAGATCCATCCTCAGTGGTCTTGATTTAACCGGGACGTGAAAAATCTTTTGGGTGTCCTCTTGGTCCATTTGGGTGCGAGTAAACAAAAATGCAGTCAACCTCTCAGTTATAAAATTTTAAATTATTCATTTTTTGTCATTGAAGAGCTCTTATAATTTAAATTGTCTTTCTAATCACCTCAGTTCTACTGGATGATCCATGCACCAACTAAACCAAAATTTTTTTTTAACTTTTTCGGGCTCCAAAACCTGTTTTCTGGACTAATTCGGCATGCTGAAGATGGTTTGATAGTGGTAAAATCCGTTTTCTCGGCTATTTTTTGAGCTTTGGTAAATCGAGTTTTGGTGAAATCAATTATTTCCCAAAACTCAAAAATACCCGACAAAACTGCATTTTACTACTATCAAACATCTTAAGCATGCCGGAATTAGTCCAGAAAATAGGTTTTTGGAACGTGAAAAACGAATTTTTTTTTGATCCAAGTGGACGACCACTTGGTTTTGCAGCACCCAGGTAGTCGTACCCAGATTGGGGAACTCAGGTAGTGTAGTGGTACCCGGGTAGTAATATTAGTAATAAAGTGCTTTTATATGATCCAACCTCAGTTCTACTGGATAATCCATGCACTAACTAAACCAAGTGGTCGTCCACTTGAATCAAAATTTTTTTTGTTTTTCGTGTTCTAAAACCTATTTTCTGGACTATTTCGGGCATGCTTAAGATGGTTTGATAATAGCGAAATGCAGTTTTGTCGGGTATTTTTGATTTTCGGGAAATAATTGGTTCACCAAAACTCGATTGTAGCAAAACTCAAAAAATACCCGAGAAAACGGCATTTTACCACTATCAGACCATCTTCAGCATGCCCGAATCAGTCCAGAAAACAGGTTTCGGATTCGAAAAAGTTAAAAAAAGTTTTTGATCATGTGAACGACCACTTGGTTTGGTTAGTTCAGACTTAAAAATTTCATTCCTGTAAATTTTTTACTGAAAGTGAGAGTCAAAAAAGTCAATGGGTACACTGAGAGTGCGAGTGCAGCTGCATATTACCGCGTGGATACCCTAAGGGATAGGAAACTACTCCAGAACTGGGTTACTGCAAGTCAAATCGCTGTTTTAGCATGATCAACCGTGCTGAGGACACGATTCTGGATAGGGTACAATGATCTTTAGCTACTTTCGGCTAAATGCAAAATTTTTTGGATACTGGAGGTGGATACCCATTTAGGGAATGTGGACCAGTGTGATTACATTACTCACCGTGGGAATAGGTTATCTCGGTACTATTCAATCAATGGATTGTTATTCATAGTTATCATAATATGAATGTACACGATTCATATTATATAAATGTAATATACGTAGTCTATTCGAATGTATGAATATACGGCGTAAATATAAATTACAATATTTAATTTTATAAATGCTCTTGATGGCTATCCAACAAGAGCGACTGCTGGGTACCCAAACCTGAGATCCCCACCGGGGGTACCAGGTGGGGATCATGGGTACCCCAGGTGGGATCTCAGGTTTGGGTACCAGCAGTCGCTCTTGTTGGATAGCCATGAGAATGAGCATTATTTTCATGCCAAACTTGAAAATAAAATATGAAAAATGGTGTGAAAATAGGTATGCATCCAGGTGGATTTGAACCTGTGACCTAGCGATGCTTATATGAAAATCCCTCCCTCCACTTTAAGAGTGTCTTCTACGGCTGCATGAAGCCTAAGTATTCCTCTTATACAGGTGTTCATACATTTTTTGACTCTAGACAGAAAAACCCAAAAAATATAGTTGAAAAAATGCGAAAGCGTAATATGTGGGAGACGAAGAAATCATGGATGTCAAAGCGTTAAAAAACTAAAAAGCGTTAAAAATTCAAACGAGAATTAATTTTTTCAAAAGCGTTAAAATTTTTAACGCAAGCGTTAAAATATTTTATCGCTTTTTTGAATTACAATTTTTGGTGCCCTTTAGTCAACCTCGATATAGTATAACGTCCTAGTACCGCATAAAACACACACCATGTTGAAGGCCACAATATATAGAACAACTACTGTATATTATTTTTGGTGTTGACTGAGCCATATTTATCGTATTCAAGGTTTTCGAAATGAGGGATAGTCCAGCAACTAAACGGGCAACCGGACATTTAGCATAATTTGTGCAATTTGTCCGCGGACATTTAGCATAACTTTTCGGTATGATTCGGGCAAAACAACCGAATCATACCGAAAAATTATGCTGAATGTCCGCGGACAAATTGCACAAATTATGCTAAATGTCCGGTTGCCAACTAAACGATCTAGAAGAGCTAAGGTGACTTTCTGATGTTTTTATGTTAGCTCACTTGCTTTGTTAGGAATTTTTCGATCCTGAGTATGATGAATTTGTGGCCTGGAAGAGTAAGCAATATGGTGGGTGGTTCGATATCTTACTCAATGATGGAAGCTTACAAAAAAGTCGTTTGCAAAGAAGCTGGATGTCGTGCTATTCTCAATAAAAGGGGGGCGAGAGTCTAGGGTAGTTAAAGACGTCTTTCGAAATATTTCTGTTATTCTTTAAGCTATCACATTGGGTTGCACAACAAAAAGGAGCCAGCATACAAGAGGATATGAATAATTCTCTTCTGAAGTTTATAATCACTTTTTGTCAATCAGTTAGCTTGATGGGGGATCAGGGTTTCATCGAATTTCTTGACTCTTTCGTAAACTCTCGTAAGTCTTTTATTCATTTCGCAAAAAATTTCGTGTTGTGGTTTCAGGGTTGAAGCTGAAAGGCTGGATCAAAAAGACTGCCAAGGATTTGCTACCTTCAAGAAATACTATGAGCAAGAGAATAGATGCCAAGCTAGAAGGCGTGAAGTTGATGTACTGACAAAATTGGAGCAGTTAAAAAGCATTGGCGGAGGACTAACACTGGATTTTGCCAAAAAGAACGTCGATTACCTTGCTGTGACTGCTCACTTTGTGGACAACAACTGGTCAGTAATATTGAGTTTGTGACACCATTGAAGAGTAACAACAAATTTTCAAGTGCAAGCAAGACTTTGTGATTGCCTTTTCGCCTCTCCACCTTCGGTCAAGAAGACAAGTCTATATGTGCAAAGCTTCTCAGCGAACAACTGCAAGAAATCGGTATACAAGCTCGTGATATGTCCAACCTCTTTGTGACAACTGATGAAGGGTCCAATGTTTGCTGTCTTGGAGGTGAAAACCATATGCCTGTATGTGCCACATTGGAGCAACAATTGCCAAGCGAGCTACCCGGCCGTACAAATCTCCGACCTGTCAAGCAAATGGAAGAAGCTTGTGCAGAAGTAGAAGTCAGCCTTAATCTCATGGAGAAATGGGTCAACAAGTTGAGGTGAGCAGGAAAAGCTACAGATTAAATTGTTATTTTTGGCTTAATGACTTTAGACAGAATAAAGAACTTCGTAATGCAGCTAGCAAAGCACTGAAGTCGCCAGCTGAGACCAGGTGGTTGTCTTACTTCAACATGTGGAAGCTCTCTGCAATAATATAGATGTTCTTGAAGCCGCAGTTAATCGAATTTGCCCAGATATGAACCAGCACTTGCACTACTTGAGATAGCTAAGAAGCCCTTCTTTCGATATTACCTAACCGTCCTTCGTCCTATTTCAAGAATGGTTGATGCCTTTCAGGTGCTACTTTACTTTTTTCTATTAGTTTGCTGATTTCCTATTAGTAGAAACAAGTAAGTATGACTGCCAGTTGGATTCTGCTGCACTCAGCACCAGTGTGGATTTCCCTGCTCGAACATTCTCGTCCTGGTGTCAATTCAGCATGGTGTGTTTCAGGGTTGCACCGGAAGACGAAAATATCGGAACGGAAATCGGAATCGGAACTCCGAAAATTTCGGAATCGGAAATCGGAATTCGGAACCCAAAAAACATCGGAAATCGGATCGGAAATCGGAACAAAAATGCATTTTTTAATTCGAATCAGGAGAGCCTATGTTGTTCCGAAAATTCCGAAATTTGATTCATTTTTTCGGAAATCGGAAATCGGGAATCGGAAGCCAAAAAACATCGGAAATCGGAATCGGAAATCGGAACTTCCGTGCACCCCTGGTGTGTTTCTATGGCAACTGCTGCATCAGTATCTTTCAAGCGTAAGATAGGAGATCTCTCAGATGGCTGGTTAACAAAAATGTCGGGAAGCTCAACAAGAAAGTGGCTCTCTGTGCGGCGTATCTGGACCCCTTCACTCATGCTCAGCTAAGAACAGTGTGCTCAAAATACCAGGATGGGATTACGAAAAGGTTGAGTGAATTTTACTCCTTTATATAAATCGCAGTAAATTTTAGAAAAAAGGGCGGTATGAAGAAAGCCCAGTCGATTTCGCCTGAAGTTTTGTCTGAACTCGTTACAACTGCCGTAGTGCTTTATTCCAACTTGCTCCGCCGACAGCTTTAGAAGGAGAGTTAAGCAATTACAGTCTTGTCGGTCCACATAAGTATCCGCTTGAATTTTGGAAGGAAAAATCAGAAGGTTATGTTTACAAATATGTTGACAATATTTAGTGAATTCTAATGATAATTTTGAAATTAGGTCTATCCTCGTCTTGCTCATCTAGCGAAGCTGATGTTTGGATGTCAAGCTCTTCTGCACAAGTGAGCGTGCATTCAAGAGCTCCGATGCATTGGGGGGATTTTACAAGAAACAGGCTGGATCCAGAAAAAATCGCAACTATAATTCAACTCCGTTCACTTTATCTGAGAGATGTTGTTAATTTTTTGTCATTTCATGAACTCAAACTAATAAGGCATGCGCAAAGTGGTTAAATGTCACGTTATTTACCTTGAAATTTTTTCAAGAACTAAGGTCAGAAGACATTTTTGAAGTATACTATAAAAAGCGTTAAAAAGCGTCCACTTCCAAAAAAACTTTGACTTATGATTAAAAATGCAATGAAACACGCTTTTTTGGTCTCTAGAGATACCCGTCTATTAGAGATCACCCTTCTAATAGAAAGTTCCCGTCTATTTCAGAGAATACGTATCAAGGCTTATAAGGTTACATAAGTTTGACCTGGCGTCAAACAGAGAACTGAAAAAAGGACAAACCCAGAGAAGAGACCTTAAGCCAAAGCGAAGGATGACAGCAGCTGAGGCCAAAACATGAGTGTGACCTGGCGCGATTTCGATAAAAAAATCTTTCCGTGTATGGTTCCGTTCGCTGTATTTAAATCTCCAGCTCTAAAGTCCGACGAAAAGTAGAGCGATATCTCATGGTCTATGAGTAAGTTATGAAAAATCATGATATGGTGTTATTGGGGTGTTTTTCACCCTTTGGAGCTGTGCTACTATTGAGACGTTTGGAGGTGGAAACCCAGATTTACAAGAAACTTGGGCATGCTTTACAAGAAAAGGTCCTAACATACGCTGGAAATTTCTTGCGTTAGTCTAAAATTACAAAAAAATCAACAAGGGTGGGACCGAGCTAACAAATCGGTACCCGTTGAGGGATAGGCCGATATTTTGAAGTACACTAAAAAAGCGTTAAAAAGCGTTAAAAAAAGCGTTAAAAATTTTAACGCTTTTTTTAACGCTTTTTAACGCTTTTGGGTTTTGACGAAACGCCAAGAATTTTAACGCTTTTTAGTTTTTTTAACGCTTTTGACATCCATGGAAGAAATGCAGCAAAATTTTGCTGAAATGCAGCAAAATTTTCGCTGCATTTTGTTGCAATTTTGCTGTTTTCAATAAACACACAACGCCAATTATTTTTGCTGCATTTCAGCAATTTGCGGTTTTTGCGGAGTAATACTTTTTCTCGCGTCAAATTACGCTATTCTAGCGTCAAAATACGCTATTCTAGCGTCAAATTGTGTTCTCATATGCCATTTCTCGCGTCAAATTACGCTATTCTAGCGTCAAAATACGCTATTCTAGCGTCAAATTGTGTTCTCATATGCCATTTCTTGTTTCTATGTGTTTCACGGGTGTTCATTCTTAATTTCAGTTGATCAGCCAACATAGAAGCCTTCGTTGAGATTGGACAAGTGAGAAAGCGTCAATTTGGTCTGAACTATCATCCTATCGCCCACTTTGAAGATGAAAACTGCCGAACAATGGATGCAGCTGAACAAAGGATCGTGGACCAAGTTCGTGTTTATTTGTTTTGTCTGGTATGTCTGGTAGTTCTGTCTGGTATGGTCAACGCCTCTTATCCAACAGCTACAGCGAAACTCGTCTCGATACAAATAGATGCTACATACAAGGTGAATTGGTTGGGATACCCGCTTATGGTAACATTTGCCCTTTTTATAAATTATGTATGCATGTACCATACAAGTGTTTAGGTCGCAGGATTCTTTATTGTGATAGGGAAGTTTTCATCTCTTATGTGGCACTGGTATCTGATGAGAGCGGGTGGGCCTATGAAGTCTTTATGAGAGCGATCGCTGGACTGTCCTGTCCTAAACCAGATGTGCTCATGGCGGATGGAGACTAATCAATTACACGAGGTAGCTTGTCTCAATCTTCACTGCCTTCTTCTTTATCTGTTTAACTATACTTTAGCTGCTGTTACTGTTTGCCTGCTGTGGAGAGGGGGATGTGCTATGTCGATATGTTTTGTTTTCATTGTTATCGCTTTGTTCTTTGAGTGTGGTATTTGGAATAAAAGTTGTCTGGTCTGAATCATGTGGCGTAGAGTATAATTTTGAAGATGTTGGAATAGGGATTGAGTAGAATAAAAAGGAAATAAAACAGGAAATAACGACCACATCTTTGACAGTGAAAGTTTTGAAGGTAGAAAGAAGTATTTTTATGGCAGAAAAAGCTATTACACGGCAGAAAAGCATTTTCACGGCAAAAATTCATTTTGATGGCAGATGAAAAGGGTCTTGCTTTTGACGCTAGAATAGCGTATTTTGACGCTAGAATAGCGTATTTTGACGCTAGAATGGCGTATTTTGACGCTAGAAAAACGTATTTTGACGCTAGAAAAATTTGACGCTAGAAAAAAGTATTTTGACGCTAGAAAAGCGTCTTTTGACGCTAAAATAAAGTACCACCCATTCGCAATAGCTTCCTCACATCCAGGGCATTAAAATAAGCTATTACTCGCCCTGAAAACACGCAAATTTCAGAGATCTGAATCGTGTTTTCGGGAAATATGCTAAATTTGTTCACCTCGTTCTGCCACTGTTACGGGCCTGACATTTCAACCTATTATCGAAAACCTCAGAAAAAGGAGCTGAGGTCTGATAGAGGAGTAAATTTGCACATTTGTTACCTAAGAAGTATGCAAAAAATGCAAATTTAGGGTGTTTATGCAAAAGTTAGATGAAAAACGCAAAAACATCTGTTTTTACTCGGAAAAATGCCAGTTGTTGCTTTCATTGGTCTTTAGTTTCTAAAATTTCAACTGTACGAAAATCGGCTCAACTGTTCTTGTAGCTGAATGTTTAGGCTACATTTGGTATAAAGATCATATGAAAAGTCTGTGTTTTGCACTTTTTCCTGTCGTGTATTTCAGATTAAACTTTCGTATTTTCAGGCGGTCAATGGTGCGAACGAGACGTGCTACTGTGGTGCGAAAAGAGCCAATGAGAAAGCAATCTATCGCTCTGAGGACTGTGGAAGCAACAGCGGCTACTATGGAACAAAAACAACAAGAAAATCTAAAACACACGATTCAAACAGGTCAGTTTTTTGTGTGATAGTTTTTTCGGACTTAGGTAGTGCCTTAATAGGTTCAAGTATCTCCCTGCTACCACAGCGTTATTTAACCTGTTCGTCTTTCAAGTATTCACTCGCTCTGCAGTCTGCTGAAGTGTCTCATCTAAGAAAATGACTGCTGAAGCATGGAAGATCGTCTTCATGAAGTGTGCCAAGAATGTCGTCAATGCTGCATCCGAAAGGACTGAAGATGCTCAGGTCGGATTGTGAAGCAACGTGACACCAAGGTTTTGTCTTCAATAGTTTTATAGGCACATTTAATTCTATTGTTTTAGGGTTATACAGCGCTGCTGCTAAACGCGAATACATTACTCGTCGTTTCCTCACCGCTTTGAGCTAAAGAACCAGGTGTTTGACATTGGGAAGGAAAGCAAACCAAGAGAACTTATAGTCGTTGATCTGAAAGTCAGTTTTCATTTGTTCAAGGGATTAATTCTCAGCCCCTCTATCTGCGTGCTCAAAATGGAATTCTAGGCGAACAGATGCGAAGAAGGCTTGGTGATGGCTTCCAGAACTACTTTCAATATAGAATAAAAATATCGAATTTTCGAATCGGGGCCTAAATGCGGGATGCCCAAATGCGGGATGCCCAAATGCGGAGGGCCCAAATGCGTGTCAGGGTATTAAAATGCCTTAATCCCCCTTGGAATTTCTTTCCGGGTTGTTTTTTCAAGGACCACAGCCAACGCCGGCAACCACAATTTCACACGTTGCATGCGCGCGGAACATCAACTTTTCGCGAAAATATTCAGGAATATTTTTAGTAAACTGCCGTATATCCTCTAATTGCTCGACATATTCTAATTGCTCGACATATTCCAATTGTCCGAGAATTTCCAATTGCTCGACATCCCCTACCTTGAGGACCTTCGTCCCAGGATAGAGAAATATTTGCAAACCTGTTTATTCGCAAATATTTATTCAAACAACAAAGTACAACACATAAAAACTGCAAATGAACAAATACCGTATTTCAACCAAGCTTCTTAACTGTTTCTTGAGAAGTTAGCTTGAAGCGGCTCTGAAAAAATATCGAATATTAATTTCAGAGAAACACTCAAACACTAACCCTCACGAACCCACTGCTTCCTGTTTATATTTGAGAGACGTTGGAGGCACAGGGGTCTTCAATGATTCCTCGTAGAATGGATACTGAATATAGAAAAAAACATCAAATATATCACTAAATTAATAGGCTACATTGTCCGGTTCAGGGTATTCAGCCACACAGACGCTTGCCGACGTCTCAGATCCTCGCTTAGCCAGTCTCTGCCACAATTCTTCAGACAAAATGGCATGAACGGTGAAATAAGGCGCAAGAACGTTTCCACACACAAATAGAGGATCTAAAAAATTTTTAAAGTGATGGACTTTTCAAAAACGATCCATTATTGAGAACACCTGTTGCACAGCACGAACACGTGGTGCATCATCACTACGGAGCACATCCTTAACACACTCCACATAGATACCTAAACAGAAAATAATGGTCCAAGAAAAAAGCCTTAGTAAACCGCAAAATTGGTAGAGCCAGAAATTGAACATGTTGTTTGCAGCGCTTGTGAATCTGTATGCCCCGATGTCTTCATTACATTTGGCCACGCAAGAAGATAGCTGAGAAAGAATCCACATGTCCACCCATCTTCATGACCGGAAAGCTAAATATCTCAACCGTGAGCAGAACTTTTAATTCAATATTATCGACGGACCTTATATTTGTCTTCAAGCGGGAAGGAATCAGGCAAATTCATCATTACAAATTTGTAAGCTTGCCAAATCTTGTTGCCTGAATCCATCTTGGACGGTAAGAAGAGGCGAAAAACAAACTATCTTACAAAAACTTCTGTATCCCAGAGTCGAAATACATCCAAATTAATATCCCGTCCATTTGAATGACAAGCCAACAAAGCAAACCTCAAAGCATCAGTTCCTTCAAAATTATTGTTTATTAGAACCGGCAGTTAATGATCCTCACCACATTCTGGAATACCCAGCTTAAAATCACGCTGCATACCAGATTTAGCAGTAGTCAGTTCCCTAAAATGTTTTTTAAAGGGGCATACCAGCGCGTTATACGGGCAATTCCAAATTTGCAAAAGGCGAGGAGCAGCCATATTTAAACGAAAATTATTTTTAAATTGCAAATTTGTCATTCAGTAAAGAGCTATAAGTTATGAAACGCACAGTATCAGTCTAATAACATTGATAGCTCAGTGATAATGTGCTGATGTAGTCTGAACGTTGTCGAGTCCGGTTCCATCACGCTGCATAGCTTTTGTATAAAAATGACTAATTTGTATCTAGAAACAATTTCGTTGAATATACCTGGTCCCCGCTTTTTGTGGATTTGAAATTGCCCGTGTAACGCGCTGCTATGCCCTTCCAAGAAATGTACAAGTGGGACGCAACTAACTCGTCAACTGAAAACTCTACAACGAAAAATTCGATTAAAAGGCGCTCTATGGACGGTCTCAAGGGTAGTTATTTCGAATTTTGCCGTTAGCGAGTTTCGCCAAGGGGAAGTTTCTGCTTTCGCGAGATCCCCGGTAGGTAAGTTTCGCCATTGTCGAGATTCGACGTTGCTTCACAATTTTTTTTAGCATTGGCTAGTATTTTGCGTTGACGAGTCATGGCGTTGACAAGTTAGCTGCGTCCCGTGCAAATTTAGGCAAAACAACATACTTGGGATCCAAGTTTCCTTCTTCCAGCTTCTTTATGAGCTCATCCAGCGTAATTCCACGAATCATGTCCAATGGATCAGTGACATTGCCCAAGGACTTACTCATCTTCCTTCCTTAAACTTAGCGGTGAAAAGAACAGTGAGAACAATAATAAAAAAGAAAAAATTACCGTGCGCATCACGAATGACAGCATGAAGAAAAACCTAGGCAATTACAACATAAAAATTGACTTGAAGGACTATGGTTTTTAGGCGCAGCGGTTGTCCCCCGACAATTCAAATTTTTTTCTGAATCATCGAACTTCTGTACGGATTTTTGAACTTGATTTTTAACAAAACAAGGCCTAGAACTTAATTTTAGGCATAGTTTTGTAAAAAAACCAAGTAGAAAAATACGTATAGAAATTCAATGATTTAAAAAATTTGAATTAGTGGGGGTCAACCGTTGTCGGAGACGGCAATGGCCCTTTAATAATTTATCAGAGTGAAACCTCATCAAAGGGAAGTTTCCCACACAATTCCTGCGAGAAGAACACCATTCTGGCTACCCAAAAGAACAAAATGTCGTGCCCGTCTCCATCAGATGACCAGGAAAGAATCGCTCAAAATCCTTGGTCTTTTCAGGCCAACCCATGATTGCAAAAGGCCACAAGCCAGCAGAAAACCAGGTATCCAACACATCTTCATCTGTAAAACATCTCTAGATAATAGATAGTAGTCTTGATCACATTATATTACCTTGTTTGACTGTGATCTTGCTAATATCGACATTGAACTTAACGGCAGCCTTGCAAATAGCTTCACCCTCAGTGTACGCATCCACCCTAACACAATAACAGCACTATGAAGCCAGAGAAAAGTATTAGACAAACAATATCGATCATCAATAAGATCTCCTTCAGGAATGTTCAGATCATCGATCAAAACAAAATAGGCTGGAATGCGATGGCCCCACCACAGCTGCCTGCTAATACACCAGTCACTGAAAAAATATACCGCTACAAGAAGTGAAATATGATAAATGCGTTTACCGGCTATCTTCAAGATAGCGCTTCCAAGCCACATGGTGAATATCGGGAATTATTCTAAATATTCGGAATAAAAAACAACACATAGTCTATGGATTTGATTTACTTGAGGTCACCGTTTTCTACTACTTCCAAGGCCTTTTGACACATCACAGAGCACTTCACATACCATTGCGACTTTATCATTGGCTCAATTACGTCCTAAACAGAAGTTACTAACAAGGTTCACTGTTAACCAACCACAAAAACGAAATAAAAACTTACAGACGATCGGCTGAAACGAAAACTATTAGATCAAATAGATGACTAATAGAAATTTCTAACCTGCAAATGGGGACTACCATTGGATTGTCAGCAACTCCACGAAATAAACCCTCGGACTTCAAAGCCTCAATCACTTTCATTCTAGCATCAAAACGTTTCATACCGGAGAATTGTCCCTGTAAAGATCATATCAATAGGATATATGCGATAATTCATCTCGAGTCATGATCACAAATGGTGTTAAAAACAGGGAAACCTACACAATTGTCAAGCAAATAGCCATCATCGGAGAGTATGTTAATAAAGTGCAATTTGTGTCGCAGACCCACTTCATAGTCTACATGATCATGAGACGGAGTGATCTTCACAGCACCTAGAATTCAAATCAACAGGTTAGAAGAAGAAACAAATATAGATTGCCTGTTCCGAAACCCATATCCACGAATGAATCCGCAATGATCAAAAGAAAGCGATCCAGAAAGGGATGCTTGCACTTCTAAAATTTCATCACAAAAATTATTTTACACAGAGCAGAAGCTAATCAAACCTTGCCAACAAGATGTCGGTAACGATCATCCTCCTACAAACAAATTGATGCAGCCTATATAAGTTATCTAATGCCTACAGGGTGCACAGCAATAGCGACATCTCCAAGCATTGTTTCGACTCGAGTTGTGGCTACAACCAGTTCCTCTTCCGAGTTTTCCACACGATAAGCGAAGAGACGAGAACACCTAGGATACAAAGAATAAGAACAGCCTGAAAAACTACATACTCACCGAATTTTACATTTCCCTCATATCCAGGCACCTTCAAAAATGTGCCCTTCGTAAATTCCTTCTTGTTCACCTTAAAATTGAAGTAAGAGCAGTGGAAGTAAGACTTCGTTTTGAAGAACCATAACCCCTTTCACAGGTACTTTGTACTAAAGCTGATGATTCTACTTCGATAGTATTTTTGGTACGGTACTTTTGCCCAAAATCGGCTCGGTTTTCAGTACAATATGCCGTACCGTCCTCACCTCTTTTGACAACGTTTCTGACTCGGTTTGATCAATTGTTTTTTGTAAGGATACTTTCACATAATGATTTCTAAAAACGGGGTTTTTGTTCAAACTGCTGGTCTGGATTTTCGTCTAGATTAACACTGAGCAAGATCCTAACTTATGACAATCTAAACCAAACAAAAACTAGTTTGACGAATGAGTTGATGGCAAAATTCAAATTTAGAATTTGGCGAATTTAAGAGCGAAATCGTCAAAACAGCACCCGGAATTACCAATGAAGCGTACCTCAATATCAGAGATAGCTGAACGCAGTGTGCAGGACCAATTAACCTGCAATATAAACAAATTGTTAGTCCCAATTTCGCCGAATACTCACCAAACGATTGCTTCTGTAAATAAGTCCCTGCTCACGCAAGCGTATGAAGCTTCAGTCACAGCGCGAACGACTGAAGATTTTCAACAATAAAATAAGAGAAATTCGCAAACTCTACCCTTCTGATCCATCGAAAAAACGTGGCGGTCCCAATCAACACTTGCTCCCAACTTTTTGATTTGGTCATGAATGGTATGCTGCTTCCTTAAAATCTCAAAATAGTTGCAGACAGCAAAGGAAAATTCAGTTAAATGTTACTCGTCCTTCCACTTCCACACCTCCTCAATGAATTTGTCTCGTCCCAGATCATGCCTAGATAATCCCTTCTCACGCAGTATTTTTTCTCGACCACCACCTGAGTAGCAATTCCTGCGATTTAAAAAAAAATTTCAAAGGCATTAAGATGGCGATTCGCGAAAGTTTACCAGCGTGATCACAGCCTAAAATTTTAATATAACACTATTGTAAAACGTAAAATTCGTGTTAAATACACCTGGATTGTAAAGAACGGTCTTGCCTTTCATTCTATGCCTGAAATAACAGAACAAATAATTTGAGCACCATAATCGCCACATACCATCGACACATTACGTCTTCCACCTAATATAAATGATAAGCAAACGGTTGTGGGTAAAAGATGGCTAAAAGGGGCGGTAAAAAGGGCCAGATAGTTAACTATCTTCTGTCTTTTAGAATACCTACTCCTTCCATCTCTAAGTAAATCTCCATGATAAATTTTTCCTCCGATAAAATCTGAAGCGGTAAATTTTCCCCTAAGTTTTTAAGGTCACAGGTTAGAAACCTGGTAAAGCAGACATTCTTTTTCCTGAAATAATAGTGATTAACTAATTTATTTAAAGATCAGTAAGCCTCAGAGTGGGTATGGCAACTAGTAGTTGAGTTGCCAACTACCTGGTACCTCTCCTTAATGGGTATCCACCTCCAAATTAGGGATTTTGGACTTAGCTGAAACGAATTAAAAATGATTGTAACCTATCTAGGATGATGTCCAAAGCACGGTTTGATAATGACAAAATAGCGATTGGACTTGCAAGACACCAGTTCTAGTTTTGTATCCGATAGGGTATTCAGTTGGTTCTCAGGTTGCTGCACCTCGATATGGGTATTGAAATAGAAGTGCTAGGTAGTAGTACCAGGTAGTGGTACAAACGCTCAGATAGCTTAGGCTTCCTAAGCCTTAAAAATAGCCTACAAAATGGCATTCCCCTATTATCAAAACTTCTTCAGAATGCTCAAATTGGTGCAAAAAGTTAGTTTTTAAAACCAAAAAAGATATAAAAATCGAGCCAGTGGACAAGCACTTGATTTCGTTGGTGCACGGTTCATTCAGTAGAACTGAGATTGGAAATGAGATTATTTTAAAAACCACAAAGAACATTTTCTCGTGGATGGGTCATAATTGACTAACTACGAGTAAGCTGGTTTCTGTAAAAAAAAAATGAAAAAAAACCAAGGATGACTAATACTTAAGTATTGTTAGCGACAATAATAGCAACTACCGACCATTAGCACAAAAAAATAATTTGGGAGTAGTAAAGAGGTAAGAAAAATACAGTTAACTATTCGGCCCTTTTTACAGCCCCTTTTTACCGGTCCCTTTTTGCAGCCCTCTTTTTACCCAGTACCAGGCAAACATACATCGCGAATTGATATAAAAAATCGTACAGTGGTTGCCAACGCGTGTCCTACATGCAAAGATCCAGTCACGTTCGGTGGAGGCATGACAACGGTGAAGTTTCCTTTGGGGTGGGCAAACTAAATACTTAGTTGAAACAAATCTGAAAAGTCACAAGTACTTACTTAGATCACGACCATACTCTGGACGAAAAAAGCCTTCCTGAAACCACTAAGATAAAAACACTAAAAGGATTGCGCATATACTACCTTCTCCCACCATTCATACCACGCTGCTTCCACAAAAGTTGGTGAATAAATAGTAGGCAGCGGCAGACTCACATCTAAAACAAGATTAACCGGGTCAAAAGAAAAAATAACAAAGGTAAACCTTTCTTGTCGCCCGTCTTAGTGTTTCCCTGATACAGTACCGGAGCCCTTGATCTTATTTTGTTGATCTTCTTCTCTACTCTGCTCTCACCAGGATTTTAACCGTCGAAGTTTCCATTTTTCTGAATTTGCAAAATGAAGACAATGGGATAGGGAATCGAAATAAAAGACTGCCAACCGACTCGTTACAAATACTGACTCGTTACACCGACTCGTTACATTGACGACTCGTTACACCGACTCGTTACACTTTTTCCAATTACTTCCAAATCTTTACAAAACAAATGACTGTTCAAATTTTGACCTTTTTAAATGTTTTCATTTCATGAAGTTGCTATAAAGGTCGAGCTTTGGCACTTTGAAATTTCGACCATTTGCTGTTTTGGCATGTTTTCGTCACTGGAGCTGGGCAAAAATAGTCTCTAAATGCATTTTTGATCAAAGTCTTGCTCGGAATTATGTCTAAGGTAAGTGAGTGCGCGCATCTCTAACCAATCAAGCCCCCTGCGCCCCTTCGGGGCGCAGGGGCTTGGTTGCTTGGGGTTGACACCCACATATACCTTAGACACAAAATCACTCGAAAGTGACTCTGGATGCATTAAAAATGTATGCATGCCAGAACTTATATTATGCGGTAGGCCCAGTTAACAAAACTATGTTCAACACCTTTCTTTTACACTAAATTGGCCCCTTTTTGGTCCATCTCCGCCCAATACAGCCCTAAATCCATTTCAAATGGTCGAAAAGTACTTTAGGTTTAAGTTGCAATTTTGAAAAAAAAAAGTGTAACGAGTCGGTGTAACGAGTCGTCAATGTAACGAGTTGGTGTAACGACTCGTCAATGTAACGAGTCGGTGTAACGAGTCAGTATTTGTAACGAGTTGGTTGTATTACCAAATAAAATTATCATGTTGTTCATAAAGTTCGCGAAAATCCCTGAACATTTTGTTTTTGACTTTTACTAATTTGTTTTTCACTCTTATCCACCTGACCACTCAAACCACCCAAAATCTGGAATTCTGGGCAATTTAGCCCATCGAACCGGAATTTGATCCGCTAAATCCCTTTTTCGCATGAGTTTACCCCCTACGGCAAACCCAAAAAAAACCAGTTATTTCTGGCTTTGGCCACTCCGGAGTGGTCTCTGAGCATTTCTGTATTAAGCCGGGCAGGAATACACTATTTGGGGTAGCCCGAAAGTGCGTTTTTCAAGGGCTAAGTATTTGTTAGGCCGTTTAAACGATAGAAAACGGCCAAAAAGAGTGTGAGAAGGACATTTTCGAATAAAAAAATTCGACTGCCCTGGTCCCCTGTGCTTTATGTCCATTTTTGCCTTTCCCCCCTATGGTTTTTGCCATTTTTTTAGTTTACCCGTTTGTCACTGGAGCTGGGGCAAAAAGAGTCTCTTTATGCATTTTTGATCAAGAGTCTTGCTCGGAATTATGTCTAAGGTAAGTGAGTGCGCGCATCTCTAACTCTCAAGCCCTGCGCCGTTCTATGTTTAAACGTCCTGAAAAATACTTAGACTTTAAAAAACCCACTCTTGGGTTACCCAAGTAGTGTACTTAGCCAAAAGCCGTCGCTGTAGTGCTTTATATAATCATAACAGATGTTGCTGGTTCGAATCAGCCAGTACAGGGCAAATTTCCACAAAAAGGTCGCATTTTGTGCCAAAAGGTGGTACTTACCGTTTATCCTTCCGATAATTCTATAAAACACTAGTAATGACAAAAAAAAGATTCAAAAAAATCAGTTTTGAGCTGGTACCACTAAATAAATTATATAAAAATCATGTTTTTTTAACTCAGCGATCTCCACATACTTGGTCGAGTAGCTACACAATTAACGCCTAGACACGGAAGCTTTAAAATTGCTCGCGACATTTGATTTTATCTCCCAGCGTATCATACTGACAGAAGTACCTGAAAAAATATTCTGCAAGGGATTTTGAAAAATTCTGCACAGAACACTATCTGCCAGCCTCTCTGATCTACTAGATTTTGGCTACTGTATCAGCCTCCGACACTGACAGATCTTGCCCTATTATTTTGAAAATCAGGGTAAAATCTATTAGTCTTACAAGGAGGGACTCTGACTGTGACTGGGGCAACTTCGACGACAAATTTTTTCTGCATATTCTTGTAGAGCGTGCCTAAGTTCCTGACAAATCTGACTCCCCAGATTGGTACAAGGGTCATCAAATTCAAAACATCTCAATACCCATTCTATAAAAAACAAACCCCTATCATGGTTTTTCATTGCTGACCCTTGAGCCATGGTTAATTTCTAAAATTTTGTTAGCTTTCAGAGGTGGAGAGCCAAATTCACATGTTTTTGTGGACAGAATGGTTATCATTGTGAGAATCATGATTTTTTGGCGCTACCATGTCAGCAAAAAAAAATGATTGCGAAATAATAGAATTGCGATAAGGCTGAATTGCGCAAAAATACAATTGTTCAAAAATTGGAATTCGTAAAAATTAAATTCATTTGAAAATATTTCGCAAAAATAGGGTTTTCGAAAGAAAAGGGTGGCATCGACTCAGATCCCGGAAACTGAGAACACGGACAACTCAGCTTCGGGACAACTGATCTCAAAATAAATTCATATATAGGACAACTCAGATTCGGACAACTGGCACAAAAACAATTGAGATCATACAAAATTGGTCCAAAACAATTTAAATAAATAAAAACTGTCTTAACACGATTCGTTTTTAGGACAACTCATCCAAATAAAACTCATCTTTTTGACAATTGGGCGGGAAATAATTTGATTGTTTGAAATTGGTCTTTTGTACTTTTGAAGTAATTTTTTGTCTGTTTTCGTAGGACTCACCTATTTATACTTAATTCGTTGTCTATTCGATGACAATTGTCTGTGTTTGTCGGTAATGGATGGAGTATTACTCTTTATCATAGGCTTGGATATCCACCTGAATGCTTCGAAAAAATAAAACTTAGCCAAAATCAAACAAATCACGTAACTTGATCTAAAATCGCTTCACGAAAACCGGTTTATTGTGACTAAAATACGATTTTGCACACATAAACTTCAAACTTGGGATAGGTACCACGTGGTCGGTGGATATCCACTGATAGCCGAAAATACAAATTTCTTAAAATTATAAACAACCCATTTTTTCTACCCGAAATTGTGTGTGAATTGGTTTGTCACGACCAAAATGACGATTCCAGCCACTCGAAAACCGAAATCCATGGTAGATAGCTACTGGTCAGGCGGGTATCCATGTGGATGGCCTAAAAATAAATTTCTTTAAGTTAAAAATAAACCATGCTATGATATGTAATCGTGCGGAGAATCGTGTTTGATAAGACTAAAATTGTTATTTTGCTCACCGAAATTCCAAAATCTGGGGTGGGTACCAATAGTAGATGTATATCCACCTGGCCGAGCCGGAATTTTTTCGCCAGAAAAAATTAAAAGTGGTCATATCGAAAAAACTAATAATGATTTCATCCGTAAAATCGTGTGGTTAATCCTGTCTGATAAGACCAAAACTGTGACTTAACCCACCCCAACCCCAAAATCCAGGGTAGGTATCTCATGGTCAGGTCGTTATGGATGGATGGCCTTAAAAATTAAAAAAAATTTGAATCGAAAACAAATCATCTTATCATATGCAAAATCGTGTGGTATATGCTTTGTTAGGACTGAAATTGCGAATTTTTTTCACCGAAATCCGAAAAACTGGGTAGGTACCACCTGGCCGGCTGGACCACCAAAACCAAGTGGTCGTCCACTGAATCAAATTTTTTTTACGATTTGGGTTCCAAAACCAATATCTGCACTAATTCTAGCATGCTGAAGATGGTTGACATTGGTGAAATCACGTTTATCGAGAAATTTTTGAGTTATTGCTTACGATTGATTTATCAAAATCAATCGTTAGCAATAACTCAAAATTTGTCGATAAAACGTAATTTTACTACTATCAAACCATCTTCGGCATGCTCGAATCAGTTGAAAAAATGAGTTTTGGAATCCGAAAACGTAAAAAAAATTTGCTCCAAGTGGACGACCACTTGTTTTGGTGGTCCAGCTGGCCAGGTGGTACCTACCCGGAATATTGGATTTCGGTACGTGAAATCAGAGTTTTAGTCTCATTTAACCCAATCCCCTACAGGATCCCACATATGATAGCATGGTTTGTTTCGATCAAAATTTTAAAATTTTTCAGGCCATCCAGGTGGATATGCACCTGAGCAGAAGTACCTACCCTGGATTTTGGGTTGGGTGGCTTAAGTCACAGTTTCGGTCATATCAAACAGGCCTAACCAAACGATTTTACGTCAAAATAGTTGTTTGTTTTTGATTGATTTTAATATTTTTTGTTTTTCAGTTATTCCAGTACACATCACTGGTCAGTGGTACCTAACTTGTGTCTCGGCCTCCAAGTGAGTAAAATCGTAATTTCGTTCTATCAAACGAATATTTCACAGGAGTTTGCGTATGATTGGATGGTTTATTTTGAGTTTGACCAAGTTTTTATTTTCAGGCCATCCAGGTGGATATCCACCTACCCGATTGTTACCCACCTCAGGTTTGGGGTCTCGGGTAGATAAAATCGTAATTTAAGGTCTTATTAAACAGATTTGTAAGACTATTTTACGTACGATAGTATGGTTTAATTGTAAAATTGACGAAAATTTTGATTTCGGGCAAAATGCACAGTTAAAAGATACGGAAAGGGTAAGTTAAAGTAAAAAGGCAGGAAACAAACATTAATGACAAGAAAAGACCAAAAGCCTGATATGCCTACATTGAAACACGAAAGGGTCAAGTTGGCAGAAAGTCAACCTATTTCAATTCAATTGCCCCATAATTCAAAATTTTCCGCCCAATTGTCAAAAAGATGAGTTTAGTTGGGATGAGTTGTCCTAAAAAATGAATTCCGCATTAGGCGGGTATTCAAAAAGATCAGTATATTGTGTGAGTTTGTCTATATATGAATTTCTTTTGAGATGAGTTTTGAAAAGCCGAGTTGTCCGTGTTCTCAGTTTCCGGGATCTGAGTCCGATGCCACCAAAGAAAAGGTTTGACAAAGAATTGTTTGCTAAATAAATGGTTTGTTTAAAGTTTTCAACAGCCCGTCGCACTTTTTAGCTCTGTTCCGATACAAACATATTTGTAGCTCCTGTTACTTCGCTTTATTTGCACCCCAAGCATCTATTAATCACACTTGATCTTACAAGCCATTTATTTATATCCCGCCATAACGACACACTATCTCAATCATTCATATCCATTAACAACGAATGACATTGAACATAATGGAGGATTTTCCCAACATCATATTTTGAAGCTATGTTCTTTCTTTGGAGGCAAATTCTTTTGTCTCCGCCCTAAGCTGGCTGGTGTCCCCGTTGCAAAGTGACGAGATGAGCCTCCTGAAGCGAACACTCTGCTTCAGGCGCCCAAGCCAACGCCAGAACCGAAGCTTCTTCCCATCCTCCGTGCCCATTGCGTATTTGAGGGAGTTGTGCCAGGCTTTCGAGTGAGTTGTAGTCTTGGCCTTGCCCTCCAAGTCAGCGCATAGCAGTTCATAGCCCACAGAAACATTGGTCTTGCGCCCCGAGCCACATCTCCAACCATGTCTAAAAAGAGGTAGAGTCAAGCAACAGTAAAAAAAGAGGCTGTAAGAAATTACATCGACGAATTACTTAAAGGGCATGTTCGTGCGTGATGAACACAATTTTTTAAAATAGAAAAGGCGCGAACCAGGCGTGCCAGAGATTTGAAAAAGATTAAAATTTTGTATATGAATTTAAATTTCGTCAACACCAGCAATTGTGTGTGCAGCGAAAGGCAATGAGTACCAAGTTAACCACCCTCAGTCAGCCGGTTGGGTCTCGAGTTAAATGAGCTGGGCCTTTGGTGTCCTCGTGCTTTGAGTTTGAATTCGCCGAGCCTTTGGTTCGGTGTTTGGTTGTTTCGGGTAACTGCTTCCGGTTGGTTATCCCTCGGTTTCGGTTTTCTGTCGAGTTTTAGATTTGCCTTTGGTTCTGCCTCTATCGTGCGTGGCTGCACACTTGTATAGCGAACAGGGCGGAACAAGTAATAATCCAATTTTTCATACCAACTCTTCTCGATTTTCTCGTTTTTTGTAGATCTGTCAGGTAAACAAGACTTTCGATTTCGGTTACCTGAACCGAAATCGAGGGATAACAACAGGAAGCAGTTAAGTTACATAAACAACACCGAACCAAAGGCTCAGCGAATCCAAAACTCAGATCACGAGACACTCTGAAGAGCGTACAGCTCAGCCTCACTCGGGACCCGACCCGGCTGAATGACAGGGGTTAAGTTG
>SADC01000228.1:0-172630 GCA_004194705.1 Ditylenchus dipsaci
ATGGCAAACGCTTCACGGCTGATTTAGGCTCTGCCGTTTTGGTAATGCTGTTAACTTATGATGGTTTAAATAAACTTATTTGATTGCAGCTAGTTGATGGTGCGGGATCTATTGCTTATGCGTTAGATACATTTGCTTGGCCGCCCTACTTTTTAGTGCTTCATTTAACACAGCCTCACAGTCCACTTTACATCATAGTAGCTTGTCTTCTAAACTCATATAACTGCCCTATTCGGAGAAACATTTGACTCCGCAGTCATCAAAAAATTTCTCGATACCATTAAAGGAGGCAGTTTCTTGCCAGCAAGTTGGAAAGAGGCTACTGCGTGCTGAAAGATTCAGCTATAGCTGGAGGAGTTGCTGCTGTTGGTTCAATACCCTTGAATTTGATCGTACATGTTCAATTCTTGGTATCTTATGCCAGCTGCTGCTATTGTACCAGGTTCCCTTTATTTTTTATATACCCCGGCATTTTGTTTGTATTAAACAAAGTGGTAATAACCCACTTATTTGCGAGATCAAAATTTTTATGTAAACCAACAAAAAAGTCCATCCAGGCTAAGTCAGGCGATCGAAGTGCCAGGACTCTGACCAATCCACCTGTTCAGAAAATGAAAAATTACAAAGAGAATTACCGAAATGTGACTAGCTCATCATAACATGAATACCAGTTGGTCGATAAGCAAAAATAACTCAATTTTTTATTCACCAGAACGCGAAAATAATGCCTTTTTTGAGCTTCTGAGGCAATTTTGGTCGCTATAGGGTGTTGCATATAAGGGGGAAAGGAAATAATTTTGCAAGTACTGAACTAAATGTGCAAAAAAAATTTGAACAAATGACAGACGGAGGTTTTCTGATGAGCGGTCGTGCGAAAATATGGATACTCGGGAAAAAAAGTTATGGCCAAAACAAATGTGGGAGAAATAGCTTGGATCGACCTGTATATCACAAATATGCCCTAAAAACAATTTATTTCAAGATTCATTTATTTAAAACTCAAAATGATAACAAACAAACAAAAACAAATCTAGAAAACATTTTAGTATTGAGAATTTCATCAATTGATATAAAAAAATTAGAAGACAGCAAAAGCTTGTTAGGTATGTAGATTCAGTGACTGCAAAGCTGTAAATTCAGTCATGTGACTGCCTTGTGCTGATTCATAATCATTATTATATAAATTTGTTGAGTATTTAGTCTATTTTCTAGATTTAATTTCTAGAGTTTTTAGCCATTTAGGTTTGAAAAAGTGGCTTCCCGTGGCGCAGTGCTAAGCATTTGCGTTTTTTTGCACCAAAAATGGTCTTTCAGGTTCGATCCACGTGGTGCCCATGCTATTTATTTTGGTTGTTTTGGCCAGTTCTAGGGTATTTGGGTTTGCTGATTCCGAATGTGGGTCAAAAAAGTGTAATTAACCTCTGAAACTGGTCAAACAAGCCAATAATAATAGCATATCACCACGTGGGATCGAACCTGCCCCACAGTGTTCTCAATAGTCAGAGGCAGAATGGAAAGTCAGAATGAAATTCAAAAATTCTGACAGTCAGAAAGCGCGGAAATTATTCTGACTGTCAGACTTTTTCTGACTCTCAGAAATGACGATCAGACAGGAAAAAACAGCGTGATTTTGATCGATTTTTTTTCTGACTCTCATTTCTGACAGTCAGAAAAAATTTCCCGTGCTTCCTGACTGTCAGAATTTTTGAATTTCATTCTGACTTTCCATTCTGCTCTGACTATTGAGAAACTGCTGCCACACCATTTGGTCCAAAAAAACGCAAATGCTTACGCACTGCGCCACGGAAGCCACTTTTTCAAACCTAAATGACTTTCGCCCCTTCTTCAACTAAGAAGTCAACCAAGAAAAAAAGGCTTTCGCCCCTTCTTTAAGTGCATAAAACAAATTTTTTGAAAATAAATTACATTTTTTAAGATAGCTACATCTACTGCTGGAGCCATGATTCATGGAAATATCTAAAATGCAGAGATTTACTAAAGCAGGCATTTTTGTTGAAGACTCAATCTGGATTTTATGTTAAGCCCGACGAAGATCAGCTTTTAAAATAAAATATAAATTAGAGAAAAAGAATAGAAACGGATCTGCCCAATTTAAAAAACTTGTATTTGGTCATGCTTTCAAAGAAGCAACAGAAGAAGAGATTTACCAAGAGTTTTGTCAGACTCAGAGTCAAGCTAGCAATGACCTTGGAAAGACGTCATCTTTCGCCACTAATTCCATGGGTATTGGCTCTTTCCTAGGATTTATAACCTGGCTCCCTCTTATTTACTCTTGCCAGATTTGACATTGTGAAAGAGTCATTGCAGAGAATTGCTTCAATCAATGATAAACACACCCACCGAAATTTACAGTTTCACTCTTGAACACTCACTGCCAATATAATGCGCAACAAAACATTCAGCTCCTGGTGGGCATCAGATGCTGTCAAAAGTGAGAAAAATGATAGAAATGATTTTTGAAAAGGCTATCAAGGCAGATGAACACAAAAGGAGAACCCTAGAAGAAATAAGGAATGAAGATCTACAAAATCTACATTACAAAGCTGTCAGCATATGGCTATGGAAAGGGAGTAACTGATGCCATAACTTTTGTTATAGGAGAATTTTAAAGGGAGTAGATAAATTAAAGAAGGGGCTTGGTTTCCAGTACCTCCTGGATTAGACAAAGGAATTGACGTAGTCAAAATTTGGGTCCTGACCAACTAATGAAATCAGCGAAAAATGATACAGGTTAGTGAAATTATCATTTTATTACGCTTTTAAAGGAGAAACTTAAAAAATACAAATTAATTGGAGAGGCGACTGCATTTTTTTTTAATTTGCTTTACTTTACCTTACTTTTGATCAACGTCAAAAATGCTTGATCATGCTCCATCATCAAATGGTCGAGCATTAAAAAAACTTCCATCTGAAATATTTTTATGTTCACTTGTTGGAAAGAGCTTTGAAGTATTAAAAAGCTCGAAAAAACTATAGTACATTTTTCAGATTCCGAAGAAAATAAAGAGGACAACCAGCACAAGATCAAAATCGATTTGTTCAGAAAATTTTCGACATATGTCTACTCATTTGTAAAAATCTTTTACACGAATTTTGGCTACGAATCACTGGTAAAGAAAAGAATATTCCTGAAGAAAAGCAATTTCTTTTACATCATACACATTTCTTAATGATTAGAAAATTAAGGATTATCATGCCTGTGTGCTTTAATTTATTGTTTGCTTTGATACATCTTCGAATTTATAAGGGAATAAAGAATGGTAGCAGTATATATTTAACACTAGAACTCTCGACGGTAAAGTTCGACTACCTGGCAAGTAAAAAAACCGGCTGAGCAAGAATATCGCAAAATCAGGCCTCCTCGCTAAAGTACAATGCCCTCAATTACCACAATTCTCACAGAGACTTATTGAAATCGGGTGGTTTTTTTCATTAGGCTGGTGAGCAGTAAACTCATTCAAGTCAGCATTTATTTTTTGCTAATAAGAAAGCCCTTTGTCTAAGCTTTCTAATGGGATGTCGTTTGCCTACATTGAAAAATATTATCGTAAGTAAAAAATCAAAGAATCAAATAAGAACATTTTACAAAATTTACGATTGAAAAGCAAGATTCAAACAAAATATCTGTGTACTTTGCATACCGAAAGATACCAAGACATTAGCAAGTCTTTTTTTTCCCTTACAACGTTTAAATTTCATAATAAGTAGACTAGTAACGACGATTCTGGTTTTATTTTAAACGGGTTGGAGTCAACACAATTATTAATGAAATTTAAACGTTAAGGGAAAAAAGACTTGCTAATGTCTTGGCTATCTTCGGTATGCAAAGTACACAGATATTTTGTTTGAATCTTGCTTTCTAAATCGTAAATTTTTCAAAATGTTCTTATTTGATTCTTTTGATTTTGTACTTACGATAATATTTTTTAATGTAGGCAAACGACAAACCATAGAAAGCTTAGACAAAGGGCTTTCTTATTAGCGAAAAATAAATTGTTGAACTTGATGAGTTACTAGTAAACACTTGGTGTTTTCAAGTAGTCCTAGAAACTTGTTCGAAGCCTCCAATTTTCCCACTTACCCACTCTGCAGCCTAGCTACTCACCCTACTGGTAGGGGGGACAATAGGGGGGATACTGTACGGGGGGACCCAATAGGGGGGGGATTGGTACAATAGGGGGGATTACCGAACAAGCTATAAGACCACAACTGAACTTCTGAACACTCCAATGATCATCTGTAGTAATTGCCTTTTTCTGCTCAGAATTTATCGCTGAGAATTCTTAGCGAGAAAAAAAAACAGGTTCCTACGCAGGGTTTAATATCGGGATTAGAAGTACTTTTACATACTTCAATATTTAGTTAGCCTATACATAACAATAAAATAGAAAATGTACAGCTACATGTTAATTAAACTTTTACGAACTAAAAAATTTTATCTGACTTTTTGAAAAGTCTATCTCCTAATAGCGTACTCGATTTACTTTACAAAATTTTGATTACCGGGCTCATGGCAAGAAATAAATAAAATCTGGAGGACAGAGAAAGTTTCAAAATGTGTGAAAAAATTACCTTGTCTGCCTAGTGAATTTTTTAAAACTTTTCACCGTCGTACTTTGATATAATGATACCCTACAAGAATAAAAAGTCGAATCTAATTTGCCAGTGTGTGGATGTCCTTTGTGAGTCATTTGAACTCTAAATAACTAAAAATTCTAACTTAAACACTGATTTTCTGCCAATCAAAATTTAGTTCAGCAGAACATGGAGTATTCACAGTGATTACATAGTTTTTCAGCTTGAATATTGACATAAACTTTAATATTTTTTTACTTTTATTGTATCTAGCATTTTACATATAAGGTTGGCGGATAAGTTTTTGGACTCGCGATTAGTTCGAAACTTTCCATGACACTCATGATTGACATATGGTATTTAATTTTTTTGCACATTACAATCTTGTCAAAAAACGCGCGTCTGGCGAATTCTGTCCAATAATCTAGTCGCAGTTTACATGCGTTCTATTTTTCAAGCAAATATGAGCTCTTAAAGTTGACGACAGCCTCTTTTTCACTTCTCGGGGTCTCCAGATCTCGGATTGCTTTTCAAGTGTCGCAGTTTTGATTTTCAACTTTAAGAACTACTCAAAAGCTGTTTATATTGGCAGAGTTTCGGCTGTCTTTGCTTAAAGGAGGACAGACAATAGGGGGCGGGGTGGATTTTGACTAGAAAACGGGATTTCGTTACCTTAAGTTAATTTAATTTTTATTTTGAACCTCTAATTTTTTTAAATTTGTCTTGGTCCAATTCAGGGACGTAACGGTACTTTTCGGAATTGTCTCAGAACTTTCATTTTCATGAAAGTAGACATTGTAAAATACAAGTCTATACTGAAAATGACGCCAGAAGCTGGGCTAATTTTGAGTATAACGTTGTATTGCGAAAAAAAAACCAAAATTTAAAAAAAGTCCCGGCTTTCGGGAAATTTTCGGAGCTTTTTCAGAACTTTTGTTTTTTTTCGCATATTTTGCAAGCACAGTCATATACAACGTTATACTCAAAATGTAGCCCAGCTTTCTGGCGTCATTTTGAGTATACCTTGCATATAACAATGTGTACTAGAGCATTTATGAAAATAAAAGTTCTGACACAATTCCGAAAAGTACCGTTACGGCCCTGAATTGGACCAGAGCAAATTTTTCGAAAAAATTTTGTTTCGAAACTTCGATTTCATGTGTTTTTTTCGGGGATTCATGGTAATAACGATTAATGTAAAAAAATAGTGGTTAAAAATAAAAATTGAATTAACTTGAGGTAGCGAAATCCAATTTTCTAGTCGAAATCCCCCCCCTATTGTCTGTCTTCCTTTAAGTTATGTAGTCCACACACTCTTTCGCGCTGTGACCCAGTCTAAACTCGAAATTCAGTAGTTTTGAATAATACGTTGATGTTTTTCCATACTGCTGTCATAATATAAAAAGTTTTTTTATGAAAATAACCGCTTAGTTGATAACGAAGGTACTGTGAAAAAACTTTTCATTTAGGACTTAAAATTCATTTAATTTTAATACCAGTCCGGAAACTTGAAATACAGTTCAGCAGAACATAGAGTATTCACAGTGATTACGTAGTTTTTCAGCTTAAAGGACCATGCCGGTGCATTTTGGTTTGTCCCCCGCCAATTCAAAAATTTTTCGCCTAATCATTGAACTTCTGTACGGATTTTTCAGCTTGGTTTCTAACGAAACAAGGCCTAGGATTTAATTTTAGGTATAGTTTTGTTAGAAACCAAGTTGAAGAATCTGTACAGAAGTTCAATGAGCAGGAATTTTTTCTAAATTGGTGGGGACAACCGTTGTCGTAGACGGCAATGGCCCTTTACAGAGCATTTTTATAAGGAAAGCGATTATGAAATTCGGAGTCGCAAAGCGAACATACATAATGGCTCTTTTAGAATTGCGCAAAATATTCCGCCGACAAATTGTCGAATTTTCAATCATCTCTCTACCGGTTTTTTTGAGGTTTGACTGTATAGAATTTGATTACATGTACATGGCTAAAGTAAACTATTTCAGAGGAGCCAAACGCGTTTTAACAGTGTCTAAGCACATTTTAAATGCTGAAAACGATATGAAAGGCGGAACAACGAGTGGGAAATCATTTTTCAGTAAACAATTTTTTTACCAAAATTTAACTTTTGCATTGGGGGGGGGGGGGGTTGGTGGACGTTTGGGACGGGTTAACCTAAGCAAACCAACGTGAAAGGGTACCAGATAATACCAAATGATAGATTTTAAACAGGTTTTGGCACTTTTATAGTCCCCCTACTCGGATTTTTTGAAACGTGACCCAAATCACCTCCCGGACTAGTTTTCTCTGCTCAACACGATGAAAGAGACATATCTTAAGACTTTCTAAATAAAAAAAATTCAATTTTGTTAAAAAAATTCCTTCCACCGTCAGGCGAAAACAGTCCTCTTAGGGTATCTTTCAAGTGTATCGGAATTTTGCAGCAAAATCTCGGAATTTCGCAGCAAATTCTCGGAATTTTGCAGCAAATTTTTCTTTTACTTTTTTTTCGAATTTTTTACTCTTTTTTAAGAAGTGATAATACCATCAGGTAGCCCTATGATACTATTTTATAACGAGGTATGCAACAGCTTTCAAAAAATTAGAACGAAAAAGTAAAAGTAAAATTAAATAAATTATTATAAATTATTATTTCCAATTATTTTTTTGTTTGCTTCATACTTTTACTTTTTTGTTCTACTTTTTACAAAGATGATGCAATAAATGAAACGTCATAAAAAACTAGAATTGCAGGGCTACATGATGGTATTATTAGTTTTGAAAGAAGTTAAGAAAATTAAATATAAAAAAGATAAACATAAATTTGCTGCAAAATTCCGATACACCCGTATTTTTCACCCATTTTTAGCCTTTTCAAGTCGAATCAAGCTAAAAATTATAGATTTTGAACAGGTTGTTATTTTATGGGGCCTACCACATAAAGAAGCTCTGGTATGCATGCTTTTTATGCATCCAGAGTCACTTTCGAGTGATTTGTGTCTAAGGTATGCGGGTGTGCGCATCTCAACTCCAAGCCCCAAGCCCTGGCAGAGGGCTTGGTTGGTTAGAGATACGCGCACAGGCTTACCTTAGACATAATTCCGAGCAAGACTATTGAGCGAAAATGCATTCAAAGAGTCTTTTTGCCCAGCTCCAGCAAGAAAAATGTGATTAATCACCCGAAAATGACCCTAAGATATGCTAAAAGGTCCATTTTCGCCTGACGGGTGGAGGCAATTTTTTGGAAAAATCCAAAATTTTTTAATCAGAAAGTGTTAAGATATATCACTTTCATCGTTCTGAGCAGAAAAAATGAGTTCAAGGGGTGATTTTGGGTAACTTTTCAAAAAATCCGAGTATGCGGGGGGGGGGGGCGGGGGGTGGAACTATGAAAGTTCCCAGGTTTTTACTTATAAGCACACTTTTTCAAGCACCCAGAGTCCTTTCGGGTGATTTGTGTCTAAGGTATGTGGGTGTGCGCATCTCAACTCCAAGCCCCCAGCCGTCTGCGCCCTCGAAGGTGGCGCAAAGGGGGCTTGGTTGGTTAGAGATGCGCGCACTCACTTACCTTAGACATGATTCCGAGAAGTACACTTTTTCTAACATTTTCCACACAAAAAATGTATTTTTTGAAAAAAAAATTGACTAAAACTTGACTTTTTGCCTCGGGGGACCGGTCCATTGGGGTTCGACCAAGGTAAATTACCTTGTATTAAGGTATTCTATCCCGTTTTGGTCACTGGAGCTTGGCAAAATAGTCTCTAAATGCATTTTTGTTCAAGAGTCTTCTCGGAATCATGTCTAAGGTAAGTGAGTGCGCGCATCTCTAACTCTCAAGCCCCATGCGCCCCTTCGGAGGCGCAGGGGGCTTGGGGGCTTGGAGTTGAGATGCGCACACCCGCATACCTTAGACGCAAATCACTCGAAAGTGACTCTGGATGCATAAAAATGTATGCATACCAGAGTTTCCATAAGCGGTAGGCCCCAGTCACTTTTCGAAAAATGCGAGTATGGGGGGCACTATGGCTTCCCTTATACTCCCGCGCAACACGAGTCGCGCAACAAAATTTCATAGGGTTCTACAGGAACAATTTTTATTTTCGGTCGCAGACATCTTATACTCAAATAATGGCTAGAATTCATATAATTAAAAATCACCATAATTAACTCAAACATTATATTATTATATAAAAAGATAGATAAAAGTAGTTTCGCGGTGAGAAAAAATAATTTGCAGTGATTTACAATGATGATTTTTATGACTGATCATTGATGATAATTGCAATGATGATTTTGTGAAAAAAATATTTGATGATAAAAAAAAATTATTTGATGATTTTTGAACAGTTATTCAGTAAAATTCGATGATTTCAAAAATTATTCGGCAAAATCTAATAATATGATTTTTTTTCATATTTGATGATTTTATAAATATTTTTTTTTCAATTTCATAATGATTTAAAAAAGCTTTATAAAGAAAAGGTTCTTTCAATATATATTACTTTATAAACTTAATGACTCTTACAAAAATATATCTCTTGTTGTCAAATTCTGAAAATATTTTTTCGAATAAAATCTTCTTTTTTACCTTTACCATGTTGTAGAGTTGTTCCGGCTTTGTACAAAAAAACAAATTCAAAGCTGAAGATTTTGAGTCGGCACCATCGCCAGCGCTTAAATTTCAAATTTGTGCTGGCTATCAAAAATAGCGATCTTTTATAAATTTTTATTATAAATTTTTTGAATTAAATTTGTCAATGTATAAAGTCAATTATATGTTCACTGCTTGAAAGTTTCAGCGTCAAAATGGTCCTCAAAATTCAAATGATTATGATACCAATAATGGTCTTTTGCAGCTGTATTTTCAAGATTGAGTGATTGTGGAGAAATTACTGAAACAACAAAGTTTGTTTAAATTTTTTTTCAGTACAGTTGACTCTGTCAATAACGCAAGCCAAAAAAGTTCGCTCCCGCCTGGGCTCCGACACTTTTTTACCCTAAATTTGGAGCTATTTTGCTGAATTTAATTTGCAGCCTATTGCGAAAATCCCAAGGCTTCCGATTATGCAGATTAATTTTCAATAGCACATACCTATTAAGGAAACTGCGTGCGCTATTGGAGAATTGCGGGTCTAAATGATGAAAATATAGTGTTTCACAAAAACAATCGGCATAATCAGACTCCTTGGGATTTTTTGCAATAGGCTGGAAAATTAAATTCAACAAATAGCTCCGAAATTTAGAGTAAAAAAAGTGTCGGTGTAGTACAATGGAAGAGGTCTTGCTTTGGGGGGGGGGCGGTACAATGGAATAGTACCAAAAATTTGTATTACAATTTTAAAAAATCCATTTTGCGAATTTTGTCACAGTTTAATGTAAACCATTGCTGAAAATCACTCGATCAACTGTTCTTTTTAAATAACAAAAACAGCTTTTGACCATTTGAGAGTTGCATGCACTTTTCACAGAAATGTCTTCGCCTAAAAAACATCTTAAATTGAAATGCAGTTTTCTTGACGTTTGTCAACTTCTTAAAATGCATTGAAGCCAAAATAGTGACTTATTAAAAAATTTAAGCTATATTTAATATGTATTAGAAAGAGAGGATTCAGGGCTACAAGATCATATAACTGGATTAAATAAGTTGTTACAATTTAATAAATAACTAGGAAGGCGCCAGCCGCGTTCGTGGCTTGTCCAACACCAAATCAAGACTATGAAACCTATAAACGCTTATTCCAGTATAGCCACCTTAATAAAACAACCTGGGTATCACTACAGAAGTATCACCACGTAAACACCATTACCTGATCGAAACTTCCCTCCTTCTCGGTACCCCTCTTCTGAGTAGCCAACCTGGGTTCTCAGTTCTGGATATTCCGTCTGAGTGGGGTGTCTGACCACCCATCTGGCTACCCCCAATAAATACTTTCTAATAAGTTTGCCCCACTAGGGTACCACCACCTAAATACCTATCCTACTACCTATCCTATCCTACCCCTGGTTACTACCACCTAGCGCCATTTTTGGGGTTTACTAATGGGTTACCACACCTGAGTATCCCCTCCTGGGCATCACGCCGTGGGTACTACCACTTGAGTACAACTACCTTGGTAGCCCTCTCGGAAGTCCGCTCTAGAGTTTTTATTACCTTGCTAGAACTACCTTAGTACCCCTCTCCTGGGTTCCCCGTTGGTCCGGGCCACTTTTGACCCTTCACACTTTTCCCATTTTACTGTTTGTTAGCTCATTTTGTAGCTAAGGTCGATAGTTTTCACCATTATGAGACTTCAACACCAACTTTTCTATAGAAATCTGCTCTAAATGAGGTTCGAAGTCAAAATTCATCTAAAAATCGACCTAAAAAATCACTGAGTGAGAGCTTGTCCGGGCAGGTCGAATCCTACACTTTTCTGAACCCACTGTTTGATAAGTCATCTTGTAGCTGAGATTCTCTAGTTTTCACCATTTCAAAGCATCAACACCGACTTTTTTACAAAACTTGGCTCTAAATCGGGTTTGAAGTCAAAAAAAAACTGTCCGCGTCCCGTAGACAGACAGGCGAAAATAGCGCTGCAGTAAAAATAGATGAAGCATTGAAACCCGAGTCAGAATTTTCCAGACATCACCCAACCTTATTTTTCTTCTATTAATAAATTGTGAATTTAAGTATCTCTTCAACGTCTCATTTGCAAAATTCTCAAACCCATCTTCTCCCAAAATCCTATGGCAAAAAGCTTTAACAAAGTACAAGCCTCAAGGAACTTCGCGCAAACATAAAATCATCAGTTGCTAATACAAAAATGCATCGGTATACCTCAAGTCTGTTGAAAACCCGAATTCAATAACTCTGCTGACCTTAGCTGCAGTGGTTTAAACTTAAAAGATGGAAGAACCTGAAAAGCTGAATGTGAGCAAAAATTGAACGCCAAACTGTTTTTGAAAACAAGAGGAATGTTTAGAAGCAAAGATTCCACAGTATGACTATTTTGGATTATGTCACACACAAAAACTGAAAAAAGATTATCCTGAAGACTATGAGCAGCTGCAAGGCTTAAAGCTGCCTGGAAAGGGCTGTTATTTAAGTTTTCCGCTTGAAAAAGAACTAACCAAGAAAGCTTTTCTGTTCGAGTTTGCAAACACCATGTCTGAAGAAGAAATTGAGAAATTGACAGATGAAAAACTGAGAACTAAATCATTTAAAAGGCAACAAGCAAAGGAAAACAAAAGTTTGAAACGGAAGAAAATGAAGATGAGGGGAGGAAGACGATAGCGAAGAAGAAGATGATGATGGCGAGAAAGTACAAATGAGTACATATTCCATGTCGGTTGCACTCCAACATGGTAAAAAGGGTTTGGTCCAAATGCCATCATGGATTGGGAGTGACCTACCTGACGAGGAAGCAATGAGAACCTCAGAGAAACAGAGAGAAAAGAAGGATTTCTGAAAAAATTTCTGAAAAAAATAGTTCTTATGTATCAAAAGCGGTTAAATAGAGACCCATTTCAGGAAAAGCTCAAAACTAGTCAAACAGTCAAACATGTCGAAACTACAAGTTTTAGAAAATGAAATAGTAAAAATATCTAAAAAAATAAACGACTTAAACTATAAAGATACATTGAAAAAAAAGGCGAAATTCTGATAGAGCTAGAAAAAAAGCAGAAGAAGCATTAGCATGTAAAATGGATAAGTTCACCAAGGCAGAGCTTTTAAGCCAGGGTAAAAAGGATGAAGTGAAGATGAGACAAGCCCAAGAGAAACAAACCAAAACCAATTTAAAAGCTACATAAAGCAGCAAAAAAAAAACTTGAAAAGTTGGAAGACACGCTTGAAAAAATACACAAAAAGAAAAGAAAATGTTTAGATACATGCTAGAAAAAGATCTTGAAAGTAAATTTATAGAAAAAGAATAGATGATAAAGATAGAAACAAAGAAAAGTTTCAGATACTGAGCGATTTGATTCATGGGCTAAGAACAAAAATCCAGTCTATGGACGATGAGCACAAACAAGAGAAAAATCAGTGCTGAAAAAACAATTGGAAGCTTATCAATAGAACTTAAACACTGCGAAACAGGACTGGAAATGGAGTTGGGGATGAATGGCTTGAGTAAAACCAGTAACTCGACCTGATAAAAGAACTAGTGAGTATATCGACACAATAATCGATCGCATGAACGATTTCAATAAACAGCGAATGATACTACAACTGAGAAAACAAAAAAGAGCAAAGGAAAGACCAATGAAGATGTTATAATTCAGTCAAAAAAGAAATAAAACAATCGCTTAACAGGGCATGTTTGTGGAAAAAATAACGATCCGGGAAAATTAATAGAAAAACTTGAAGAAGTGGTCGATGGTATTCATGAATATCAATAAACCAAAAAGCAGATATTAAAAATCATATTAAACAAAGGATGGACGGAAGAGTGCTTCCCATGCAGGATCAAATTCAGCTTCTCAACCAAATGGAGCAAGACCTTGAGTCAATAGACAAACAACTAGATCCTTTTCAAAAAAAGTTGCTTGATGTAGCACAAAAGTTAGACATCGATGAATCCCAAATAAAAGAGAAAAAAATTGAGATTTGAAAAAATATGACAGATGAACTAGAAACTTGGTTTGATAATATGAATATTTCTGATAGGAAAAAGTCACAGCAAGATATTCTTAAACAAATAGCGCATATTCATCGAGAGATTGGCAAGCATGATGTTGAGGAAGCACTTGAGGATGAGATTAAATTGATAAAGGAAGAGACTGAAAAAGAATGGAATCAAACAAGATGATCCTGAATTTAAGCTGGTTTGGGCATGGAACTGTTAAACAAAGGCGAAGAAAGAATAGAAAATTTGTTAAAAAAAAGAAAGTTGAAGTTAAGGCTTTAAAAAGAAAACTGAAAGAATTCAGATACGTGGTTAAACGAAAATTGAAATTTTGGAACCTAAACATCCCTATGACTTCTTGCAACAAGTGGAATTTAGTGTTGCAGTAAAACCTGGAGGCAAACAGTTTAAGAACATACGGGAAGATTTTTTGAACAATTGTTAATCACAATGAAAATCCTGAAATTTTGCAAAGCCAAATGAAGAACTGTCAATCTCTTTTAAAGAACATTGGAAAATCTCACAACTGAAGACAAAAACTGTGTTGTTCTGAAAAAGGTTGTTAAAAAAGCAATTTACAACGGCTCCGAAGACAAAACCACTGAACTACTTCGAGCAAGGTAATTTGATTACTTTTGACCAGTGTTGGCAATTTGGCTCGCGCTCGAGCCACAAAAGATGGTACAAATCACAGAACTTGCATGACATACTGATCGCAAAAAATATTGAAGCTGATAATACTTGTACTTTTTCATGATTTTTAGCGGGTTGTCGATGCGATTTAAACAAACGATTTTCCGCTATTGTTGTTCAATAAGTTAAAAAAATTAATAGTTGAATAAGTTTAAATTGAATAGTTTAAGAAAAAAACGCGAGCAAATCGTGAGCCAAACTAAGTACGCGCGAGCCAAATAGCTCGCAAGCAATATGACTCGCCACTATCGAGAGCAATATGATGTGCTATTTGGCTCATGAGCCATATAGCTCGCTAAGGGAACACGGACAATTCATCGGGACAATTGTCCCGGGATGAATGTCGCGTGCTCTTCGCTAGGAAATAACTGTTGCTAATGCTGGAGCAATTTTAAGTTAAAATTAAGACGGAGTACTAGCTAAAAAACAATAAATGTTTCATTTTTCTGAATAAATGCACTGCGGACGTTGCACACAAACGGGACATTCAAAAAGGCGTCGCATTTTGTATGGAAATTCCACTTCAGGGAATTGCCGAAAAAATGATTTGCAATTCTATCATTTTATACAATTTTTTCGGCACACGTTTTCCCCGACATCACAATGCGGGGAAATAATGGAAAAGGCGACCATTGTGCGATGTTCCCTGGTGCTCATATGATGTATTGTTGAAGAATAAGCAACCCTTTTTTACTCGGGCCCTACTGAATACCAAAAATAAATTACCTAGGCCAACTGAGAACATTTTTAAAACTGAAATCTTGTTTTCAGTCAATAGGCAATATGATAGTAAATCACTAAATTAAAGGTGCGACCGTATATATTTGATATAACAAAGAGTATATTTCAGACTTGGAGCACAAGCACTAACTGTGCTTAATGGCAAACGCTTCACGCTGATTAGGCTCTGCCGTTTGGTAATGCTGTCAACTTATGATGATTTAAAACAACTTATTTGATTGCAGGCTAGTTTGGCAGGTGCAGGATCTATTGCTTTTGTGTTAGACACATATGCTTGGCCATTTTTACTTCTAGTGCTTCATATAACACAGCCGCACAGTCCACTTTACATAATTGTAGCTTGTCTTTTGAACTCATTGACTGCCCTATTTGGAGAAACATTTGACTCTGCAGTCATCAAAAATTTCTCGATACCCTCAAAGGAGGCAGTTTTTGGCCAGCTAGTTGGAAAGAGGCTACTGCGCTGCTGAAAGATTCAGCTATAGCTGGAGGAATAGCTTCAGTTGGTTCAATACCATTGAATTTGATCGTAATGTTCAATTCTTGGTATCTAATGCCAGCTGCTGCTATTGCTAACCAGGTACCTTAAATTTTTATTATTCTTTCTTTTCTATTCAAAAAACGGAGGATAAATTGTGAATTTATCTCTAGAAAGATGATCTGCACTTTTTAGGCTAAAATTCACTAATTTTGTTTTTAAGTTCTTGATATGAAATTTTCGATATAAATAACAACTTTAAAATTTTGGAGTGTGTTTATTGCAGATTACTTTTAAAGGACCATGGCCACCTGTTCTGAATTGTCCCCCGTCAATTCTAAAATTTTTGCCTTAAAATTGAACTTCTGCAAGGATTTTTCACCTTGCTTTCTAACAAAACAAGGCCTAGAATTTGATTTTAGGTATAGTATTAAATTAAGGAAAAAAAACGATAAGGAAAAAATTTAATTGGCGGGGGACAATCGTTGTGGCAGACGGCAATGGTCCTTTAAAGCAATTTTCAATATATATCAAGCGTGGTTACAATTTGGCGAGTAAAAACCTCCTTTTATTATCTATCTTGTGACCCCTTTAACAAATAAGGTGAACTTACAATTTCTTACAACCTTTCGTATAAAAAAGTTGAGTAAAAGCATCAACACGTGTCGAAAAGAGCACGGATCAAAATTGCATTTTCTATTTTTATAAAAAAATGCAATAAAATCATTTCAGGTAGCTACATCAACCGCTGGAGCAATGATTCCAATGGAAATATCCAAAATACAGAGATTCACTAAAGCTGCATTTTTGCTCAAGACTCAGTCTGGGTTCTATGCTAAACCCAATGAAAATCAGCTTAAAAAATTAAAGAAAAAGTTAGAGAAAAAGAAAAATTGGCTAAAGAAGCAACAGAAGAAGAGATTTACCAAGAGTTTGTCAAACTCAGAGTTAAACTAGCTATGACTCTTGGAAAGACGTCCTCTTTCGCCACCACTTCAATGGGCATTGGCTCTTTCCTAGGATTCATAACCGGCTTCCTGTATTTCGCTTGCTAAAATTGGTTTTGTGAACGAGGCTTGGCAGAGAATCATTCCATCATGACCAACACACCCACCGAAATTTACAGTTTCACTCTTGGAACACTCACTGCCAATTTAATGCGCAACAAAACATTCAGCTCCTGGTGGGCATCAGATGCTGTGAAAAGTGAGAGAATGATAGAAATGATTTTCGAAAAGGCCATAAATCAGATGAAAACACCAGGCGAACCACTAGAAGAGATAACTGACGAGGAAATCTATAAAATATATATTACCAAACTGTCAGCATATGGCTATGGGAAGGGAGTAACTGATGCCATGAACTTTGTTATAGGAGGAATTTTAAAAGGTTTAGTAAATTGAGGAAGTTCTTGGTTTCCAAGTACCACCTGGATTAGAGGAAGGAATTGACGTAGTCAAGATTTTGGGTCCTGAGCCAACTAATGAAATCAGCAAAAATGATACAGGTTAGTATAATAATGTTGCAACCTTAATGTAATGTAATGATATTCCTTCTGAAAACATCAAGCCCACGCCGAAGAAAAACTTTTGGCGCTACTCGGTTTCAGACCCTTAACCCACAAAACAGCTACTCGATTTTTGCCGAGTTAAATTACTGAATACAACATCCTGACTGAATAACCCCTATTATCGAAAAACAAACAATTTTCTGTCAAACAATTTTTGAGCTCATGCAATTTTTTCAAATTAGACTCTGCTGACAAAAATCAAACAGTTAATTGTAAATAAATTGCAATTTTCAAAACCTTTTTGATTTTACTAATCTTTCATGAAAAACTTTTCGAGCATTTCAAAAGTTCCAGCTGAAGTCTTTAATTTTTGAGGCTTTAGAATGATTTAAAATTTGAAAGTCTTAAAAATGATAATTTTTTAGATGCAATAGATGATGAAGAAGAGGGAAAACAGAATCAGATGAAAATCGATATGCTTAGAAAGATTTCCACTCATGTATACTCGCTCGTTAAGAATATTTTACACAAATTCTGGCTACAAATCACTGGTAAAGACAAGAATATTCCTGAAGAGAAGCAATTGATTTCACAACATGCAAATATTTCTTAGATCACAGCCTCAGTTTTTTTTCAGCCTCGTTTGAAAAGAAAATATGTGATTTTAATGTGTGCTTTGATACATTTTTTAAATTAAAGGGAATAAAAGAATGGTAAAAAACAACAAGAATTATAAAATTAAAAGGTCGAATAATACATCTTTATCAAAAAAAGTTAATATATTCAGGTTGAATATTATCAGAGTAATAGTTCTTTTATGGCTCATTCATGGACTGTGACTTAGACTGAGACTAAGACTTAGAGTGAGACTGAAGGGTGTTCACGGGCTGCGGCTTAGACTTAGACTGAAACTTAAGGGAGTCCATAAAGCTTTTCTAAAATTTAAGAAATATACATAGAAACATTAGATGAATATGAGGGATGCTGGGTGGAGAAAGAAAACATGTGAAGAAAACGTTTTAAAGCTGTTTTCAGCCGTTAATGACATAAACACATTAAGAAAAATTGTCTCAGTCTCAAACTAAGTTGCAGTCTGTGAACACCTTAGACTGAGACTAAGACTTAGACTGAGACTAAAAGGTGTTCATACAGCCATAAAAGTCTCAGTCTAGGTCGCAGTCCGTAAATGAGCCATTAAAAACGTGTTTGTTAACACTCCGCCTGCCAAGCGTAGTAATTGCCCTAATTGACTCAAATTTCTAGCTGAACACGATAGTGCAAAAAATTTTGAAAAAAAGTTGGTATGAGATGGCGAAAACACCTCCTGAAAGTAGGCTGTTTTGGTCACCCTCACCCACCTAAAATTTGAGGAATTTTTATGGTAGTCACCAAAATTTCTATTTTACCTAGGCGTAAACCATTCAAAATATTAAGCTGCATCAAAGCTATCTGTTGAGCCAAACTTGCATCAGAGTGATGATTTTTTCACAGAGGATTTACGATTTTCCCTCAAAGATCCAGTTTCTGATATCCTTTTTTGCGACATTATAAAAGCCAAAACTCTGCCTACAAATAATTTCTAGCTGAATGGTCAAAAGAACATGAAAGAACAAAATCTTACGGTTCTTTTGGCACTAAATACAGCAATAGTTTATTATAAAATTGATACAAATTATGCAAAATCAATATATAAGTTGTAGCGCAACTTTTATATAACTTTATTCCCGCTTGAAAAACTTTAATTCTGACACCGAATTCGTGTTCAGCGTCGTCGATTTGCATGTAAAACTGCTCTCGAAATAAAAAAGTCACTGTCGAATTTCGAATTCCGCTCAAGACAAAAATATTTGAATTTAAAATTTGAATATTTATTGTCTTGGGCGGAATTCGGAATTTGACAGTGACTTTTTTATTTCGTGAGCAGTTTTACATGCAAATCGACTACGCTGAACACGAATTCGGTGTCAGAATAAAAGTTTTTTCAAGCGGGTACAAAGTTATAGAAAAGTGCGCTACAACTTATATATTGATTTTGCATAATTTGTCTCAATTTTATTGTGGAGGATCATGATTCACTGCTTAAATCTAGTCAAACCTTGTTTTAAGTAGGACTCCATAGATTGTTATACCATATGTTCACACCATCTCTTTATAGTATTCGGGTCGGCTGTGTGGGTCGCTTTTGTTGTCTTTAAGCCCGATTTTCAGTCGTTTTTCTAACCCATGTTTGATATCTCACCGGAACACTCAAGTGCAACATCTCAGCTTTTTTTTAAGCATAAAGACGTATAATAGAACTTGCTTCTAAAACAAATTCTTGCCCTGAAAATTGGAGGTGGTGGATTTTATCCTAGACTTAGGGTGGATTTTCGTGTTCAAGCCCAATTTCCTGTTATGTCCGATATCTCACTGGAACACTAAATAACAACCTGTAAGCTTTCTTTTCAGTACAAAAATAAATGATATAAGTTGCTTCTAGAAAAAAAAGTTCTTGTTGCCCTACAAGTTGCAAGTGAAGGTGTTGCTAAATTGTAAGATGCGGGGTTTCTCAAAAGTTATAGTTATTTTTCGAAATTTACATAAATATTCTGAAACCCAAATTTTCGTTTTATAATTCCTGTCTTTTTTACTTTCAATCTTTATAGTATAACCTGAAACCATTGAAAGGAAATTAGCTGAACCACCAGGATCAGGCCCGAATAATGTAAACACCCGGACTATCAATGGACTGTCAAGGGTGGGGCAAACGGGCTTCAGCCACCCAAAATCGGTTTTCGGAAAAAATCGCAGATTAAAAACAGTGTGAAAGTCTAAAATTTTGTATGTGAAATGACCTCAGGAGGGGCTTTAAACCCATGAAAAAAAATCGGCACTTATTGGGTTGGGGGTGTGGTGTTTTCACTTATTTAAAAATAGTGTTTAAACTACTCCTAGGTAACTTTTATATGCTTACAACGATAAAAAAGTTATTTTCTGACATTTTTCCACACAAAAATAATTTTTTGAAAAAATTTTTTTGACTAAAATTCGACTTTTTGCCTTGGTCCCCCAAGGCAATCCAACCTGAAGGGTACCTGGATACCACAAAAAGATTAAATTTGAACATAGTTTTGTTGACTAGGGCTACCGCATAAAGAAACTCTGGTATGCATAGATTTTTATGCATCCAGAGTCACTTTCGAGTGATTTGTGTCTAAGGTATGTGGTGTGCGCATCTCAACTCCAAGCCCTACTCCAAGCCCTCAACTCCAAGCCCCCCCTCGGGGCGCAGGGGGCTTGGTTGGTTAGAGATGCGCGCACTCACTTACTTTAGACATAATTCCGAGCAAGACTCTTAATCAAAAATGAATAAAGAGACTCTTTTTGCCCAGCTCCAGTGACCAAAACGGGCTAGAATACCTTAAAAGGCCATTGCCACCTGTTTTGAATAGTCCCCGTCAATTCAAATTTTTTTGCTTAATCATTCAACTTCTGTACGAATTTTTAGCTTGGTTTCTAACAAAACAAGGCTAGAATGTAATTTTAGGTATAGTTTTGTTAGAAAACAAGTTGAAAAATTCGTACGTAAGTCCAACGATAAAGAAAAAGATTTGAATTGGCGGGGGACAACCGTTGTCGGAGACGGCAATGGCCCTTTAATACAAGGTAATTTGCCTTGGTCCCCAAGGCAAAAAGCCAAAAAAAAATTCCAAAAATCAATTTTTTGTGTGGAAAAATGTCAGAAAATAACTTTTTTATCGTTTAAAGCATATAAAAATTACTTAGTAGTCCTTTAAACACTACTTTTAAATAAGTGAAAACCCGCCCACAACCCAATAAGTTCCAAAAAATCTGGCTTTTCCTCTGTACCTCTGTGAACTCAAGCAAGTGGATGTCCGTTTGGCTTTGTTAGTGCATGGATCTGTATGACGAATGACGAACTGACCTTGTTAGTGATCCGCAAGCACAATCCCTCACCGAGCTGAGCGAAGGTATTCCACTTCGAAAGTTGCAAAAATTATAGTCGAGAATCTATATGAAACAATAGACGAAGGTATCATATTTCTTGTGTGGTAAGCGATACAGTTTAGCTTTTTCATGTCGAGGCACTCGACTCGAGGGTTACACAGTCAACCCAAATAATTTCGTTTAATTGCTTTTTTGTGGATTTTAAAAATATTTTAAAATATTATCAACTACAGTCGACTCTCGATTTAACATACAGCTGGGCCGGTCCCTTCAATAATAAACTCAGTCAAATAACCGCCCGATTTAACATACACCCCGATTTAACATACGGCTGGGTCGGTCCCCAGGGTGAATGTTAAATCGAGAGTCGAATGTATTTCATTTCTTCATGTCAACTTGACTTTTATGGGGATCAACAAAGGGACCATGAATCAAAAATTTAAAATAAATTACATTTGGTCCTTTTTCGTTAAAAAGTGCCATTTTATCCAGTGCTTATTCCGTGCTCATCAGTGCTCCATCAGATGTGTATTTTTTAGAGGTTTGCACTTAGTTTTTGCATAAAATTTGCTCGAACATTAGTTTATCAGGACAATATCGGAACAAATTTTTTTATCATGAAACAGAAATCAAAACGAAAAACATACAATACAATATACTATCAACTTTCAGAATAAGACAATCAATCTTCAATAATGGATTTCCTCGGCGTCTATTAGCATCACAACGATGGCCTTGCCAGGCTATTGACCCTTTCCAAAACTGTTGTAGCTTAGATTCAAGCTCTCAAGGTTAGGGCAGTTCATATCAATGATATCAAGCGCTTCCTTCAAATTGTCCAAATTGTTGCCGGAAAGATCCAAAGTCTCAAGATTCGGCAATTCGGGCATACCTTTCAGAGAGTTGATTCCCAGATTTTTTAGTGACAAATCACGTCTTAAAAAAGTTGGATTAATTTTTGTATAGCTATTCAGTTTAAAAATATTTTTTTTATTGTGAATCCCCCTTTAAGATATTAAAGTAACGTGCAAAATATAAGCGTCCTTATTGAGCCCTCGAAATGGTGGAGGGAGATTGGAAACGTGGAAATGTCTGCAACCGTTTTCTATGTAAAATTTTGTAGATATGCAACAGAAGTACAAAGTGAGCCATTGACCAAACACATACCACTTTAAGAATTTGTAAATAAATCGGACGAATGTACCAGTAAATTACTTTATATCAAATGTAAATCTTATTTTGAATTTTTTTTTAAACTTTTTTTTAGCTTATTGCATTAGCATGCAGTCCTGGATTTTAGCTGTCTAATTAGGTTTTAAACTTCAAAGAACGATATAATAAATGTACAGATATGGAGGTTTTAAAAAACTTTGATCTCTACGTTTCTTAAATTATTCAGCGTAGTTTGATATTTTATCAGATAGCCGAAAAATCCAGAGCTACACGCAAGTTCTTAAAAAGTTTAAAATATTAAACAAAATCGAAAGATAAAAGTCGAATTAAAATTCACTGAATTTAGTAATTTACTAGTAAAAACCCTTGAGAGCGCTTTTCAGCTGCAGCCAATTTTTCCTTTTTGGCATTGTGTTTTCGGTTGAAATTTTTGAAAGCTTTTTCTGGCAATTTACCACCCAAAATGTGGTCAGTGAAATGATTTAAAAATAAAGTTGATAGTTGCCTGCAAAAGTCTTGAAAACCAATCTCAAAAATAATAAGAGAAGAAAAAAAATGGAAAACGGGGATCTATTGACCTAGTGAGAAATTCACGGTAATTTAATTATATTAAAAAAAATCTTACATTTTGTTAAGCTCTGTAGTCGGCAGAGCATTATTCCAACCTTCATTTTTGTAGTACACGCGCGTTTTCTGATGTCGACTGGGCTGGGCATGGAATGGCACAGTTTGGGTTCTAGTTCTCTTCAATCCTTCAGGTAAAATATTGTTGCGGTCAAGGTTCTGGCCATCTTAAAAATTACTTGTAACCAGTTTTTTTCTTCATTATCCAAAAACTGACCCTTCTTTCTGTTTCTTCGCTTAATCACCGGACTATCTGCAAGCGTCGGTGACAAACGTACAATCCTCATACCTTTAAAATAAATTGAAAATTGTTTAGTTGAATACCGAAAAAATTTGAATGCTTGAAACTCACATATGTCATCAAAGTCATGAGAAGCCTGTAATTTAGAAAAATCTGCCTTTTAGCCCGAAAATCTGATTTTTTCAATATTTGTCTGATTTCAAAATTTTGACATCCGAACCTTCATTAAAATGCATATGAAAATTTCCAAAAAAAAATAAGCACTGGTGTACTATCTTTTTGTCGTGTTACGCATGTTCCTGTTCCTTAAAAAGTGAAAAGCTGACTTGAAGTTTTTGATATTTGCTTTCCATGAAACCACTTTTTCGTCCTTTCCATTGGTCCAATTCATAAGATTTTCACAAATTTGATTGATCAGGAAGAGCCTATCCTCGTATTCTTCGAAATCAGTGTGCACTGTTCCCAGAGCATTGCGAATGACGGATTACCGAACTGGACGGCTTGGTTTCTGTCGATGTGGTTGTCGACAAACTCAAGGTGATGACAGGCTGATTGCAACCATAGTACGCTGCTGTGATAATCCATCGTGTTTTCTGATTTTTCTCCCATTTCTCTGACTGTTTTGATTGCATCTTCAAACAAAACTTTGGCTTGCTGAACATGCTTAATCTGCTCTAAATTTGCAAGCTGAAGGGTGGAAAATAATTGACAAATAAGCAATATACGTTCACTCCATCCTCTTTTTTCGTAAACAGTCGCCAGTCTACCGTGACAAATAGCCATCATAACAGCGCTGTCCACAAAATTTTCCATAGCTTGATTTTGGGAAAAATGTGTTCTTCGTGATCCACCTAAATTGACAATTAACATTCTTTATTTATATTGTGGTATTTAATTGAAGCTCCAAATTTGAAAATGTTTAAAATCCTAATTTGTATGCAGGACAAGGCTTGGTCGTGCACTGTACCTGGCTTTTCAAATAAAAGTTCAGGTCAAATCTTCCAACTTCAGGCTTAGCGCAGCCAAATAGTCCAAATTCTACATACAGAATTAGCATTGGATGAGAAAATAAAAAACATGTGCCGATTTTCATTATTTTTATGGCTAATAAGAAAAGCGATTGGAAAATTTTGAGCAGTTTATGTTGTGGAGCATAGGCAATTTACTAATTGACTATCTTACTCTTTCTGAATAGGATGAGACCAGTTGATAATGCATAATTTCTTATGTATTTTACAAAAAAATTCTACAGTTACTACAAGCTGTAGAATTGCTCGTACATTTTACAGAAAATTTCATAGTTATTGACAACTGTAAAATTTCTTGTATGTTTTACAAGAAAATATACAGTTACCGACAATTCTAGAATTTCTTGTAAAATACACAAAGAGTTCTACAGTTATTGGGTAAAACTGAATTTTATCGATGTGTTTGTAAATTAGAGGGTAATTTCGCTTCAATTTAAGCAAAACCGACGCTATGGACAGACTCAACTATAAAAGCTAAAAAATGTGACTGAAAAAATACCAGAAAAGTTTCGAGCATATAACGAAGCTGGGTATCTTCGGTGTTGTCATTAACCCAGTGATCAAAGGCTTTCTTCACCAGAACAAAGAGAATGTCTAGATTCTCTCGGCAGACCACACTATCCACATCCAGGCCTCTACGAGCTTGGGTATCCAAGGAAATGCTCATTTCACGGAACAATTCAAAAGTTCATGCTAAAAAAAGTAAATATTAGCCAAAGAAAAGCATTTAATTTTATTTTTAAACTTCCTAAAAATGACCGCAAATTTTAGGCTGGCTATTTGCTGATATACTCACCGAAAGTGTTTTTATTACAAGTTAGTAAGAAAAAATATCGACAGGGTGTTTGAAGAAATGTGGAAATTTTTGAATGCCTATTACTTTTTTGTAGGCCGTTTTTTGGAAATTTTGTTTTCACAGTTTTACTTAGTTTTGCATGACATTTTTTCTAGTATATAAAGTCGAAAACTCGATTTTCGCTTGGTACCACATGTGGTTTGGTCCTGATTTGTGGACGGTTTTTGGGTGGGTGAGGCTCAAACCACGCGTAAGACCAATCAAAATCGTCTTTTTGACTTTACATATCCAATTTTTATAACATTTAAGTGGATCTGCGTTTACGGAATTTCAAAAGACGTATTATAAAAAAATTATGGCCATTTAAAAATGTCCACATTTCTTGAACATCCTGTATTGTGGGGTTTGGCACTTGTTTACTTCGGAGACTCCTTACCTGCAGTCAATTTTTCCGCCTAGGTTAAGCCTTAGACGCAAGGTGAGAAAATATCAGGTTGGAATCAAAGATATTTGTCAAAATCAGTGTCAAAATCACTTTAGCAGGGGCCCCAAATGTAAAAAGTTCCAAGTGTTTTTCTCTGATAAAAGAGCTCGCCAAAATTAACAAAGTACAGTCAACTCCCGATTTAGTGTACACCTCGGTTTAGTGTACACCTGGATTAAATCATATTGGCCGGGGTTAATTAAAATGACTAGGATGAACCTCGATTCAGTGTACACTCGATTTAAAGCTAAAAATTTGAAAAAAAATTCATTTATTGTCGCGAATCGATATCCGTCCGTTTTGGCGACCGAAATTATCAAAATAGATCAAAGAAAGTAAAAAATTTCTACCTTTTCCTGTATAGCCATTGATCTGGTTCGCTGCATTCTAAAAATTTCAATTCAGTTCGATGCTTCAAGCAACATACTCAGAGTTCAGCAAACAATGAGAAAGATTACATATAAATTAATGTTTCAGTAAAAAAACCAAAATTATGGTTACTATCTTTTATTTCTAGTCACCAGCTTTATTCATGATGTATTTTCTTTATTTATTTTTACCTTATTGCCCAATTACGGATATCTTCGCCTAGATATATAAATAATTAAATGTAATTTAGTTTTCTGACTACATTTCCATATGTAACTTGCCTGGGCGTCGGTATTCATAATTTGGTCAAAAAGACATAAAAAATAAATAAAGAAATACTGCATGAATAAAGCTAGTGGCTATAAAGGACATAACCCAAAATATTCCAAAAAACCTGTCAAAGTGCTCTTCTTTTTGAGATATGACTCTAGTAAATCTTGAGCCTTATCCTAGAATGGGTATATTGCAGGCATATATTATAGAAACTTATTTAAAAATAGTGTTTAAACGACTCCTAAGTAATATTTATACGCTTAAAACGATAAGAAAGTCAATTTCTAACATTTTTCCACACAAAAAATGGTATTTTTGGAAAATTTTTTTTGACTTTTTGCCTTGGTGGACCAAGGCAAACTTCCTTGTATTAAGGTATTCTACCCCGTTTTGGTCACTGGAGCTGGGCAAAAAGAGTCTCTTTATGCATTTTTAATTAAGAGTCTTGCTCGGAATTATGTCTAAGGTAAGTGAGTGCGCGCATCTCTAACCAACCAAGCCCCTGCGCCCCCGAGGGGGGGGGCTTGGAGTTGAGATGCGCACACCCACATACCTTAGACACAAATCACTCGAAAGTGACTCTGGATGCATAAAAATGTATGCATACCAGAGTTTCTTTATGCGGTAGGCTCCGGTCAACAAAACTATGTTCAAATTCCATCTTTTGTGGTATCCAGGTACCCTTTCAGGTTGGATTGCCTTGGGGGACCAAGGCAAAAAGTCGAATTTCAGTCAAAAAAATTTTTTCTAAAAATCTATTTTTGTGTGGAAAAATGTCAGAAAATAACTTTTTTATCGTTTTAAGCATATAAAAATACTTAGGAGTCATTTAAACACTATTTTTATATAAGTGAAAAACCCGCCCCCCCCCAACCCAATAAGTGCCGGAAAGTGGTTGACCGCCAACAAAATCAACAAACTTATAATGGTGCGATTTACTGCTATTATGGCCTCCACTCTTTAAGTGACTAAATTCTATATTTTGATTATTTTCCAAAAGCACCCAAAAACCTGTTCATTTTATCCTTAAAGCGATAGTGACCGGCACTACTGTGTTCTGCACAGCCTGCTTGATCTGCTTGGAAAATACTTACAGTCGGCAATGTAAGTGTTAAACAGCCTATATCGACCTAAAATCACCTCAGGAGAGCAAAAACAACATCACTTTGAGTTCTAGTCAATAAAAATCGGGTTTTAGGGCCACCTAAAAGTACCCGATTTGACCAATTTTAACTGAATTTAGCACTATATGAGATGGAAAATGATTCAAAAGAGAAATTCGAAAGCTACAAGACAGGCCAAAAATCAGCACAAAAATAGGTCACTCAGAAATTACAGAAGAAAAAGTAAAACTAGCTGTCGCTGTGCATTGAAATTTGAAGGATACTCTGTTTGGCTTATTACTGACCGAATTTCTAAAAATTTCTGGCTTACAAAATATCGAAATGATTAACGCGAAATGTGCAACAGACCTAGTGCAAATACTCACAAGACAAGAATATCACAATATTCAACCCAAAACAGTTTGATTTTTACATCCGACAAAAAACCAGGGGCTTTTTGACAAAAATTCAGGTGGTTGTGGCTTAGCTTCGTGATTTTTTCAAAAATTTTATATGAAAAATTTGAAAATAAAAATATCACGTGATAAACCGCAAAGAACTGCATCAGGTACATTGGCTAAATCACAGGTGAGACCAGTGTTTCCAATAATGACAGTGACACTGACAGTGACATCAAAGTGTCAGTGTCACTGTCACTGTCAGTGTCACTGTCATTCTAAAAATGCGCATTTTCAAAATGACAGTGACACTGACAGTGACAGTGACACTGACACTTTGATGTCACTGTCAGTGTCACTTTCACCATGTGTCACTGTCACACTGACGTCACTGTGACATTTTTGACGTCATGGCGACTGTTTTAATCACGTATCTCACCGTGAGACTATGTTTTTCCTCTTTTTTGAGAGGATTGATAAGTGCACAAACATTTGGTCTGTATACCAGGCTACCAGTATACTTCTTCAACCCTCTCAAAAAGACCAAAAACGCAGTCTTAGATATAATATAACAGTTGTGTTCGATGCATTCTTTCGCGCTCTATCACGTGATATTTTTTCTTTGAATTTTTTTTATTAAATTTTGAGAAAATCACGGAACCAAGTGACATGCACCTAGATTTTAATACAAAAGGCTCTGGTTTTGTTGGATTTTAGGTCAAATTGTTTGGGCTTGAATTTGTGATATTTGCTTGTTTTTTTCTAAGCATTTGAAATAGTTCTGTTGCATTTTCATGCTGAGAATTTTGGTAGATTGTCAGCATAAATTTTCATTGAAAAGTAAACAGCATGATCCGGACAGAGTACCCCTCAAATTTCAGTACAGTCAACCCTCGATTTAACGGCACCCTTGGAGACTCGGGCCCGGGGTCCCGTTAAATCAAGGGATTTACTTTGACTAAATCTTTGTCAATGCTGACCAAATTGGTCTATTTTTAGGTGTCTTAAAATCGAGGTGCCGTTAAATCGAGGGTGGACTGTACCAGGAAAACAGCTGGTTATAACTCTTCTCTTGTAGTTTCTGAGTAACTTTTGTTTAATTGTTTTGCTGATTTTTCGCCCATCTTTTAGCTTTTGAATTTTGTGTTGAGCAAGCATCAAAGAGTCGAACGCAGATTGACGTGCTCTTGAGCATCTTGAGTGTAATTTCGTCAAGTAAGATAATTTGGGGTTAATGTTGTACCCTAGCCAGGACGTCCGATTTCGTGCTCAGGAGATTCGAAAACCCCCAGGTGGTCAAATGTTACAGTCAGAAATTTTTGTGTTGAATTAACCAGTAAGAATCATAGAGGAAAGAAAAATAGTCATCTAGTATCGATTTAAAATTTTAAAAAATTTTAAATTTTATCTTGACATACTTTGTGTTTACTTTCAGGGTGCTTATACAATGATAATCCACCTAAGTTGATCTAAAATTTCGTGTTACACCTCTATCTATCAAATTTTTGTTTTTATGCCTTTCCTTAGCTTCTTCTCCTACTCTATTTGATTGCCTAAAAATTTTTCGGAATACACGAATCATTGGATATTTTTGGATTGTTGTATCAAATTAAAACTGCATCACATACAAAAGCTAAAAATGTCTAGCAACAGTTGCTTTATTACTTTTTTTCTCACTATTCAAAAAACTGAAACAAAGAAAGTTATCACATGTTTTAAAAAAGTGAAAAACCAGCACATTTGTATACAAAATAAATAATTTCTGTATCTCTTACAAAAATAATAATTATTTTTCAACTTTGGTATCAAAATTATCTGTTTGATAAGTTTTAGTTTGATTTTTCACACAATTGGTTGTATGTAGTGAATTTGTAGTTTTTTTCAGAAAGTCGACTGCTATTTTTTTCACCTACCGATCAAACTTCCAAAATGTATATCGGCAATGACATTCTGGTGGAAGTACTCAAGTTTTTGAACCGCAATCACCTGGATTATTTGCCATTTGTCAGTCGAGAATTTGCTTATGCTTGCAGTCATCCCTATTTCCGCACTGCTTTAACTCGCTGCCTTGGTTCTCTTACTTATTATTCCTCTACTAATGTTTGTTTTATTGGACTTGATGACTCCATTTTGTCCAAGTATCCAGCTTTTGGAAATGCCAAAATTCATGATACCAACGTTGGTATGGGCTGTTTCCTCAACAAAGACATACATGACGACTACCTACTTCACCAATTTGTTCGAGTAAGAAGCTTTTATTTGTACATCCCAGGTGAAGACCATCAAGTTGTGGAAATGGTGGATAGTGCATATTGCTACAAGCACCTGATGCTGGGTCAAATGCTTCATATTAATTTTCCGGACAGGACCAAACTCACAGAAACCAGCTATGACAGTCTATTTACAAATGGGTTTATGGCTGGATGTAGTAATTTATTGGTTGGCTTGTGGGGTAGACCCAGAACTATTTATTGGCCACCGATTCAGCTGGTTTCTTCTGACATTCGACATTGTAAAACGGTAATTCAGTTTATTTTCATTTTATTTCAATTTATCAGAATACAGTCTAACATGGATAAACGAAAACCGCCAAAAGTTCGTTCCGCAGCTTGGCCCAACACTTCTTAGATCTCTTTTTGAATGTTTTTGTTAATTCTGTTTTGGCAATCGGGTCACAAATATCGCGAAAATGCCGATTTTGTCGATCGTTTTTCTAAACCAAAATCTTCTCATTCTAAAAAAGCAAAATACCTGCACCGTTTTTAAAAATTTCAAGTAAATTTTACCTACATCGTTTTGAAAAAAATCTAGAGTGGGGCATCAATAAAGGAAAATATCTAAAACCCCGAAAAAAACAGTATTATATTTTGCGGTGACGCCGATTTTTTTTTTAAAGGGTGCCAGAGAATTAGGAAAGGAGAAATTTAAGATAATATTTTTGTGCTAAAAAGGCACGACCACCCGGTCAGCTATCAAGGAGCCTTATATACCGAATTATATATCTAACCGAGCTCGTTACTGAACCTATGGAGCAGTCCTGGGTGAGATATTCCACTTTGAAAGTTGCGAAATGAAGCAGTTAAAATATATTAAGAAATTACACTCCCAATAATTGTGCAGTTACGGTGCAGTGGTATCGGTTGAGGCTTTCTTTTTCTAATCGCAGGTTCGATCCCCACTGGAGGCATCTTTTCTTTTGTTTTTTTTTATTTTCCACGAATTCATATATTTTTGAAACAAATGTTAGCTTTTCGTTAAGAATCAATTATTGAGATTCATATTTCTGAATTTAGTGTCACTCTTTTGGCACGTTATTACAAAAATATTTTGAAGATCTGGTCAATGTTGGACCAGATTTTTTCAATTGGTCGAATCGAAAAGTTGCACGAGAAGGAATATTATCTCTTTTTTTCTGACACTTGTTATCGATTTTTGTCTGGTACAGACTATATAATTGTACTATAGAATAGTCCTGGCATTTGATCAGGTTTTGCATCTTTTTTGTATCCTAGTATTTGAAATATTTTTGTAATAACGTGCAAAAAGAGTGACACTAAATTCAGAAATATGAATCTCAATAATTGATTCTTAACGAAAAGCTAACATTTGTTTCAAAAATATATGAATTCATGGAAAATATATAAAAAAACAAAAGAAAAGATGCCTCCAGTGGGGATCGAATCTGCGATTAGAAAAAGAGAGTCTCAACCGATACCACTGCGCCGTAACTACAGCAGGAAAGTGCTCTCTGCCCCCTTCTCTCTTGCGACGCTGTACTGTCTTTTGAGCAAGTGATAATTTTTATTTTTTTTAGCTCTTTTTGTTAAAAAAATTTCCTATGAGAATTTCTTCTTGATCAAACTCCCTCCTTGAAAATTTCGTGTTGTGTCTCCTTTTCTTAGCCCTCCTTAGGATATGTCCAGAGGGTGAAGGTGAAGTGTAATAGCAGCACGTTGGCCCGGTGATCTAAAAGAGCTGGTCCAATTCCAACCACCGTAATTTTTTTCTTGACAATCAATCGGATATAGCATTTCCTATGAGAAATTTTAAATCATCGTGTTTTCACTGATTATTTTAAAAGAGTCTAAGGTATGAAATCTCATGAAATCGGGGTCGAGAAACACGAAAATGAAGTTATCTCCTTAATCCGAGAACTCTGCGTGTGGGAGAGATTCTGAACTGCAATCTTTTTTGTTTAGGTTCAAATCACTGATCCCATATTGACTAAAAATATGGATCTAACAGAAATCGCCGATTTTTTATTCCAAGGTCAAGAAGTGGATTGTGAGCAGAAGTACATGAATTACGATGAAAGGCAAAAGGTAGTCAAAGAATATATGCGTGAGCTGACAATAGATGAGTTGAGAGTAAATGTGTACGAAGAAGAAAATATCGTGAGCAATGATGAGCTTATGTGTTTTGAAAAACTGCAGATGCTTGTGGAAATCTTCAAAGAGGTACGCTTTTTTCTCTTCAAAAAACAGTTTGAAAGCCCAAGATTCTTGTTGATGCTTCACAAAAACGAAAAGATCATTTTGGCTTTTTACGACAGTGGGAAGCTTTTTTTCCTTGGTACTCCATGCTATTTTTTTGATGTCATTTGTTGATTTTTCGGGCTTAAGCTGGGGCTGGCCAGTGTATTTCCGGGTAGACTAAAATTCATTTTAAAGTCCGTCGGAATTTTCTAGTCTGAATCCCGCAAAAAAGTTTTTCAAAAATTTAGAAATTTTTGGATTTGTCAACAAAAGTCCATTTGAAGTTTGAGCTGCGTTTTGATGAGACAGCCAACATGCTTTCATTGCTAAAGAACTACAACAGTAGGTACAGAAACGACGTCAGCAATGAAACTATAGAAAATGGTGACACTCATCAGTACCTCTACTTTGGTATGCTCAAAGAATATGGATACTGGAAATTCACTGTGAAAAGTTCTTCATAAAAACCTACTTATATTTATTATACTTTTGACAACTTTGGGGCTAACAACTGTTTTCAACATGATTTAAAATAAATTTAGTGAAAAAAATTATAAAAAAATCGAGTAATAAAAGTATTTCAAAAACCTTGATTCTGCTGCTTAAAAAAACTTCCGCCCTATTTGCTGTTTATTGAACATACATGAAATTCGATCTATATCGTCATCCAACTTTTTGCAAAAGCAGACTTTGATTTGAACCAGGTTGCACTGACGACCTTGAACACTTAGGCAAAAAACATCGTGGATGTTATATTTTTTTATTTTTGGATTGAAAACAATTTTTGAACAATGCTTAGTAATCCTTTTTTTAAATTGGTGAAAACGGGACACTTTTTTAAATTAGCAAGTGTATCATTTCCTTCAGAATTTTTTATTAGCGAATTTTTTATTATAAAAAGCTACGTTTTTGAGACTTTTTTTTATTGCGATAATAATATTGGTAAAATAATTTAATTATGAGCGTCAATTGTAACTTGTTAAATACCGTATATATATATATACCTCATAGACTCATGTTTTTGAGACTTTCTATCATCGTTCTTTCTTTTGGCACTTTCAATACTTTCGAATTATTCTAAATATCGTATTTCCTCAAATTGCTGCCCCGGGGCGGCAATTAGAAGCATGCAATTTTTTCAAACTTCAAGTGGTTCAAAACTCGTGTTTTAATTTACTGTTTGAGCTGTGTAAAAAGTGCCTCTTAGAGTTTTTAAATCCCTCGCAGGCACTTTTTAGACAGCTCAAACAATAAATGAAAACAGGATTTTCAGGCCACTTGAAGTTAGGGGGGGGGGCGGTAATTAGAGGGGGGTGGCAATTAGAGGAAATACGGTAAACACATTTGTCAATTTTATGGAGGGCATTTAACGCATAAAATACAGTGTTCCTAGATATACTTCGGTTAAATCCTTCAAAAAGACGAAAAAAGTCTAAAAAGTAACAACAAAACATTTTCAAGTTTTCAAACTTGTGCTTCTTTTATCAAAAATTTATTTGTTCAATAATATAAATATGCTTTATACTAGACCCTATCTTTCAGTCGATTTTGAACACATTTGTAAAAATTTATTGAAGCTAATTTGTATACACATTTCAATTAGCTGAGTCAGTGAGATTTTTGTTGTTGGAGAGACATGTCTTGAAAAGCTTTCCATTGTTGATATGACAACCACCACTACTTGCAGATGTATTTTAAGAAGTGCTCAAATATAAACTTAGGCTTATAATAAAGTCGCTGCTTAAAATTCTTTTTAAATTTCTTCTTTTTTCACTTGCTAATTTTCATTGCTTCCAAAAGATAAAAAAGAGCCAGATAGCAGTTTAGAAGCAGACAAATGTTTACACAAAGTTTTATTTCTGTATTTTGGCTGTGAAATTGTTTATCTAGCTTAGTTTTTGTAGGTTCTTTTTCCAAACTCCTTCCTTCTCTGCAAATCATAGTGTGGTCTAGCTGTTTCGTCGTTTTTTTTATGAGTTGTTTTAAAAATGTATGCCGTGAAGTTTGGCATGGAAAACTTATTTACCTTCAGCCCATTTTTCGTAGATTTTTAGTTTAAAATCGTCTCTGACTTAAATTCCATTTATCAACACATATAATAGAAATACCTATAATAAAAGAAAGTCATCATATTAACAACTTGGTAGTTTAATATTTTTAGTATTTTTTGGAGGTTATTTTCTATAAAAGATATAATTTTAAAGACCACTAAAACTAACAAGAATAAGATTTCGAATCTGAGGAGGTTTTATACCAGAGGAAATATTGTAATGGTCAAAGCCTTTATAATTTGGCTGGTATGCTAGGAATGTTATAGAATAAAATTAAATTTCTACGAAATCTATCTAGAGAACGTTAAGACGTTCGTGCAGTCTGGCAAGCAACTTCAAGCTAACCAATTCCACGGGCTAGTGAATAAGAATGAGTGGTCGTTTGAGTTACTTTGTGCCCTTTTGTGAATTCGCTCCTTTTTGAATTTTTGTTTGTTCTGCAGTTTGCAAGACATTTTTCAGTCCCGGCTAACATACGCTAGCCTACTCTACGGCTGAATGAAAAACATTTGAAAAATATGCATGAAACAGCCAAAAAATTGAAATTCAAAAGGCGCGAATTTGAAAAAATAGCACAAAGTAACTTAAACGTCCCTATGCCTTGAATAAGCACAGAATTCGGATGAAGATAAATCAAAACTTAAGTTATTTTCGGCAAATTTCGTCACATTTGGTGAGGTTAATTTCATAAAGGCCATTATACTCTATTAATTCGCCTCTCAAACACCCTTGGAGACTAGAAGATTGTTTAGAATAGTAATTTTTTGGTTATATTCGTGCAGGCAATTAAAGTGAATGAAATTCACCAAACCAGAAGCAAAAATTTACTTGAATGCAGCTCTTTTAAGTAGTATATTAGACTAGTAATATTTAGCAGTATATATTTTAAAATAATTTTTTAGATTTGGCATTCATCTTTTGCCAAATTAAATTGTTAATTCCGCAATTCCATTCGCTTAATAACTAAAATTTTTGCTGTACAGAAACAACAAATTTGTGTGTTTTGGAATTAGGAGATGTGCTCTGTGCAATATTGATTTTTTGAGCCAATCTTCCGGGTCTCTTGTTCATTCACAGTAAATTTGAAGACAGCAATGCGCATTTATTGAAAAGGCGAAGACCACACCCTGGCAAAACCTGGTCCATTTTGAAGATGTTGTTGCTAATTTGTTGCGTTTTTTTTAATCGACGTGTCTGTAAATGATTAAGAATACGTGAGACTAATTGCAGGCAATGATTCTGGCTTTAAAAGATCAAAGATTCCGTGAAGTGTGCACCAGCCAAAGGATTAGAGCAATAATTTGAAGTGTTTGTTGATCGAACTTAAATTACCTGACCACATCGATGGGTGTTATTCAATATTTTTGCGGTGTTGATGGTATTCATCAGGTTAGTTTGTACTCTTCTATTACAGTCAACTTGCTTAAAAGTGTATGAAAACAAATAACAATCAAACATTTCTAATATCAAATTTTGTACTGGGGCTATGGTCCCGCTCCTTGGTCTTGGTCGATGTCGACTTTTTTTACTTTCTTTTATGACCAGAAATTACTTTTTTAGTATCATTTTTATACCGAACAATAGCTTAGCAAATAAGCTTTCTTTTACATCAAAAAATTTTCAATTTATATGTCAATACCGTATTTCCTCTAATTGCCGCCCGGGGCGGCAATTAGAAGCATGCAATTTTTTTAAACTTCAAGTGGTTCAAAACTCGTGTTTTAATTTACTGTTTGAGCTGTGTAAAAAGGGCCTGTTAGATTTTTGAAATCCCTTGCAGGCACTTTTTAGACAGCTCGAACAGTAGATGAAAACAGGATTTTCAGACCACTTGAAGTTAGGGGGGGGCGGCAATTAGAGGAAATACGGTAGTTTGTGAAATAGTTCGAAAGTTAGAGGCTGGTCGATGTCGTGGTCAAGGTACCGTATTTACTCTATTAACTCCCCACATGAAGTTATTTTTCAACTCCTGAAAAATCTTGAAATTATGAAACAAAAATGCTCCTAACTCTGAAATCCTATTCGAAAAAGGAGCGGTGTGGAGTTATCAGAGGGTGAAGACTCAATAGAGTAAATACGGTATATATCGAACATGACATTGGCCGTAATCAATGATTACTAATCATAGTCGGGGTCAACATTTAGGGTCAACATTTTTTTAAATTCAAAACATATTTATATTTTTTTTCAATATTTTTTTATTTTGATATTTATGACCCTAAGGCAACTTTCTGAGCTCTACACATAAATATAAGCAGCAGATTCCGAGTTATTTATGAAAATTTGACGTATAAAAATCGGTGGGTAAAAATGTTGAGGGGTCAACAGGGGTCAACATAGGGGTCAACATTTGCCAAAATTTTGTAGAAACGAAATTTGAAATTCTGTTAAAGCCATCTTGTAGAGCTCAAAAAGTTGATGGGGTGTCAAAAATATCAGATTTGGTATTTTTCATGAAAAAATCGATATTTTTGCATTTTTCGAAAATGTTGACCCCTGAAATGTTGACCCTCAACACGACTATAATTACAGCCATTGACCAACCTCTAACCTTTCAATTATTATATACATTTTTTACATCTTTTCAAATACTTTTGTTATAGTAGCAAGCTTAATTCTTAAGCAATGGTTTAGTATAAAATACATAAAATGATGCTTTTTTGAATTTCTTTAAAAAAGAAAGAAAAATTCATCTCTGGCCACTAATAAGTTCAAAAAATCGATTCCGACATCGATCAAGGAGTGTGACCAGGGGTAATTTCCGCTGCCATACTTTCTTCGCCCACCAAGTAGTCTATGTTATGGTACAGTATTAGCAAATATACCGCATTTTTTCTGCCAACTCACCTTCCTAAAGTGACAAAAAAGTTGAAAATGTTGAGAATGACCTTTTCCTTTTCTTTTCACTTTTTGTTTTGTAAAAATGCCTAATAGAGCTTTGCAAAGATACAGCAAAGATATAGTAAAGCGAAAATAGAGCTTAGCAGAGGTGGATTAGAATATTTTTACATAGCTCTACAAAAGAGTCGACTGTGAAAATGTGAAATTTGTAAAATTTCAACCTAAAAAGCCGTTTTATAGCCTCATTAACACTTCGATGATCGGGGGTGATCTTTGCTGCTTCTAGTCCAGAATTTTTTGCGCTGAGCACGATGTTCTTACTGGTTTGAAACTTTTTTTCGGATTTACCTTCTGCGTTAAATTTTTCAAGTTTTTCTGCAATTTTTTTTAGAAAGTAGAATCAGAGTTATTTTTTGAGCTGTGTTTGTGCAAATATCATTAAAGAAATTATAAGTGCTGAATCCCAAATTAAATATTTTCAGCTTTTGCAAACCAATATATTCAATGAGACAAGTGCAGACAGCTCCTCCCCCCACAACTCTATAGTGCCTCATGTAGCTGAATGTGTGCAACAATCCTTTCTAATTCTGATTCCCTGTCTGTTCCTATGGATATTCTTGCCAGTTATCCTGTATTCTCTCCACAAAAGCCAGAATGGACCTCTGAAAGGCAGTTCACCCATTACTTTCAGAATTGTACTTTTAAAAACTTAGGCTGAAACACCTAATCCCTAAATTTTCAGATCGCATGCGCATTTCTCCAGTTGGATGTGGCTCTCCGCCTCCTGCATGGCCTGTTCCGAAATGACGAAAATTCTAGTACTTCTACATGGAAATCTCAAAATAATTCTGCCGATCATCTCATCTTTCAAGCCTTGTTGTGCTTGACCATAACACTAGCTTTCATGCTGATACTGGCCTGTCGAAATAGAGGAGTCATCACATCCGGTGTCCTCTTCAATTTCTGGCTATTGTTAACTGTGTGTGGTGCGCCTGAATTTCGCTACAAAATTGATGTCTACACTCGATTTGGAGTTGGTTTTTTTCTAATCTAGAGAGTCACCAATTTTCGTGTTTTCAGGAGGAGGCCGACTTTAGTCATACCCAATTTATTCTTGCCATAGCTTATTACCCTCTAGTTGTGATCATTTTCTTTTTGTCATGTTTTGCTGATTCTCCCAAGTACCTGGTTGCAGATGTACGCGCCTTTTGGCCATTTTTCACTAAGACAACCAACTATTTTCAGAAACATGCTTGTCCTGAGAGCACGGTCTCCTTCCTAAGCCAGATAACTTTCTCTTGGTTTGACAAAATGGCTATGTTGGGTCACAAAAGAGCTCTTGTAATGGAAGACTTGTGGGATTTGTGTAACAGGGATAAGTCTAAACACTTAGTGGACAAGTTCGACAAGGTCTGGACTAAATATATATCAAGTAAGTATATTTTAACCATACAACAGGAGTCGAATACAATTTTTTTGCAGAATTCAACATGCACCAGAGCCAATCCAAATCCAGCAAAATAACCTTGCCTTCAAATGGTTCACCGGAGACACAAGTTCTTTATGTAATTTTTCAAATTTTTTTCAAGCAAAATCTACTGCAATTTTTTTTGCTTTTATGGAATTAGGTGGGTCTACTAAAAAGATTGAATATCTGTGGAAAAAATGACAAAATCTGTCGAAGAAATGGCTTCTTACCGAAATAACCCAATTAGTTCAATTATCTGTAATAATTTCAGCCCCATTCATCCAACTTGGCTGCTGAGATCACTCCAGAACCCCATCTATCCTATGGCCATTGTTCCAAATCTTCAAATGGCCATTTTTGGCAGGAGCCTTCTACAAACTTTGCTTTGACTTAATGCAGTTTGCCTCTCCCCACTTGCTCAAGTATTTGATTAACTTCATAGAGGACAAGTCGCAGCCCTTGTGGATCGGGGTGGGCATTGCTGTGCTGATGTTTGCGGTGGCTCTTTTGCAATCCATGATCCTACACCAGTATTTCCATGGAATGTTTCGATTGGGAATGAACATACGGGCTGTGCTCACTTCAGTTGTTTACAAAAAGGTGAAATTTGTTTACAAACGGTCCTCATAATTTGACTATCTTTGCAGGCCCTCATGCTCTCCAACACATCCCGCAAGAACAGAACCATGGGAGAGATCGTCAATCTGATGTCCATAGACATCCAACGCCTGCAAGAAATCACCACCTTCATAATGTTGTTTTGGTCGTCTCCACTGCAGGTCTTGCTGGCTATCTACTTTTTATGGCGACTTCTTGGCTTAGCGGTGGTTGCTGGGTTAGCCATTCTCATTCTGCTGGTGCCACTAAATGCTTGGATTTCAATAAAAATGCGTAATTGTCAGGTTAGTATTAGAGCTATTATTATTAGGGCAGCAATGCCGGTGCCTTTGGTGACTCATCTAAAAACAGGCTAAACCCTGATAGGCCATTAAAGATTTTTAAAGTAGGCGGATATTTCGTCTTTTGACCCCGTTAAAGCCTGGTTCAGATCTTGTCTTATGAAATTCTACTTGTTCTTTGAAAAAGTCTATTGAAAACCAAAACCAGACTCCGTTTTGTGGTTAAGGTAGAGCAAATGAAGTACAAGGATGAACGCTTGAAAATGATGTCTGAAATGCTAAATGGAATGAAAGTGCTGAAGCTGTATTCCTGGGAGGAAAGCATGCAGAAGACTGTGAGACCTTTTTGCTATTCACTATCTAATACCAAGAAACCATAATCCATGCTTACAGATCTTAGAAATCCGCCGTAAAGAAAAAATAGTCCTTCGCAGGCTAGCATGTCTGAACTCAGCCACAGCGCTCTCCTGGTCCTGTGCCCCTTTTCTGGTAGCAGTGCTCACCTTTGGAGTTTATGTGAATATTGACTCCGAGAACAACATTCTAACACCTACAATTACCTTTGTTGGACTGGCTCTCTTCAATATTTTGCGTTTTCCTCTGGCTGTGCTAGCAATGATCGTGAACCAGGCTGTCCAATGCTCAGTCAGCAACAAAAGGCTTAAGAAATTCTTGGCAGATGAAGAAATTGATTCTGCTCCCACTGAAAATGTTCCGTCTCCAAGTAAAATATTATTAATAAGATTTGGGCTATGAAAAATAATTCAGGCATAGCAATCTCAGTAGACTGCGCTTCTTTTTCATGGGACAGAGATGGAGAACTAACTCTTAAAGACATAACTTTAGCTGTTCCGAAAGGAGCTTTAGTAGCTGTGGTTGGCAGGATCGGATCAGGCAAAAGCAGCTTGTTGTCCGCTATTCTGGGTAGGCTTAAATTGGATCGTCAGCAAATCATCACCACATTTCAGGAGAGATGCACAGAAAAAACGGCACAACAAATATGCGAGGACAGGTAGCCTACGTGCCTCAACAAGCGTGGATCCAGAACTTGACTCTCCAAAACAATGTTCTTTTTGGGAAATCTCTAAACCCAACATTTTACAACAAAGTAATGGATGCCTGTGCTCTCAACATTGACCTGGACTCTCTGCCTGCAGGTGATCAAACTGAAATTGGAGAAAAGGTTTTCTAATATTGGAACATTCATGACAAAACATTGTCTGTTTTAAGGGCATTAATCTGAGCGGAGGTCAAAAGCAGCGTGTCAGTCTGGCGAGGGCTGTTTACTCTGAAAGCGACATATATTTTCTAGATGATCCACTGGCAGCTGTAGATGCTCATGTCGGCAAACTTATCTTCGAGAATGTCATCAGTAAGATATTTAGTAAAAACGTTCAAAGTTGTAAAACAAAGTTTTCAGGCTCTACAAAAGGGATGTTGGCAGGGAAAACCCGTGTTTTTGTGACCCATGGCTTGCCGTTCCTGAAGCACTGTGACCAAATAATTGTCATCAAAAGTAATTCACAGAGTAAAAATTTCCCATAACAATTATAATCGCTTTTTTGTTAGATGGACGCATTTCGGAATCAGGCAGCTATGAACAACTTCTCGAAGGTTCTGGAGAATTCGCAGATATTTTGGAAGAGTTTTTGGTGGAAGAGACAAAAAATAAAGCCAGATCTGTGAGCTTTGGAGATGATGGTAAGTTACTTTCACATTAGATGCCTCCTAATTTTTTTTGTTATTTTTGATTTATTTATACAAAACACCTCAGAATTTTTTTTGACTTTATGTTATGGTTTTGTCATGTTAAACGTATGTGATCATTCTGACTCAGAATTATAACCTATGAGATAACTTTAGAATTTCGATTATATAATGCACTAGAAATTCTACAGTTATCTCATGGAGCCTTATTCTAAGTCACAATGAGTGGGTGGTCATGTTGAGGCAGAATTACCAAAGCCAGAGCCAACCTGACAAAAACCTGCCAAACCACTTAAAAGTCAGAAATGAAAAAAGTGTCTTTGGAGGCGTTTTGTATAAATTTAATTATTTTCAGCTGAAGATGTGCAAGAAGTACTCGCCCATCTTGAGCGTTTTGATCCCGAGAAAAAGAAGCACATAGAACGACAGTTATCCAAAGTCTCAGAAGATATAGCTGCCCAGCAAAGAGCCAACTCAACTGAAGAGACCGGCTCCAGGAGCCAATCTCCTTTGAAGCGAGGAAATAGTGTGGCGACCACTCCCGGCAGTCTCAACAAAGAGTTTGTGCCCAATCACCTCACCTCCAATAATAGCTTATCAGAAAAGGCAAAGAATGGACCTTTAGGTGCAGCAAAAGGCAACAACGCATTGACTACGCCAAAACCAAACAAGATCATCGAAAAAGAGGAAATGGAGACTGGAAAAGTCAAGTTCAAGATCTATTCCAATTATTTGAAAGCTGTGGGCTACCCAGTATGCTTTATGTTCCTCTTCATCTACATATTCTCCAGTATTCTGGGAGTGGGCAGCAATCTATGGTTGGCAGATTGGAGTGACCACGCACGAGAAATTCAAACCAATAGTAGTAATGCCTGGGAGACCCACAAACGACTCGGCATATACACTGCTTTGGGATTGGGACAAGGTTTTTTTTCAATTTTCGTAGTTCATCACTAAGCACTGCGTTTTTTCTCTTTGACGGCTTGGCCGTCAATCTTTCAATACACTTAAAACTGACAAGAGAGGGTAGGTGAATGAATGTGCAATTTTTTCAAAATACTTACCCGGTGCTTACATAGGCGAGTCGAGGTCGAGGCCGAGCTCGTGTTTTCTCAACCTTTTTGGTGATCAGAGAGAATTTTTTTATACTTTTTGTCATTCTTTATATACAAACGAAATCTTAGATTCTAAGCTATCTTCTACATCAAAAATTATTTCATTATCGTGACAAAAGTAATATTATGTCTAGGGTGGTCGAGGTCCTGGTCGAAATACCTCGACCTAGACCTCGACCAGCCTCCGACTTTTGTTGTTACATACATTTTTGTTACATCAATGAAATTATTTTCGGTATAGAAGATAGCTCAGAATCTATCAAAAATAGTTAGAGAAGCGATTGGTTTTTTGAGGATGAGTTCAAGAGTCATGAAACCCTTCTCTCCTTGATAGCTAAAGTTATGGTAATTAATCATACAAAGATCATAAACTCAGTGGTAGGGTTATGGACACGGAGGTGATGTGCAAAGATTTTCTCAAGATGCCCTACATCTTTGTTTTGCAGCCCTGTTTGTTGCAATGGCGTCAATTATCATGGCTCTGGGCATGGTTAGAGCAGGTAATCTGTTGCATGAGGGAATGCTAAAAAATTTGCTGCGCTCTCCTATGTCATTTTTTGACGTTACTCCGCTAGGAAGAATATTGAATAGGTTTGGCAAGGTAGGTTGCTTTCAAGATAAAAAATAATAACTTTTTTGCAAATTTTCAAACATAAAAACACAGAAAATAACTTTTTTGGCTAATTTTGCATTTCATTAACATTTTTACACAAGCAATGGACTACTTTTTGAAATCAAAAGAAATGTAGGATGTTGACCTTGTGGACACTAGAGTGCCTGGCACTTTTCTCAACTTTGTGGGCTGTACAGTCATGAGCATCTGCACAGTGGCGGTGCCGATGATCGTAACTCCACAAGTAGCTGCCCCGATCGCCGTCGTTTTGGTGGTCTACATCTGTCTAATGGTTTCTTTTTTCTTCTTTCGGTTTTCCCTCGGTCCCTTTACTTGTGTGTGCATCATGCACAGTGCATGTTGCTTTATGAACATTATTTCTGCTTTTTTAATATTTTGTCTTTCTTGAATTTCACGGTTTTTAAAAAGTGCTATCTTAACACCTTTTTTTTTGTTAAAAACTCGTTTGGGAATTCGGAGCTGTAGTAAGGAGTATTTAATATGCCAAATACGCCAGCTCCGGCTTCTTGAATGAGCCATAATTCTTTGGGCTATAGACGTTACGCTACCAATGCAGGACATTTATTTTATTTGAAAAAAATTAAGCGCAAGCTAGGCGTAAGGCTGACCTAAAACATACAGTTGATTAAACTTTTTACATAAAAAGGGATGGACGTTAGTGCAAATAACTATGTATCATTGCCATGAACTAAAATGTCTAATTGGCGGGTAACATCTAATCACAACTATTTGACACTTAACTTATCTCGGAGTTGGGCGGTTACCGGAAAATTTCCGCTGTTCGCCGCGGTTGAAAAAGGCAACAATTTTTTGGTAGCGTCAGTCTTAACTTTTAATGAGTTTTCTACATACTAAATCGACTATTCTGCGTTGATTAGTACAAAAATATTTCACAGACGAATGTCGGAACCCACAGTTTTGGCAATTTTCGACCGCGGCGAATATCGGAAATTTTCCGGTGACCGCCTAACGCTCTTATTTATTTTCTTTAACTCTATTTTACATTTTATTAATTATGTGTTATTCCTTGCATTTTATCAATAAAGGCAAAAGGGTACTTATTCGGTTCAGGGGCGCACCCTAAATTTCGTCAATTTTTGTTGGAGCTATCGTGCAAAAATTGACGTGCAAATATAGTGCACAAAATTGACGAAATTTAGGAGGCGCCCCTAAACCGAGTAAATACTGGCAAAAGCATGTCTCTGTTTACTCATAATTTACTCTTTAACCTTTGCTACCTCTTTATGTCAACTGTCCGCTGTTTGCTTTTTTCTGCTTATTTTAATCTCAGCTTTTTAAAAATAACCCCAGGAAAATATTAACATAAAAAACTAATTTTGAAAATAGAACAATTTTTTTTCAACCAATGCTTTAGCAAGACAAAAAAACTAATCAACAGAAGCATTAGCAATAATTTATTTGCTGCAGGATGTAGACGGCCTTGACTCGCTTATCCCCCGTTCTGCCCTTACTTTTGTCAGAACGGCTGTCTCCTCCATGGAAATCGTTGGACTCATTGCCATCGCTGTGCCTCCATTTATCATTGTGATGGTGCCTCTGATGGTCATATATGGCTGCATTCTGGTCCGTTGCTATACATGTTTTTTTATTTGACTAGTAGATATTAAGCCGTGAGTAGCGCACACTTTTCAAAACAATTGCAAAAATGGTAATTGGTGGTGGTGAAAATTATTGTGCTAGTTGTAGTTCACACTCTTGTACATGTCATCTTGTTTATCGTCAAAGCAACGGCACAAGCTATTAGAAATATAATGTAATTTAATGTACTACCCTGACTGCACTTGGAATCTTCCCCACCCTTTGTGTGACCTCGAAACAAACATATATGTCCATTTAGGTTTTGTGCAAAAATTGAATGCCTTCTAGGTTTTTTAGCTCACTTTTAGTACCTTTCGCTACTTGGAATGAGCAACTAAAAAATTTCCAAAATTGTGAATACATCGTTTACTGTAATTAAAACTTTGTGAATTCGATTGCAGTCTACTCTCGATATAACACCACCCTCGATGTAACACCACCAATGCCTGTCCCGGTAGCGGTGTTATATCAAGAATAGAATGTATAGGCAGGCGTTTTCAATATTTTACTGACTGGCATATTAGACGATGGGTACCGAAAATTTCCCTTGGTACCTCCTGTATTTTTTTAACGTTTTAGCCTTGGTCCCATGCTTTCGTTTTTCTAACACAGTTAACGCTCTTTATAAGATACCTCTAAATAAGATACGCTCTCTATAAGATACGCTTTAAAACTAGATCATTTGGTTTTGCAAGTAATGTTTTACCTATAAAATACGCTTTTTTAAAATACGCTCTCCATAAAATACCTCTCAGGCCCGTCCCCTAAGGTTATCTTATATAGAGCATCGACTATACTACAGCCAAACCCTTGGGACCGGGACTTGCCGTATTTTAATGAGAGGTGTATGTTAATGGAGAGTGTGTTAATGAGAGAGCCAGATTCCATAATTTAGCTTAGTAAATGTTAATAGGAGAGTCCGTTGAATTTCAAGGCCAAATTTCGGAATACACCCCACAGTCAATTTTGGAACACACCTCTCAGTCGATTTCGGGACAAACGCCTTAGTTAAATCAGCCTGGGAGACCAAGACAATTTTTTATAACAAATTTAGAATAGCTTGAGGCATGGTGTGACAAATCGATAAATTTATCGATTTCGATAAAATGGCCTTTGGCGTTATGTCATCGCGAAAATCGATAAAAATCGATAAAATCTTTTATCGATTTCGATAAATCAAATTTTCTTTCAAACAACAGGGGGGACCAAGGCAGTTTTTAGGGTTTTTTTCGAAAATTTTTAGATTGTGTCCGAGTCACCCCAAATCACTCAAAACCACCCCAAACCACCTAAATCACCCCAAATCACCCAGAATCACCCCAAACCATCCGTGGATATCCACGTGGATGACATGAAAATCGGAAAATATAAAAAATCTGGACCAAACCATCTTATCATATGAAAAATCGTGTGGTGAATTCGGTTGATGAGACCAAAATTTTGAGTTCACCTACCAAAACCCCAAAACCTGGGTTAGGTATCGCCTGGTCCAGGTGGGTATCCACCTGGATGACCAGAAAAATCAGAATTTTTAAAAATTCAAAAATAGACCATGCTATCATATGTAAAATCGTGTGGTCAATTGTGTTTGATAAGACAAAAACTTTGAGTTCACTTACCAAATCCTCAAAACCTGGGGTAGGTACCGCCTACTCCATGTGGGTGTCCACCTGGATGACCTAAAAAATAAAAATTAATTTAAATCCAAAACAAACCATCCTATCATATGCAAAATCGTGCGATGAATCGTGTTTGATAAGATCGAAATTCCGAGTTTACCTACCAAAACCCCAAAACTTGGGTAGGTACCGCCTGGTCCAGGTAGGTGTCCACCTGGATGACCAAAAAATTTGGAATCGCACTTTTTGTCTTATCAAAACTGATTCTTCACCTGGCCAGAGAGATGGCCAGAACGAGAAAAGAAAGAGTGCGAGTGAGAGTAAAAGAGCTCTATTGGGGACTTAGCTTAAACCAATCAAGCCAAGTGGTCGTCCACTTGGATCAATTTTTTTACGTTTTTCATGTTCCAAAACCTGTTTTCTGGACTAACTAGGGCATGCTGAAGATGGTTTGACAGTGGTAAAATGCCGTTTTCTCGAGTATTTTTCGAGTATTGGGAAATAATTGATTTTACCAAAACTCGATTTTACTAAAACTCGAAAAATACCCGAGAAAACGGCATTTTACTATTATCAAAGCATCTTCAGCATGCTCGAATTAGTCCAGGAAACAGGTTTAAGAACCCGATAAAGTAAAAAAAATTTTGCTCCAACTGGACGACCATTTGGTTTGGTTGGTTTAAGCTTAGTCCCCAATGGAGCTCTTTCAATCGCACTCTCAGTCTCACTCTTGCTTTCACTTGCACTCTTACTTTTCTCGTTTAATTTGTCTGGCCAGGTGAAATATCAGTTTTGATAAGACAAAAAGTGCGATTTCAAATTTTCAGATCATCCAGGTGGATATCCACCTGGACCAGGCGGTACCTAGCCACGGTTTCGGGGTTTTGGTAGGTAAATTAGAGTCTTGGTCTTATCAAACACGATTCACCGCACGATTTTGCATATGATAGGATAATTTGTTTTAATTTAAATTAATTTTTATTTTTAGGTCATCCACGTGGATGGTACCAACCCCAGGTTTTGGGATTTTAGTAGGTGGAATCGCAGTTTTGGGTTCATCAAACACGATTCGGTTGCAGTTTCGAATCCCCTCCCCCCCCACGGGGACTGATCAGATAAAGGAGATAACATCATATTCGTGTTTCTCGACCCCGATTTCATGAGAAAGCCGGCTGTTTTTTAATTCTGAGAAAAAAAAATTTTTCGAACCACAGGGGGGGGGGGGGGGTAGGGTTGGTGGCAGTGTTTCCAAAATGAAAATGAGAAAACGATGAAAATGAGAATTTTCAGTGAGAAAATGAGAATTTTTCAGTGAGAAGATGAAAAATTTTCACTTCTTCTTAAAATGAAAATGAGAAATTTTCATTTTCATTTGATGAAAATGAGAACTTTTCATTTCCATTTGAATGAAAATGAGAAATTTTCATTGGATGAGAATGAAAACTTTTCATTTTCATTTGAATGAAAATTTTTCATTCTCATTGAATGAAAATGAAAATTTTTCATTTTCTCACTGTAAATTCTCATTTTCACTGAAAATTCTCATTTTCACTGAAAATTCTTATTTTCACTGAAAATTCTCTTTTTTACTGAAAATTCTCATTTTCACTGAAAATTTGTACTTTCACTGAAATTTCTCATTTTATCATTGTAACGGTCGGTGAAAAGCTAATTCACGACGCAGAAACTGTAATCATGCTGGATGTTCAATGTACCATCAAAACCAAGCGATCCTCCACTTGGATAAACGAAAATTTACTACTATAAACCCATCTTTCAATGTCCGAATGAGTGCAGAAAACAGGTATTAAAGCTAAGAAACATGAAAAAAATCTGATCCAAGTGAACAACCACTTGGTTAGTTTGGTACATGGAACATCGAGCAAAACTGCGCAAGAAAATTTTTACACTCCGTAATCTATTGTAGACTATAATTTTATTTGACAAAAATTTACATCAAATTAACACCTCTCAAATACCACGATTGCAGTAAACTAACAGTTGGGAATTTAACAATGAGAATTCAGTCCTGTTCCGGTGACTTCTAGTGGCCAGCCCTGCTTGAGAAAAATTCTCTCTACTGGAGCGCTTGTAGCAGGAACACTGAGTACTTCGAGGGCCAGTACAGCCAAATAATGCCAATCCTGAAAATCATATTTATTTCCAGAACGGTTAGGAGAAGTAATATTTACGAACCGAGGATAGATAGCCACACCAATAGTTAATCGGGTCGATCTTCAAGTTACCATTACATACACCTTGGACACTATGCAGCACATTCAGAATCCAAGACTTTGATCTGTTCCCTCTGCTTTCAACACTTTTCCTGCTGCTTTGTGAGTCTTTTTTCAGCCTTGCGATAAAACCATCTAACGTACTGTCTAGATTCACCGAAACTCCCATATTGTCATTTCTGCGATGAGTTTGCTCAACAGACAACTGAATTAAATGCGTGGATTTCAGTCAAACTTAAATACTAATATACCTACCAGCTGTCTTATCCATTCTGCAGCTTTGGAAAGGTCTTCATCTCCAAGACAGTCAGATGTGTTTGGATCCAATGCGCAAGCAACCATAAAAATCGGGTCGAAATCAGTCCGGTCAGCATTCAGAATATTGGTGAAGCGCTCCTTCAAACTACCACGAAGATTTTGGACCGTTATTTTCAGCTCATTCGGCACTACTTCCTTAACGAACAGTTACAAATAAGAAAACTAAGAACTTGTGAAAGCACCTCTAAGTCATCCAGCGATAGAACTAGTGCGCGAGTGTATTCAAGACAATGAGATATTGTGACAGTCTTCTCTCCCTGGATCCTTTGAAGCACTTCAACAAACGGTCCACCAATTTTTGAGATCCAGCGCAAGTACTAAACCTATTCGCTTAACGTCAAAAAACTGTTGTGTTTACCTCAATCTCATCCTCTGTCACCATTGACCAGTTTTTCCTGCTAGCGATGACAATCACGTATTCCTCTAGGTCCAGAAAGTTCTTGATCACTTCGATGGCAGAACCCCAGCGTGTAGCGGACGGGAATATTAATCTCTTATGCGCAATCGAGTCAAGATCCTGAAAAATCAATAAGAACAGCCATGACTTGCAAGAAAAACAGTACCTCCAATGCCTGATTCGAATGTCTAAAACGCCGAATGAGCTGGCACATGTTTTTGAAAGCAGAATGTCCATATATATTGTTTTTGATAAGACCCATTATAACAATCTGAAGAGAATGAGCGTGACAGCTGATACGATGCGGAAGTTCTCTCTAAACAAATAAATTTTTTAGGAAGAGAACGTGGTACTTACAGAGTAACATCAGGTATATCAGGAAATGTTTCATCTAGAAAAGAGTCATTTTCCTCGTCTTCAGGCTCGTCGTCGAATACATTATTCACTGAAAAATTAAGTAGATAACAAGTAAAATAAAAAGCATTACATTTGAAAACATCAGTGAAAGCAGCCACCATATTGGAGCCATTATCCGTTACGATTTTGAAGATACTGTGTAGATCCATGTTGCATTCTGCAAGAACAGCACCCAACTCAGTTCTGATATACGATGATGTGTGCGAACCACGGAGTTTCCGCATGCCAACTCAATCTTGCCTATCCTAAAAGATTACAACGTGATATGAAAAGCGACAAATCAGTGGAAGTATACCTGGTCAACTTTTTCACATCGCCAGAATGATTTTTCGAGCATGTTTCGTCCTCTTGGATGTGATGCTTGGCTTTCCAATGGTACTTTAGTGTTGTAGACGTCGCACTGGAAATTTTGTACTTCTAAAAGGTTTGGCCACATGAAGAAGCGATTCAAAGTTTCAGTTGTACCTGATCACATGATTTACATTTCAAAAGGCTGATCTGATTTTGAGTGATTTCCTCGAATTTTCCCAGATCGGATCGACCAACTTCCTTTTCTTTACTTGAAGAACGATTGGACTTCCATCGCCAGACAAGTTTTCAGACGATTCATCACTTTCGTTGCCGAATGACATGTCGATATTGCTCAAATAATACCATTTAGACGTTTCTAGTGTCTTTTTCAGTGAGAATGTGATAAAATTAAGAAGCGATGAAAATAAGATTTATCAGTGAAAATGAGAATTTTCAGTGAAAATGAGAATTTTCAGTGAGAAAATGAAAAATTTTCATTTTCATTCAATGAGAATGAGAAATTTTCATTCAAATGAAAATGAAAAGTTCTCATTCTCATCCAATGAAAATTTCTCATTTTCATTCAAATGGAAATGAAAAGTTCTCATTCTCATCCCATGAAAATTTCTCATTTTCATTCAAATGAAAATGAGAAGTTTTCATTTTCATCAAATGAAAATGAAAATTTCTCATTTTCATTTCACCAAGAAAGTGAAAATGAGAAAATTTTCATTTTCATTTTTTCAAGAAAATGAAAATGAGAAAATTTTCATTTTTCATTTTGGAAACACTGGTTGGTGGACGGGAAAATTCCCGGGAAAATTCCCGGAAAAATTCCCGGGAAATTTCCCGGAAAGTTTGAAGCGGGAAAATTCCCGAAAAATCGGGAAAATTCAAAATTTTTTGCAAGTTACAATGTTTTCTTTTTATATCAACTTTCTGTTGTTGTTTTTGTTCGTGTTTAGGCTTATCATGCCTTAATTACAGATTTTAGATGTCTTCTGGCAGAAAAATATCGTGGAGTTGGGAATACTTTAACAAGCAAGAAGAGGATCTGAATGGAAACGGGTGCCGGTCGCCTACTGCAAGTTCTGCTACAAGGAGGGCGCGAAGACTGGTCGCTATGTGAACAATGCCACAAAGATGGAGAATCACTTGAAGGTAATTGCTGATTGCTTTTGTGTTTACTATTTGATTTTAGAGCTGCAATCGAGTCGGAGCCGAGGCAAGGAAGGAAATTGACCGCCAGCTGAGGAAACCATCCGTCAAACGCCGAAGTCGTAGCCAGTCGCCTCTTTCGAAGAAAGTCAAGTTGTCGGAGCCCGCGGAAGTCTCGTCGCAAGTTGGTTCTGGATCAAATATTGATTTTCGAGCATGTCTAAGGATCAGCAAGAAGATCTCGACGTTTTGTTGACTCGGGTTTTTTTCATTTATTTTTGTTCATAATCACTTTTATCATTCAGGGTTTTGCAACAGGCAACATCGCGCCATTTCTTTTAGAATCCATCAATGCAACGTCTTCTGAAGTGGATGGGCAGATTAAACTGACGAAACACACTGGTTGGTTTTTAGCAGGGTTTATTGTGAAACTGCTTTGATTTGGTGGAATTTGGCGGTGGAAACGGCCTCCCAGGTGACGTTCATCAAGCATAATCTCATGCTGGAGTACGCTCATTTATTTAAGTCAACCGTAAAAGAACAGAAAGTAGAAGAAGCGATGGAAGAACGAAATGAAGAAATTGATGAAGAAACTAACACATTTGAGGATGAATTTGATCTATTTATGCATGATTTTGATTGAGTTGTTATGTTTTCTGTATAAAGTTCTTTATCAAATTTTCCCGATTTTTTCCCGACTTTGGGAATTTTCCCGGGAAATTTGCCGGGAACTTTCCCGTGTTTGAATTTTCCCGGGAAACTACCAACCTAGGGGGGGGGGGGGGGGTATCATGGTTTTTTAGTCAAAATTTGAAAAATTTGAATTGGCGCCTTTTGAATTTTAAAGGGATAAAAGGCTGTATTGGGAGGGAAGGGATAAAAGGGGCCACTTTTATGGCAGAACGTCAGAAATTCAAATGTTTGTATTCCTCGATTGCCTCACCATGTTTTTCAAGTGGGCCATGGCAAAAAGAGACTCTATATGCATTTTATGGTCAAGAGTACTTCTCGGAATCATGTCTAAGGTAAGTGTGTGCGCGCATCTCTAACTCTCAAGCCCCCTGCGCCTCCTTCGGGGGCGCAGGGGGCTTGGGGGCTTGGAGTTGAGACGCGCACACCCACATACCTTAGACACAAATCACTCGAGATTTTTATCGATTTTTTTAAATAATTCTCGTTTGAATCGATTTTATCGAAATCGATAAATTTATCGATTTGCCACACCATAGCTTGAGGGACCAAAAATTTTTTCATTAAAAAAAATTTGCCTTGGTCCCCCAAGCTTTTTTGAAATTTTCATAAAAAATTGAGATTTTATAGAATTGTTTTTGTAGAAACAGGGTTTGATTCAAAAAAAATCGAAAAAAGCTTCGACTGTATGCTAATGGGAGAGCCAATTGTTAGAACGGGACCGGGACCGGCCGTATTTTAATGAGAGTGTATGTTAATGGGGAGGTCATTTTGCCTTGATTTCAATCAAACCAACCAAAGCTTAGCCAGCCGTATGTTAATGGGAGAGCGTATGTTAATGGGGAGTATGTTAATGAGAGGTTCGACTGTAGTTTACACAAGACAACAGGTAAGGCAAAAACTGTTAAAGACAAGAAGTGGACCAAGCCATTTTTTGCTACACATTATCCAATAGAGCACGACTTGTAAAAGTTAAAGTTCATTATAAGGTTCATATTTGACTCTTTTTCAGAAGGTGATACCAGAATTAACAGAGGATATTGAAAATCGATCAGAATGATTACATAATAGTAAATCCCAAGTTTTATTGAATTTTTGCACCTACCTAAGTGGATATAAATGTCCTTGCTTATAATATATAGAATCAAATCACCTTTTAGAGATTCTACGTGAGCACATCCAGACAGCTTAAAAGGCTTGAATCCACTACTAGATCACCAATTTTCTCTCATTTCCAGGTTTTTGAATTTTCGCGATTGCCATTTGCGACAAGAACACTTTTCTATTGCAGGAGTCAGTCCAAGGAGCCAGTTCTATTCGAGCCTATCAGGCGGTAGACCGCTTCCTAATAGAGTCTCAGAATAGAGTGGACCACAATCTAGTAGCTTATTTTCCCTCTATTATTGCCAACAGATGGCTGGCTGTTCGATTAGAGCTTGTGGGCAATATTATTGTGCTTAGCTCTGCTTTGTTTGCTGCACTATTTAGAGATAATGGGGTATAACTCCAGGGCTTGTTGGACTGTCAGTCTCGTATGCCCTCAGTGTAAGCTTATTAAGTTGTGGGAAATAATGAGTCTAAGTGTATGTCAATTAAGGTGACTCAAACACTGAACTGGGCTGTCCGCATGACTAGTGAATTGGAGGCTAACATAGTTTCCGTCGAAAGGATCAATGAATATAGTGTCACACCAACTGAGGCTGGTTTTCGTCTACACTTTATGTCTTTACTAACGTATTTTCTAGTGTTCAGGCTTCCCTAGACACAAATCCTGAGGTAAGACTATCTAAAGAATGGCCATCTCAAGGAGAAGTCATTCTCGAGAATCTGGAGCTCCGTTACCGCCCTGACCTTGAATTAGTGTTGAAAGGTGTCAGCGCTCACATCAAGTCCCAAGAGAAGATAGGAATTATTGGCAGGACTGGAGCAGGCAAAAGCTCGTTGACACTTGCTTTGTTCAGGCTAGTTGAGCCATCTGCAGGAAAAATCCTTATTGATGGACTGGATATATCCAAACTAGGCTTAAGGGACCTTAGATCTCGCCTGACTATTGTTCCTCAGGTAAGCATTCTAGCCTAGGCACTATTTATATATATTTACAAGTATTTTCAGGATCCTGTGCTGTTCTCTGGCACTCTTCGATCCAACCTAGACCCTTTCAGCAGCTATAACGACGACGCTATTTGGAAAGTTTTGCAGTTGACTTCCATGGACACCTATGTGACATCTTTGCCTGAAAGACTGGAACACAAAGTGAACGAGGGTGGAGAAAACTTAAGGTGAAATACATTTTAAACTATTTTTTATCAAAAAGATACAATGTAGGGATTAAAAAGAAGCAACAAAAAAGTAATAAGCCTTCAAGCTGCTTAAATTTAAAATCAAATAGTTTTTAACGGTGAGTTACATATACCAAATATTGAATGAGTTTTTTTAGTGTGGGACAGCGCCAACTGATCTGTTTAGCAAGGGCACTGCTTCGAAAATCAAAAGTGTTAATGTTAGATGAGGCAGCCGCATCAGTGGATATGGAAACTGATCAGTTGATTCAGAAGGTAACCTCACAAGTTCTCATTTAGGTTTATTATCCGCTTTCGGCCATGTTACATAATTTGGCCCGTTTTCTCCTTGGTCCCCTATTGTTTTTTGCCAGTTCTAAAGCATCCGATGCTTAACAAATTCAAGCATCCTTCTCAGAATGTTGAGTCTTTCTAGCTCACGCTGGCCCACCGAAAAACTGAAATTCGGAATCTATGCCACTTCTGAAAAATAAAAAAATTACGTATTTTCAGACTATTCGAGAGCAGTTCAGTGACTGTACCGTATTGACTATAGGTAACTTAATTTTAATAAATTCAATATCACAGCACAGCTGTTTTGTTGTAGCGCATAGACTACACTCTGTGATGGAATGTGACCGTCTTCTAGTCTTCGATCAAGGCAGAGTGGTTGAATTTGACACACCACAGGTGCTTTTGGCAAAACAGATTCTGTGTTCCGTTCCCTGGCTGAAGATGCTGGAATCCTAGTGGATGATCAAGAAAACTAACATCAATACCATTGAAGTTTTGGCTACGGCAAAAAACTTAGACTTGGTCTAATTTTCAAAAATCTAGTTTACAAGCAGATCTTTTAATTTATATAGTGTTAGGTCACACCGAAATATTGTTTGAAAACTTTATGGTTGATGCAGTAGTTGAGCTTATGCAACTATTTGACATAATATTTTAACATCTGATATCGTTTTATCAGTAGTCTTGTTTGATCTGTCATTTGAAATTGCATAATTATTGTGTTTTAGCTGTTAATAAATGAATCGTTGTTGTGAGTACTGCAGACCCCTCTGGATTTACAAATAGGTACAAAAGTTCGTACCTATGGGTATTGGGTTTTCATACCCACGATTGGGCGCGAACTATACATACATCTCACTTTCGGACTTTTTGACTGGAAAACAGGGCTGATACCGTATCCGCTCTAATTATTAGCCACTCTCTAATTATACGCCACCATTTTGGCAATTTCGACTGCTAAAATCAACGTTTTTGCTCATTTTGTCAAAATTTTGAGGAGGTTGCAAAATTATACGCCATGGCTTATAATTAGAGCGGATACGGTAGGTCAAAATCTGGGTCAGAGAGGGTCAAAATTTAGGTCAAAAAAAGAGAGAACGTCAAAAAACTTTTTTTTTGTAATTTAGCGAAATGATGAGGAAACAGCACATTTGTGAGCTCCGCTGTGAAGTTTTAGATTTGCTTACATTTTCGGTGTTAGAATGTGGTGTTATAAGGGATTCAGAAGGAGAACATAAGTTCAGCTCCTTGAAAAAATCAGCATTTGAACATTCTATAAGCATACGGCTTTGACTGATGTTTACTCGAAAGGATGAATCAATCTATAAGAAATTATTTGAATTCCCGCCAAAATCATGGACTAAATTATAAAATAGCTTTCTTAAATTTGAATATTTGTCAAATGTTGTCGTCGACTTTACTATATACCTCAAACACTTTTAGTAAACCTCCTTAGACTTTGCAGCATTTTTCTGTGTATCTGCCAATTGTTCATGTTTTCTTGAAACCCGAACAGTAGAACTGAAATGATGGCTGATTGCTCATCCTCTCCATCATGTAGCACCAGCGAAGATGTTCCAGATCATGTTTCCAGTCAAGCCAATCTCGAAAAACCTCCTTGTATAGTAGCATCAAGACGGCGTCTAGCATTTCGTCCACAAGGTGTCAAAGTTAGACACATAGTTGCAGCTAAGCAATCTCCAACAAAAATCTGGCAAATGTAGAGTCGGATACTAGGATACAAAATACGAGCGAAAAGGATGGGGCTCCATGCAAGCAGCTGATGTCTCCTAGTAGCACTACCTTTAGTGGACCCCAAGTTCTTTAGAGCCTGAGCAAAAGAGCAAGCGGAGGTTGGTGACGTGGAGCTTTCTGGAAACTATGTGAGAAATTTTTCAGTTTTTACTTTTAATTCTGAAAATCATGAAAATTATAGGATGTTTTCTTCAGGTTTTTCTATGAAGGATTAAAACAAGTAAGTTTATTGTCATTTTTTCTTATGGTTTTTATGTAAATCTTAGAAAATACGATACCAAAATTTACCTGGCATTAGTTGTTTTTTCTTTTTGAAAATTTGGCTCTCATTAAGGTTGGGTAATTCTTGCCATGGTCCTCTCTTGAATATTTTTTTGTGATCAGGCGCAGAGTAGACCAACGTACGTGTACACCTTCAACCATTGAATTTTATCGTAAAACCGTTTTCGGCCTACCGGCATGTCTAATTTCACATTTTTATTTTTTCAGCACGGTAAAGACTTCGATTCCATTGCCAAGTACATGAACAAAAGAAGATCAACAAGGATAAAGAGCAGATCCGGAACTACTACTTCAACGCATTCAAGATCTGGAAGGCCAAGGCACTAATTGAGGAGCAGGACTGGACCAATGTACCTAGAGATGCTCGAGAACTGTTTGTTGTACTGAATGGTTGTGAATGGAAGAAAAGAACCTGTGCTGCCAACTTTGACCCTCCCAAATTCAAGTACGCGTTCTATTGAGTGCTTTGTTTCACCTGACTGTAATCGACTATTTTCAGAGCACTGATACTAGAGGGTTTCACCACTGTAAGGGTCAAAAAGAAAAAGTCAATGATCATGATTAGAACACCGTAAGTGCCTACTCTGTGTATATTATAATCTATATAAACTTTATGATGCTAAAAGCTTTAGATATTGTCCCTGCCTTTTGAAGTGGATCCAGACTGAGCGTGGCAGGATATTAAGTAATTATTCATTTAGCCACCGTATTTTCCCGAACAATCCTCCATGCTCTAATAAGCACCCACCCTCGATTTTAAGAACCTATATCTCAGCCTAGAGTAAATATTCTGCAAATATGTTTCTTTATTAAATAGACCTATACCTCAACCTAGAGGGCGTCTATCAGAGAAAATACTGTATTAAATAGTAACTTCGATTTTAATTCAGATGATAAGAGGAACACCGAAATACCTACACACCTTACTCTTAAACTGACTCCATACTGCTACAAAGACAGGTTAATATTGACTTTCTGGTTACTTGTAGTCAACTCAACTTCATGTATAGAAATTACGTCGTATCTTGCGAGCAAAATCCACTACTACAACTGCAGATTAACGTGAGTTACTTCTAGTGCACTTGCCTGAAAATTTTTGACTATTCAGATCAATGACAAGATATCAAGTATTTTCTCTCTGTGTATGGTTTATTGTGTTAAAAATTTTGGCAATCCTTTCTATGAAATTATGAATTTTTAGTAGAACGCAAGTGGGTTTCTCCCATTGAAAGAATGGTAATACTGTCACTAAACCTTGAAAAGAATCATCTATTCTTTATTTTCAGAGGAACGAATTTGATATGGATGGCAATCAACTGCCGGTTGTTCGATTACGGGTGTCTGAAGGTGTGTGAAATAGTTGTATTCGGTTTACAGTTCTATAGATAGACTAGTGTTATCCAACAAGAAAAGGTTCATTAAAAAGGGTTATCATCCTTTTTCACCCAAAGGCAAAAAATTCTACGTAAGGGATTAGAAATTGAAGATTTTCAGGAACCGTGATTCATAAAGTTCTGGTCGATGTGAACGATGATTCCTTTCCGATGTCCTTGAACAAGTTGAAGCGGGACTATGAACTGGAGACTGAACAGGTTTCTGAAGTAGCAACTGCAACACATTCCACTCTTCCATCTAACGAAATAGCTGAAAAAGCAATGCATCCAATGCAAACAGGTATGTATTTTTTTATGATTTTTATATATTTGAGGGATGGCATCTCAGAACCTTATAGTTAAAATTTGTACTCTTTGCAGCCAAACGACAAAAGGAGGGCAGTGGCACAATAAGGCTTAGCTCCAAAGAAGTATTCGACATCGATGAAGCAAGAATAAAGCAGGGCTTGACCAAGGAAAATGTGGGCAATGCGTCTCTCCTCCAGCTCTTCTACCTGGTCACTTACTTTCTATTTTTATGCTCACTAGAAAACTCTTATAATACTTTTTTAGTGTGGAATGAAAAATGAGATGATGCTTAGCTACGAGATCTGTCATCAACAGCCAGTTTTGGATCCCTGGAGCTTGTTTGTGTCCCTAATCAACAGAGACTATGGAGAAATCATGTCTAAGACACCCAACTACAGTTTGTCTAATTCTAACAATATGGCTGTGTTCGATGGAGCGAGCCATCCAAGCACCTCATCTGCATTTAATAACAGCATAGAGCAGCCATTGGATGGAGACAGAAGGAAAAAAGTAGAGAAAGCAGTGCCTGGCAAGGATGATCACTCATCGACCAATATTGTTGAGCATGAGAATATGCAGTTTTTGCAACAGCTCAAAACACTGAACAATCAAAACAAGAAGCCAAAAAGACAAGTCAAACTACTACCTAACAATCAGGTCAGATTATTTGGTTGAAATTATGATTCAATTCAATATAAAATCGGCTTCTTTAGCTTTGCAATTTTTTGGCAAAATGTTAAAATTGACCCTATTAGCGAATACCCGTCCCAGCAATTTTTTATTTTAAAACTTAAGTGTCCCAATATTAGTCCCAGACCCTGGAAAAAGTGCATAAGACGTTCCTAGTCCCGGCATCACCCTAAAGCCTTAGTCTAAAAAGGGTAATTTACATCGATAAAGGGGAATGGAGGTCGAAATCAAATTTTTGGTGCTGGTAGCGCCTAAAAATCTGCTGCAAAAGTCTTTTCATGGTTAAACGTTGATTTCTGAGATTTTTATCTAAGGACAAAAAGGTTAATAAAATACTTATATTTTAGGCCAACAAGCGTTTCTGTTCCACATCGACAGCTTCAGTAGCAGGCTACCGAAGTCCGCAAACCAATACAAATCAACCTATGGAAACAGTCAACTACAATAATTACACCACTTCAACCACTGCCATTCAGCCAGACATCCTCAACGCCCAGCCCATCACCTACCTAATCGCCGCACAGAACTATGTACCAGCAGCTTGTCTTCAGCCAACCACCACCTATTTAACCCAAACCTCAAGTGGTCAAACCCAGATTGCCGCTATTCAGCAGCCGGATGGAAGTCTAGTAGGTGTGGAAATGATACAGCCACCCATCGATTTCTCCCATTTCCCCGAGAGTTCTACACAAGCAACAGTATCAGTGCTGGTTAATATACTTCTTTTTTGAAAACGAAATTATATTCGTGGTTTTGCAGGACAGAGAAAGCATTGTTGCTAAGCCACAAACTGTGATGATGAATCTACCTGCTTCTTTGTATACTGGTGCTGGAAGCAGTAGGGTAGCGGGGAAACACCAGAAAACCACTACCAAAAGGGTTGACAGAGAGTGCGAAATCAGTGGAGAATTTTCCATGCAAAGGTTAGACATTTCAAATATGATCTTCAAAACAAAGCTGTAAAAGCAGGGCTCCCAGATTTTTTTTTCAAAAATTTGAGAAGTTAGTTATTAATAAAGACATTTTAGGATATTTTCCCAAAATTTGCTATTTTATCAAGTGCTTATTGCTCTTTTGCTGAAAAAATAAGATTTTAACTAAAATAATAAAAAGATTTGGAATCCCAAAAGGAGAAATCTGGAAGCCTTGTGTAAAGAACTTATGGACTATTCGGAGCTTGTTGGATTCCGGATAGTCCGACAACTCCTAAAGACTTCTGAAAAAGTAAAAAAGACCATTTTTATATGTCCATAAATATATTTAGCATTGACTCGTCGCTGTCCTCCTTCGCCCAGCCAGTTATTCTCGATTCTTCACCATCCAAAACACTGCCTGATGATGTGCGCAATGCTTATGAGCAAATGTTAAAAGAGAATAGTGTGGACTATTGCCGAAACTTCGAACAATTGACCAGGAATCTAGACACTATCCACAAATCCACTGCTACTACTACTGATTCAGTAAAGTCTGCAAACAAAAACAGCAGCAGTAAACAGTGATTGCCAATTCAAATTAGTTGTAATAATAATTTTGCATTTTTATAGTTTTTGTTGCTTGCAATAATAATAAATTAATTTTACTTGAAATTTAGCACAATCAGCTTTCTGCGGTCTTCTAACCAAAAATAACTTTAAATTTTTCGAATTCAGATACCGTAAAGCCTCTATTAAACGGACACCCTCCAATAAACGGCACCCTCAAGGACCTATATCTCAGCACAAAAAAATTTTTTTGCAAATCTGTTTTTCGCGTTTTCTTGATCACCTCGATCTTAGTTGATTCCGCTTTTTAGATTTTTTTGAGTACCCAAAAATCTCAAAATCAAAATATTTTTTTTTTCGATTTTTTAGGGGTTGAAAATTAAACGGGCATGCCCGTTTAATAGAGGTTATACGGTATATGTATAAAACTTTAGCTAGAAAAAGGCTATTTTTAATGCATATTTTTTTCAATTTTTATAATTTGTTTCTAAAAAAAGTTTATTTTAGGATGCAAGGGATTGTGCAAGCCTACCAGGAAATGCCCCCTGTCACCAGGTAAAATAATTTCTTTTGTAGTTGTAGTATAGTCAATCCGAGCTATATGATGTAACGCGCCTTGAAAATTTTTTGAGACATTGAGAATGGGGGATCCGAAAGAAAAAAGGAAAATAGGTAAGTGCGGGTGGGGGAGGGAACGTGACTCTCTTTTGTGCCCCAAAACGACCAAAGAGTACTACTTCTCCAATCCGAGACGGGGTGGAAACGTGAGTCACTTTTGTGCCCGTGGGAGAAATAAGAGTCGCGTTTCTGCCCATTCTTGCTTTCTTCATTTTTTATAAGCTTATCTTCTGAACGTCCCACTCTCTCTTTTTCTGATAAAAAACTATATGAATCGCGTTATAAGATCTGTGCTATTTTTGATCCAATCCTTCGAAAATATTGGTTCCTCAAAACTCTAAATAGGAGATGTACTTACAATAATAAAATGCCAAACAATATTGTCCAATCTAGGGCATACACTACAGCCTGCGTGTTGACAACGTTGGCTGTGCAACTGGACTTGATCACCCCTTCCACCTATATTTCAACTGGCACCTCATCATCTACGAGTACCAGGTTCAACTTTTGCCTGAAAAATATTTAGTTTACGTTATTAACGTTTGGTTTAGGTTTGGCGCCTTGTATCATCTTTTTGCTACTTCGGGTCTATTGGATTTACATTTTTCTTCAATATAGGTAGGTGTTTTTCGTTATTTGAATGTTGGTAAACCTTGTATGAAAAAATTGCAGTCTTCACCTACCGTCACTGCCTGATGTTGGAAGAGGGTTCTTTTCGCGGCAGAACAGCTGATTTTGTTTACATGTGGGTGTCACATATTATTCTTAATAAACATCTAAGGGGTTAGAAAAAAAACCTAAATGGGGCAGACGCATAGCCACAAAAATCTGACGAGGGGGGGGGCTATAGCCCTCTCATCCCCTTGCCTATGCCCATGCATGGGACTCGAACTAGAGGTAGTCTCCATACCTTTTTGCCGTTATTCAGATAAAAAATAAAAAAATAAATTGAACTTCGTGGTGTGCGAATTTTTCTCCCTAGCCACGGTCACCTTTTAAGTCTGGCTTGCTATTTTTCAAACAAAAAAATGAGTGAATGCAAGAAATTCCTCCAACTCCAATCAACCTGAAAAAGGAGACGAACATTTGTTCAATTCCATAAGATGTTTCTGGTTCCGAGTTTTATCCCTATTTTCATAGGCAGCTATAAGAGAGTTAGCACATGAATTGTAGCCAAGAATTCAGCCTATATTTGGGGTGTTGAATTCGTATCAAAAAATTGGGTATTGCTTTAATTAAATCATTTATTTTGCAGGTTTCTATTTGGAGCAATTTTTATGGTAAGCTTTGTCCACTTGTCTAATCACGAATTGCCTCTACTCTAATTATACAGGTAGTTAGTGCCTGTTTTGTGCATCTAGTCTTCCTAGGGCATGCCTTCACAATTATGTAAGCTCTCTTTTTCAAACTTATAGAGTTTCCCATTTCTGTCTACAGTTAACTTAAAATTGTAGTTGGTGTATGTTTGGAGCAGGTTGTTTATTTTATTTTATAGTTCGTTTTTATTCAATTCTTTTAGGAGAAACCCCCACATTGGCATGGTTAGTGCTTTTTAGATTACTTTAAAGGGCATGCCCACGCTAATAAGAGGCGGTGACCGGAAATTCAAAAAATTTTTCAAAAAAAAACTTCTGTACGGATTTTCAACATGATTTCTCTAACTATGCCTAAAATTAAATTAAAAGCCTTGTTTTCTTAAAGGTAGGGTGATAAGGAGATAGTCTCGACACGAAAAGATTATTCTAAGCTTTGTTTGTTTTAAATGTGGTTTTAGAGCCATGTTTTGTCGACAAGCCGGTATTGCAATCTCCAACAAACTTATGCAAAATTAAAAGTTGGATAAGCATCATCAATATCAAAATTTATAAATTCAAAAAATCTTCAAAAAATGCCCTAAAAATCCAAATTTAATAGAATACTGATCAACCTTTTTCCATGGTTTTTCTACTTGTTCTTTTCCGTTGTTAGGGAATTTTTCGAAGAAATTTCGCATAATGCTAATTTAACTTTAAATTTTGCATAAGTTTGCCTGATATTGCAAGACCGAGTTGTCGACAAAGCATGGCTTTAAAATCACATAAAAAACTTGGAATAATCTTTTCGTGTCAAGACTATCTTCATTAACAGTTTTTGTCCCTCCCTTTAAAAACCAATTGAAAAATCCGTGCAGAAGTTCAATGATAAGGAAAAATTTTGAATTTCCGGACACCACCTCTTATTAGCCTGAGCATGCATTCCTGTGGGGTCTGTACATGCTGTTCCAAGAATTCTTTAGACACGCTTTACTTGCCCAAGCAACCTTTCCGAAAATATTTTGTTTTTATAGAACTTCTTCGGCATTCTCTCGTTCACAGCCCCTACTTGCCATGGGTACTGCTTCTGTTTTCTCCTACTCGGCAACAACGCCATGGTGGATGTGTTTGGAATTGCCTGCGGACATCTTTATTACTTCCTAGAAGATGTTTTCCCATCCCAGCCCAACGGATTCCGAGTTCTTGAGACACCCACACTGCTAAAATGGCTGTTTGACCCAGCCCTCTGCCCCACGTTAACATCAATGAAAGACCAGGAGGATTCAATTGGGGAGGTGTTGAGGACCAGAACCAGCCCGAAGAGAACAACGAAGCCAATTAAACATATCTAGTTAAAAGTGGCTGGTCTTTCGCTGTCCATAAACTTTATTACGTTGTTAGCTAATATTTGCTTTTTTTCCATTGATCCGCGAAAACATGAATCCAGAAATAAAAAACTATAAAAATCTGTAAAAACGTAAAAATATTTTGTAAGGTAAACTTTTGGATTGACCAGCAGAAGTTTAAAAATTTAAGATCTTTTCAGCCATTAAAAATTTGTGACTAAAATATGGCGAGCAAAACTCCGGTTAGTTTAACTATGAAAATATTATAATTATTCAAAAATTTGTCTTTTTTGAAGACTGTAAGGTAGTGAGAAATGTTGTATTTTTGGGGTGCTTTTGTTATTGTTTAGATAATTAGGCCCTATCTTACTTACCCGTCTTTTTTTACCTTGATAACTTCTGTAAATTTTTTGGCGTGTGCAAAGGGTTGGGGCAACCAAGCGTAAATTAGGGCGGGCTCAAACATTTTTCGATCATTAGGATTAGAATCTTAGAGTTCATCTTAGCACAACCAAGCACAAGTAAAAAACAACCGGAAGACCAAGACAAAAGCAGTACGGTAAATAGGATAGGGCCTATAATTATCTTGTTGTCATTTTATCTGTGATCTGATATCATAATTATGAGTGCTGTTTTGTGATGTCATATATGCAAAATACCTGAAAATAAATATGACTTTTATTTATTTTTGTTCGGTCTTACTGATTAATTCCAAGTTATTGTTGATTATTATACTTTTGCAAGAGCGGAAATTTTTTTGGGAATTTTTGGGAATTGAAAATTAGCGTCAAAATTATTTAGTTCGAAAATCAAGCTTCATTGTTAAGCGATGGATGACGCAGATGGCAATTTGCTGTATGATGGTGGCAAACGCTGCACTATTTTTGTAGTTGACTTCGGAGAGCACATGTTCACCAATGGTCAGCAGGCTTTTAGAACTGCTCTAGAGGTCCATTTACTTCTTTTTGAATGACTTATTAGCCTCATCAAATACAACTATTTGCAGGCTGTCCGCAACCAGATTAGTTATATGTGTTGCTCTGGAGACTTGAATGAAATGGCTGGGGTCATCTTTATTAACACTGTTTGTTTCTTTTCTTCTCAGTTTCATGATACTAGTTTCACTGATTTGTAGTCGAACACAAACAAAGAAGCTGAGAACATAGACTGCATGTATGTTCACCGATCGCTAGGAACACTGGACGCTGAATATGTCAAAGAGTTGGACTCGCTGCTCAAAGCTGGTAAAACATTGCATTTTGTCATTTTAAAAAGCGTGTCGGGTTACCGGAATTTCGCTTCTTCATAGACGAAATTGGAGGATTTAAAAAGAAACGAGCAGCAAAATTGCAAATCTCACGATATTTTGTACCAGACTGACAAACTATAAGTAGTAAAAAAAGGCAAAAATCATGCTAAAAAGTGTCAGACCTTGGGCGGGAACGAACTTGAGGGGGTGACGGGCCACAAGCTGAAAGTCAAATCGAAAAAAAATAATAATTAAATAATTTATTTTTTTGAGTAAAAGTTTCAAGTATTTAAATTCTGAATTTATAAATTTTGTAATTACAATGTATTTTAGATGACATGGTGGCCAAACTAGCCCCAACTCTAGGAGAGTCCGGAACTTGCAATTGGGCTGAAGTGCTATTCCTGTGCCAGAGACTCTTCACTTATTCGTAACATTGATATATTAACATATTTCCTTTGTATGATCCAAAACATTGTAATTTTCAGAGGAAGTGTAATTCGCAAAAAGGCCATCATGTTCTTCACTCTCAACCACGATCCTATTGCTAGTGATGAAAAAATATGGTAAAAGTTTGATTTTTTATTTGAAAAAATGCTAACTTAAATTTTGCAATTCTCTAAAATATGTAAGACTCTAAGCGGAGTCGAACTCAACCAACTATTGAGGAAAGCAAAAAAATAATGTCTTGTCAATTTCAGAAAAATGTACAAAGCTATGTGGAAGATTTGCGTGCTAAGGATACCCAGCTGGCTGTGTTCTTGCTGGACAATCTGGATGAACCAACTGATCCTTTTTGGGTAGAAATTTTGAATAAAAACATAACCATTCAGATTTATTTTTTAAAGTAAAAGATAAATTACTTTTTTACATATTATTCTTTCACCGCCGTGTTTTTTGTTGAATCAGTCATATAAAGTTACACACAAACGACCAATCTAAAAATTTAGTTCAACAAATTAGAAACATTTTGAGTGGTCATGTGCCTGTGGATTTAACCACGGTAAAATAGTAAAATAACGATCAGTGATCAAGATTTCCATGCCTTAAAGATTTTAATCAAATAATTATTGTAGGCTGAATTAGATCCTTATGCTTCACAGTCATCTTCTATTGATCAGTTGCAGACAGAGTGGGGTTTTTAACTGACTGCCATATTATAACGATCCATGAAAATTCATTCTCATTTATAGGATTAAACGAAAAAACTATTCTCTGAGAGCCACTACTTCGATCCCCTTCAATTTAGGCAATGGACTGGAATTTGCGGTGGGGGTATACTACTTGATCAAGGAGCAATCCAAGCCCACAGCTGTACCCCTAGATTCAGAAACTAATGAACGGTAAGCACATACCTATTTTAACTGCCATCCATTGTAATGACCAGGGGCGTACCCAGGGGACAGAGGGGTACGTGACCCCACCCTACCATCCTATTTTTTTCCTTATAAGTGCTCTCTCTCTCTTTTTTTGAAAAAGCTGTAGGTAAAAATGGGTTCGAATTTTATTAAAAAAACGTGTAGGTAACATGACTCTTCGTCAGAAATTTCTGCTTACGCCACTGGTAATGAAATGCCCCAAGTATACACTGAATCTTTTTCTGGATTCCGGCTCTTTTTCCAAAGACCCTATTTTATTCCCATTTTGCAGTCTGGAGTATCGCACACATTACGTTGCCGAAAACAATGGAACTGCAAAAGCAGATACACCAGCAGAAACCAAGGAAGAAGAGTCAGAGCACTTCGAAGGCGAGGTCAAGTTCTCCAGAAATGTGGGTGGGTTAGTGTAGTGCTGGACAGGACGGAAATGGAAAAGATGAGACGATTCGACGATCCAGGTTGCAAAATTTTTCTCCCAGCTATTTTAATATTATTGGCTTACAGGCATCACTGTGATTGGATTTAAGCCCCTGAGTTTGCTGAAGTCTTCGCACAGAATGAGTCCCTCTAAATATATCTACCCGTTGGAAAATGTGAGTTTTGGTTTGTTAATATTTAAATAAATTTCTGAATTTTTTTTATTTTTTTTACATTACTGTAAAAATACTTAAAAAAGAAAATTTAAATTTGATTGAAAACCTAAAAAAATTGTTTAGGCTATCACTGGAAGTGGTAGGATTTTTTCAATATGGTGATAGTTGTAAATATTAATATTGGTATTTAGGGACTATGTATCGTGCCCTCTTTAAAAAATGTTTGGAAAGAGATCTATTCATCCTGATCCGCTACACTCAGAAGACCAACACCACTCCTCAACTGGCTGCTCTAGTGCCCCTCGGCAAGATGGAGGAGGAAGAGGTGTGAAAGTTACCGTATTTCCTCTAATTAGCCGACACCCTCTAATAAACCGACACCCCCTACTTTGAGGGTCCGTATCTCAGTCCACAGAAAAAATTTACATCGCTGTTAATTGCGTTTTTTTAGCTCCTACGAGCTCTATCGATTCCGCTTTTTCGATTTTGGATCTTCACCCGAAAATGTCGAGATCGACCCAAAATTTTCACGACTTTTGAAGGGTTGAAAAATAAACCGACATGTCGGCTAATTAGAGGAAATACGGTATGATGAATTCAAAATATCGAGATAGTCTACAAATTTTATCGATTTTAGTGGGGTTGAAAAATGGTAACTGCGGCTTTCATAGATAATTTTACATTTTAAAATTTTGGCTGACCGTGAAGACCCTAAAATTTGGGCCTGTGCAGAAGTCTGGTTTGTAGCTTGTACTCTCAGCCAATCATGTTAACTATTACAACAACAAGAAATATCAATTAACCAAGTACCAACACTCTTCGTTTCAGACCACCCAGTCCTTCCACAACTACGAAGGTTTCCACCTGATCGAATTGCCTTTTGCTGAAGACAAAAGAAACCTACAGGACCGCTTGCAAGCCCCAAAAGGCGAGTGGTCAACAGCTGATCCAACCCAGATCCAAGCGGCCAAAGAATTTGTGGCCAGACTCACCACTGCCTACTCCCCTGACCAGTTTGCCAACCTGTGCTCCAAAGGTACTACAAAGGCTTAGAAGCCATGGCTTTGGACCTGGATGTGGATTTGGAGAATGAGAAGGCTTTTGACCAAATACGTAAGCATATTTCGCTTTGATTAGAAATCGAAATTACAACTCATCCTAGGTCCTTATTACGAGAATCCGGCATTGGAAAAGCGAGTAGCCAAGCAACTTCAAAGCTTCAAAAACGCCTGTCATTCAGAAGAGCCAACTTCAGAGCCAGTTAAAAAGCGAGGAAAAGGATGTGCTTCAGGCAAAGCAGATGAAGAATTGGGCAAAGTGACTGCTAAGCGGGGCAGAAAAAAGTAAAAATATTGGATTTGGACACAAGTTATTTTTGATGGAAGGAGGAGAAAAATGAATCTGTTGATGTTTTTCATTTCTTAAAAATTATGTTTGACGAGCTTTATTTGTACTTGTTTGTTTGTCAATAAATTTAGAGAAGGATATTGACGCACCCAAGACAACAATAATTGATTGATAGACATTATAGCTTATACCTCCTATGGTATTAGAGCAGGGCTGCGAACTCAAAATTTTGAAAAAAGTACATTTGGTCAAAAAAGTACAAACTAGTCATTTTTCATCAAAAAGTGCCATTTTGTCCAGTGTTTATTGATTTTGAGAACTGAAAAAAGATTTGGACGTGAAACTAAAGACAGAAAGAAGACAATATCTTGGTCAAGATTTTGTCTTGTCTTGCCCTAATTTTGACTGAAAATCTTGTCTTGGGATCTTGCTTGGTCATTTCTAGAAATCTTAGTATTGGTCTTGGTTTTATGGTCAATCTTGTATGCAAAATTTAGAAAACACCCGACATCCCATTTTATGGTCAATAGGGCCATAGCATACCTGAATTCTGTTTTGGGCTTCATACAAGATTAAAAAATGGCGGGACAGGACAATTCCGTCCCGCCGTCCTGAAATCTCGCCAATGTCCTGTACCGGTGTCCCGTCTGGAAAAGAAATATTCAAATTCGTCCCGTGTCGTCCCAAAAATGTCAAAATTGCATCTCTAATAAAACACACATCAAACAATATAAAAGCACGAGATCAAGAACAGGGAAACATAGTGCGTAAAAATTATAAAACACTAGTCACAAGTTTTGCTATGAGAATTGTCACCTGTTAAAAACGGTCAAAATTGTCTAAATAGTCAACTGTCGATTTGAGGAACCCTCGATTTAACGAAAATCTTAATTTAAGGAACTTTTTTCAGCGCCTATTCTGCTAGTGATTAAATAAAATGACTAAAATTTGCTCTTGATTTAACAAAACTCTTGGTTTAACGAACATTTTTGCCGGTCCCAAGGGTTCGTTAAATCGAGAGTTGCCTGTATAAATCTTGGTTTTTGACCAAGATCTTGGCCAATATCTTGATTGGCCGTTTTCAAAAATGTTGCTCTTGGTCAAAATTTCGGTGAGTAGACGTTTCCCTACCAAATGTTGCATTTTTCAAATTTCAGTTTTTTATATGTTTATCTTGTTGTTTTTTACTATTTAAATGACCATAGCCGTCGCCGACAACGAGAATTTCAAATGTTTGAATTCGCGCGGGACATTTCTCTTTCGTCTCGCACTGTACTCTTTTGACTTGCTTCAAATGACTCAAAGAGCGCGAATTCAAACATTTGAAATTCTCGTTGTCGGCGACGGCTATGGTCCTTTAAATTTTTTATCATACGAGCAAATTCATATTTTCTCAATTTTATTCAAGCAACAAATAACAATATGAAACAAAAGCATCAAATTTTGAACAATAATGAAAAGGTATTAGTTTCTTCCAACATCAAGAACAGCTTCCCAATGGCCAGGCGAGTATTTGATCGGTAATGATGGCAATCCCATAGCAAAATTGCACCAACTGATATACATACAATGATTACGTGAGCTTGCAATTGATTAAAAGTGTATTTTGACAAAATAACGCCAAATTTGAAAAATGCAACATTTGGTAGGGAAACGTCTATACCCCAAAATTTCAGCTAAAAATTTTGTCTTGGAATCTTGCTTGGTCCCCACTTTCTGTCTCTACGTGAAACCTCAAAAATACATGAGACTTCGGGTCCCCAAAAAAGCAGAAAATCTTTTCAAAAGTACATTTGAATGCCCTGTATTAGAGCTGTTCTGTGTGTGCACTTTTGATTTTTTTGATTTTCTTATGTTTTGGTTTGCTTTTTCGGTCAATTTTTTAAATTGAAGCTGAGGATCTCAGGAGTCAAATGGTTGTTTTGGATTTTGGTTTTTGAAATTTTTCGGTTTTAATCTTTGGGGTTTAATGAGCAAATTGTGTTTTTTTTGATTTGAGAGTCAAAATCTCGGAGCTGTTATCAGTGTATTTCAAACGTGCCACTTTTAAAACGTAGCGCATAATCTCATCTTTCTTTTGAAAAAAGATCGGCTCAAAATGAGGACTGGAACCCGGGGGTATTGACGCTTTATGGAACTGGTCATTTAGGGGGAATTTGAAATTTGGCCCTTTTTTCAATTTAAATGTTATTCTTTTTGTCTCGAGAGGAAAGATGTTTCTTATAGTTTTTTACTAGCCACTTTTTTGATTTTCGATTCTGTTTGTTTTTGCTGAGAAGCATGTAATTAACAACAAAGCAAGAAGGTCGGCAGGAAGCGTGGCTAGGCATGCCACAAGAGTGGGTAGATGAGCCAAGTGAGGGAGTAGGCGAGCCAAGAGAGTGGGTAGAGGTAGCAAGGGAGCAGGTAGGAGTACTAGAGGAGTAGGCAGGTGTGCGCGGACACGGACAAAATCTTCTCGGGGACAAAATCTTCTCGCGCCAAAATGGGACAAAATCTTCTCGGCCAAAATCTTCTCAGGACAAAATCCTCTCGGCCAAAATCTTCTCAGGACAAAATCCACCACCCAAAATTCACCACCCAAAACCTCAGAAATTTGAATTTTCAGTCTGAACAAACAAACCAAGTGGTCGTCCACCTGGAGCAATTTTTTTTACTTTTTTGGGTTCCAAAACCTGTTTTCTGGACTGATTTGGGCAGGATGAAGATGGCTTGATAGTGGTAAAATTCGTTTTCTGAAGTAATTTTTGAGCTTTGGTAAAATCAATTATTTCCAAATACTCAAACAATACCCGAGAAAACCTCATTTTACTATTATCAAACCATCTTCAGCACGCCCGAGTTAGTCCAGAAAACATGTTTGGAACCAAAAACGTAAAAAAGTTTGATCCAAATGGACGACCACTTGGTTTAGTTGATACATGGATTACCCAGTAAACCTGAGATTGTATCATAGAAAAAATTAAAAAGACTCGACCTACAGGAACCCAGTTCTCGAGTAGTTTCGTATCCTCAGGGTATCAGGTGTATGGAGATGGTAGTACTAAGATAGTGTCACTAAGGTGTCAGTACCAAGAGAGTGACGAGGTATCGGTACTCAGGTGGAATTTGAATGCACGCGAAAAAATTTCAAAATGCGAATTCAGCGAATTCAGTTCAAGTTCACCTTTTTGTCAAGTACCGTGCTATAGGCCAGCAAGGAGTACCATTATATTGGGACTCCACCACAATAATCACCACAATACTCTCAAAATATTAGCAATTCAAATTCTTGCGAAAATTTTTCATTGAATTGCTAGCTTACTAAAATGCCTAGCCATGAAAACTAGTCGGAATTTATATAAATCACGTGAACTGAACAAAGTGAATATTTATTGAACACCAAAAAACAAAACTATTGATCCATGACAAAGTTATGAGCTAATCCCGTAGATATTCGATTAATTTTTTTTCCTAACAATTGCACCAGAGCGAGAATTCTTTTGTCTGCTTCCAAGTAGACTCTTCTTTTTTTTTGGAGCTGGCTGACCCATAATGCACTGTTCATAGGAGTGATCACTGAGCTTTTGAGCTTTTTTCATCTCGCCCAAGAAATGACCAATGGTCGGATGATCAATGCCCAAAATAGTATGTAATCGACGATGAGCTGCTTCAGCAAAGTTGATGGTTCTGTCTTGACCGGCGAGAGTTCTGTTATAGCACGACCAAAGATGTACCGGAAATGGAGGCGGACGCATAAGTGTGCCTATAAGCATAAGCTCACACGTTAATATTGCAAAGAAGAATAAGTGACAGACTTACCAACATAGTAGGACGAAAACCACATGATCACGGGCTCCAGACTTGGTTCTTCACGCAACAGATAGCTTTTAAGTTCTCAAAAGGGATATTGATAGGAGGAACAAACGCGAGCGACATCAGCATTCTTGAAGTGAGTGCAAAATCAGTCGTCGGATCCTGTACTTTTGCATCAATCCAGCGTTGCCCAATTGCTTCTTGAAGTTTTTCAAGAGGTGGAAGAAGCAGCCAGCAATTTTGGAGTCTTTAGAGTTTGGAGCATCTAAACTGTTTATTGAGAAGTGAGAAGTTAATGAGTGGAATGTGTACCTGGAAATCTTCAGCATGCCGGAAATAATTGCAGACTGTTCAAAGTCCACGTTGATCGAAGTTGGATTGAACCCTGGCATCAAAGCTTTAACTATGCCAAATAACTTTTCGTAAGTAGCATGATTCTTGTTTTTGATAAGGGCATAGAGTATTGGGTTTGAAACCTTTCTTTATTATAGGCTTATCAACTATATCTATCAATCAAAGAAATGATCGAAAACGTCGAAACAGTTTGTAGAAGTACAAGCGACTCGGATGATGATGGCATGTCAACTCGTCTCCTTTGGAAGCAAGATCCGAGACCAGAGTCTATCGTGATGCTGCAAGCCGTAGCTAATATTGACTCTTATTTCCAGGCGATATACAACCGCGAGTTTTTAAGGTATATTCTCAGCTTAACGGTCGTGATTTATTTTTCGGGTTTGTGTTCCAATATTAAAGCCTGAGAAAGCGAAATGTCGTTTACAAATGAGTTCCGGATGAGGTTATTGATGCGGATAAGTTGGATAAGCGCTGTCTGCAGGAGACTGGCCATAAACAAAACCACTCGGGTGACTCTAAGGACTTGGAAGGGCGTCTCATAACCAAGCACTGCTACCAGCGTGTCGTGAAAGATATATTCATGAGTTTTCAACGGTAATATCTTTATTTGTGTCAGCATTAAACCTTATTGAATAGAAATCGGTGAATATTGGCAGAGGCAAAGCGGCTAGCTGATGCATGCGTAGATTCTTTTGATCAGCTGCAGAGCTTCAATCCCCTTATTTTTGTTGATTACTTGAAATTCAGTTGATATTTTGGTTTATTTGCTCTCTTTTGTTGTAATAAAATTAAAACCACAAAAGTTTTTTTCGAAATAAAATTACGAACATTTCAGACGACCTGGTATCATCTGTTTTCTGACATGGTAAGTTATATTGTAAACTGCAATAACTCATAACTAGTTGCGTGGGTCCGGCGGCGCTGGGTCCCGCGCTCGCGGCCACGCTGCTTTAAGCTGCTCGCTCGAGACTTTCTGGCCTTTTATACATAATAATACATAATAAAGGTCTATTATTGCTGTCGGTAAATGGCTGCGGGCAAATCAGTCGGGAAAGAATCAACCGAGGATGAATCGACTAACAGTAAATTGTAGCCTAGGCCTTTATTAATTCATTTTTTCAAATATTGTACTACTTCCTAGCGTCTATCTTAACCAGGGTGGTATACTTGACGATTACCTCATGTCATGGGGCTTATGTGTGAGCCCCATGGTGCTTCCACACCAACACCCCAATCCTGCTTCACCTAACTCACCCTAAGCCCAACCCCTTTTCTCTTATATAAAACCCCATAATCTACTAAAAGGGGTCAGTCAGGTTTGGGGTACCTTGGCTCTCCACTCTTTGTGTATGGTGTTGCTTATTTGTGTGGTTGGATAGAATAAAAGATTTATATATTGCACTGGATCACACCTCAGCCATCAGTCTGAAAATTTTTCTCAGCCTCAGCCGTCAGCCAGGCCTAAAAAAATTTCTCAGCCGTCAGCCTCAGCCGGCTGAGGTCTGAAAATATTAAATCAGGCTCAGCCAGCGGCTGATGGCTGAGTTAAACTCAGCCTGCTGAGTTCAAACTCAGCCGGCTTACTTGAATTTAACAAAAACCGATGGCCTGAAAAAAAATTTGGTGATCGAATCTCTTTTTATTAACTGAACACTTCAAACTCGTCAGAAAAACAGTTAAAAATCAACGTAAAACACCAAAAATTTGATCTAAAAGTTTTCCTCGGCCGGCTTACTTCCAAAAGTTTTTTCTCATCCTCAGCCTCAGCCGGCTGAGGTCTGAAAATTTTACCTCAGCCTCAGCCGGGCCTAAAATTTTATCTCAGCCTCAGCCATCAGCCGGCTGATCAGCCATCAGACGGCTGATGGCTGAATTTAACCTCATCCGGCTGAAGTCAGCCGGCTGAGGTCACCACCCTGATCTTAACTCAGAAAAAAGATGTACTTAAATAAGTTTGAAATCATAAAGCTAAAACACTAGAGTGTTTTAGTAAAAAACGCCTATTTTGAACGACTATCAGTTCGCGACACTTTTGATTCGCGAAAATCGATTCGCGACACTATCGATTCGCGACACTATCGATTCGCGACAATCGATTCGCGACACTGTCGATTCGCGACAATCAATTCGCGACACTTTTTTTGACGATTTTTTTTAACTACTGAAAAAAATTATCAAATATTTGCCAAAAAGTCTTTTGAGTAGAAACTTCCCGTACCAAGATGTCTTCCTGAATCCGAATCTATCAAGATCAGATCAGAAATATTTTTGGGGAGCTGAGATATCCTTCAAAGGAAGTGAGTGGTACCAATTACTAGGTGGTCTACTCAAAATAACTATATCTCAGTTCCCTGAAATTTTTCGGACCTGATCTCAACGGATTCGGGTTCAGGAAGACATTTTGGTATGAGAAATTGATATTCGAAATAATTTGGCAAAGATTTGACAATTTTTTCCAAACGTTAAAAAATTTCGAAAAAAAAGTGTCGCGAATCGATAGTGTCGCGAATCGAAAAAATCGAATCGAAAAGTGTCGCGAACTGATATTTTACCCCTGTACCCCTATTTTGAATAACCCTATTTTTAAAACCGTCTATTTTAAAAACGGGTAATATTTTGAAAACCGTCTATTTTGAAAACCGTTATACTTTGAAAAACATCTACCGTAAATCCTCTAATAGAGCCCCCCTCTCTAATAGAGCCCCCCTCGATTTTTGACTAGAGTTTCAGAGTTAGCACCATTTTTGATTGACAATTTCAAGATTTTTCAGGATTTTTCAGGGATTGAAAAATAAAGCCCCGGGGGATCTATTAGAGGATTTACGGTATTTTTCAAACTACTATTTTGAAAACCGTCTATTTTGTAATGAGGACACCGCCTCTATATGTATACAGTCCACTCTCGCTATAGTGTGGTCACCGGGGACTCTAAAAATCGTACCATATCGAGAGTGGCACTATAGCAAGAGTATACTTTATAGAGAATTGACTGTATACGAAACCATTTGGTCACCAAACAAAGAGCACTATACCGAGAGTGCGCACTGTAGCGAGAGGGGACTGTAACGAGATCTGAATTTCGGAACTCAACTTTCGCTTTCTAAATTTAGGAGCTCTGAAGTCTATTATTGATTTTCCATCCATGTATGCCGGCTCTCGAATCTACCATCATTAAAATTAATCACTCAGCTGACGCCTACTTAAATGGTAAGGCTCACATGTCACCACGCCATCTCTTTTGTTGCATATCGAAACTTTTAGCATCCGATTTTCACCAAAAAATTCTTATTTGAACTAGAAAAAGTTGCAACAAAAAGAAATCTTTTTGAACCAAATAACAATTACCGTAAATCCTCTAATAGAGCCCCCTCTCTAATAGAGCCCCCCCCCTCGATATTTGACTAGAGTTTCAGAGTTAGCACCATTTTTGATTGACAATTTCAAGATTTTTCAGGGATTGAAAAATAAAGCCCCGGGGCTCTATTAGAGGATTTACGGTATATCTAATATCTGTACTTTTTCAAACAAAACTTTTATGCAAAATCACTCTTTTAGTTTGGTCTGATGAGTTGAAAAATGCCCTCCAAGAAACGCCTGATCAAATACTTAGATCCATAGTTCTGTTTCAACAGTTTGTCATCCTGATTTTGAAGCAATGCTGCATACCGTTGACCCAAATTACGCTGCAGGTCGACCTGGATGCATCTACGTGATTGTGGACGAATCCTTGTACACGGCGGCTGGTCAGATGCCTGAGGATTTTTTCCGTTTTGCTTTAAGTGCCAATTATATAGGCCGAGGAGAGCCTGAACGTCTTGTAATCCACTTTGTAGAGCAGTATGCAGCACCTGTAAATTTATTTCACCAAATTTTTCAAAACGACCATGATCTTTTAAACAACGACAAACACACGCTGGTGCCGCATATCATCTTTGCGACAGGAAAGAGCCTCTGTGGCTGTGATCCGAATTGAGGATGGTCTTCCTCTCCTCAAACAGCAAAGTGTTGAATCAGCAATGATTCGCATCTATGGTACTTGTAAGCCTTGTATTATTGTTTTTCTATTACTAGTCTCCCACCTCTGAATTTTCAAAAGTGACCAGACACACGCTTTGAACTATTTTTTTCTGCTTCATATTTCTAAAATGTTTCTGATCAATTAATTTAAATTTTATTTAATTCTCAAAAAAGTCCAACTTCTACTCTTCATTTGATTTCTTTTCAAGATATTAAGAAATTACGAAATACTCACAAATACGCAATAGGTTAACACATCTAAAATATTCTCCTCTTTAAAATGCATAGGTCTGATGTCAAAATTGCTGAAAACAAATTTATTTAAACGGATTAGATTGGAATTAAGCAGAAACTTGTGTAAGCCATTTCTTTAAGCCATTAAACGAATTTAGCGAGCGGACCGTTTAATTCATTCAGAGAAATTTGTTTTCAGCGATTAAGACATCAGACCTATGCATATCATAGCTTATTTGAAAGAGGAAAATATTTCGCTTATCGGATTTAAACCTTTTGCATATTTGTGCAACCAGCTAAAAAAATTAAGAGAAAAACAGTATATGCTATATTAATGGCGCATGGGCGATTAATTTTGAACTCCTAAAAAATCGCGAAATTTTATGGTCGATTTTGAAATTTTTAGGTACTTAACCAAAATCTAAAAAGTGAAATCAACTAAGATGGTGGTGATTAAGAAAACGCAAAAAACAGATTTGCAAACAAGTTCGTTCAAGCTGAGATATCAGGTCCGTAGGGTGGGCGATTATTGTAGCGTGTGCGATTAATAGAGCTTATACGGTATGTGTTATCTGTAACTTTTCAATACTTTCTCAACTTGCAGCCTTGATCTTTTTGGCTAATGCTAGGAACGAGCCTACTATAATTCCGACAAATACTATAGCAGAGCAAACGTTCCACCGTCAAATTGGTGTCTACTATCTGAAAGTTGCCTACTTGAAGTACTTGCACTACAAAGCCGGTCTATTAGGGAATCAACCATGATTTATGACCAACACAATCATTTACTAGCAAAAGAAGTTAATGAAAATTGAAAATTGAGGATTTATTTATTGTCATGACTATAATAAACATAAAGCCAACGAAAATTTATCTTTCAATTTCAAACAGTCTATTAAACATATTTTTATTATTAATAAACAGGATGAGATTACAATGAGCTCTTGCGCTTACACTGAGAAAGAATACAAAAATGTTGCTCTTAGCACAATGTACGGATTACCACCGCTGCGTCTTCAACACTTCAGTTTTGCTTTAGACTGCAATGGTGAGCACCTTGGGAAATGTACACACAGGGTGTTTTAAAAGATTCTTTCGTCTAAAACCTTCTTGCGAAGCTACTTGCCGGTCGATTTCTGAAGTTTTTAGGACCTACACCTCATAAATCTCTATTTTTAGGCTTTTTTTTTATTATCAAAACCGGGTCCCAAAATTTTTCTTAGCAGAAGCTTCCTCCCCCGCTGTGGTAATGCTTACTTTTTACAAAGTGCCCAATACTCGAGATTATGTGCGAGATAATTTGCGATTTCAGAAAAACTTTACTGATTATTAACAGAAAAAAAATACATACAAGGTAGTTCGCAATTCAAAATGCTTTTCATCGGCTTCATAAAAGCAACTATTTTTTTTTATCATTACACAACGTTGGAAGCATTCTTGAGTGTTACTTAGCCAAGTTCTTGATGAGTTGTCATGGTTGAACAACTTTTTCTCTGCCCAGATAGAAGCCCGATTCACTCATACCCCAAACGCACATTTCCAATTTAGATACTCTTTGATGGGGTACATATGGGGTACTGTCACTTTTAGCAACCGATTTTCTTAGCCAGATATCTCGATTTGACAGATTCAAACAAGAGAATCTTGAAGCTCTCGTTTTCTGATTTTAGCCATTTTCCAAAATTATCAAAAATTAAGCTTAGCAAAACAAACCAGAACAGTTGTCGAAAATCGTAAATGCAATGACACTCAAAATCATGAAAAAAGTGGGAAATTGTAAATTGTTCAAATTTTGCAGGTTTATCAAAAGTAAAAAAGTTTTACGAGTAAGTTGATTAAGGTTTCAATTTTAAGATTACAATCTATGGACTGAAGGAAGCGAACTCGAAAGCTTTTGGGAGCAAATTCAAAAATCCACTCGCGAAGTAGTTCAGACATCTTCAGTGCGACGTTGGATTGATTCCACTGAACTTGCGTGCAGTCAGTACTTTTGCCTTCCAATACTGGAAAAAGACGGAGAGGTAAAAATTGAATCTCTCAGTCAACAACTTGACTGAAGTTCACATTCCGCCATGGCCCATGGCTCAAAAAATGGCCAAAATTGTGTCCTAAGGGCATTTTAACTCATTTAAAAGTGAAAAAGCAACAAAAATTATAAAAAAGACATTTTTCGGCACTTTTTGGAAAAACTTTTTTTGGTGGAGAAGGTGACTTAAGCTGAAAGGGTACGTGGATAAGCCGGCCGGTATAAGAGGTCGCTGGGCGCCGGTGATAGCTTAAAAGATCACCTGAAAATGATGAAATTTCGCCTGGCGCCTGCGCAGGTTTGCCCTTGCTTAGGGCGAAAGCCTACAAAACACACAAAATAAACAGCGTGGTGCCAAGGCAAAAATAAGCTCCATATTTAAATAAAAATTAAATTTGACTCGTTTATTTATTTAGGGTCTTATTGATTCTGCACTCGACTTTTTTGATGTCACAGACAAAATATTGGTAAGATAGATTAACAATTTGATTAACACGGAGAAGGCCATGTGTACTGAGCTATCGCGAGAAGCTAAGCCTGATCCTAAGCACCAATTTGTAAAAATGGGTAATACCCTTTTTATTTACTGAAACTCTCTAATAACAGCGTATTCTTTTCTACTACCAAAATTTTTATTTTTTAAACTTTTCTTTAATCTTTTTTTTTTTCAAAAAAAAGCAAAAAAAACTTCTAAAATTGTCTTTTAACTTTGTCCACATTTAACAAGCGATTATTGCTTGGTCAGTACTTGCAGAGAAATTCAAGAGCTACAAGAAAGGCAGAAAATCGGCACAAATATTAGACAAAGAGTTTGCAAGACACTAAGCCAATTCTGAAGAATATGAGCCGAAACAATTTTACCCCAAAACTTCTCGAAAAAGCAGGGTGGTTGTGCCTTGGTTTTATAATATTCTCATAATGTCATAAAGCACTTACAGAAAATCCAAATACCACGTGATAGAGCTCTTTGCTGTCATCCTTCGCTCTGACCTTTGGTATCTCCTCCTTTTGTTCTATTTTCAGCTTTCGGTTGATACTTCTTTAACCATTCCAAAAGAGGGAAAACCTAGTTTTTTATGTGATCTAATAATTTTGTCTGATGCAGCTTTTCGTGCTCTATCGCTTGACATTTTTATTTCCTGAAAACGCCCCATAAAGTTTTGAGAAAATCACGAAACCAAGTCAAGACGACCTTAACTTTCGCCAAGAAGCACTTGGTTTTTGGTGGTGTTTTAGTGTCGAATTGGCTTATATACTTCAGAATCGGCTTAGTGTCTTGCAAACTCTTTTAACAGTTTTATTGCAATTTTCACAGTGATAAGTTTTGTATATAGCCGACAAAAAATTTTCAGAAATTTGAGAGAAATAAGCCAAGCAAAGTATCCTTCGAATTTTGATGTAAGAAAAACACCTGGTTTACCTGTTTTGTGAGTGACTTCTGTCTAATATTTGTGCTGATTTGCTGCCTTTCTTGTAGCTCTTGAATTTCCCTACAAGTCTTGACCAAGAATTGAGTAGCTCTGCATTTATCTCGAAATTTTCCATCGGTCATAAGAAAACATACGGCCCGAATGAATCAGCATGAAAAACTGTGCTAGAATAGACAAAAGTCACGGACGGCCTTCATAGTCTTAAAAGCAAATAGACTACGGTGGACACGAATACGGTGTTCAAATTGAAGGTTTGCCGCTACGGTGGAAAAAATTGAAGGAATTCATGTTACAACTTCCAAAACTTTTAACTCCAAGAATGCTCAGCAGGTTTTTATCCGCTAATCGACGCTATACCTTTCAGGCCTGTTTGCGGCTATGGTCACACTCCTTAGTCTTGATCGATGTCAAGGTCAACTTTTTTGAACTTCTTTTGTTACAAGAGATAATTTTTTCCAGTATCTTTTTCATTTTTTTTACCAAACAATAGCTTAGGATGTAAGCTTTCTTCCACACTAAAAAACTTTTTATTTACAGTCAAACCTCAATAATCCGCCACCTCGCTAAACCACCACCCTCGATAAACCGCCACACTCGATAAGCCCGATTTGGTTGGCCGTCAGAGAAACTCAATAAATTTTACCCCGCTAAACCGCCACCTCGATATTCCGCTACCTTCGGATCGGTCCCATGGGTGGCGGACTATCGAGGTTCGACTGTATATGAAAAAATTGCGTGTAATTATACAAAAGTTGTTGGTTGCTCGATGTCGAGATCGATGTACATCGACCAGGCTACGACTTTTAGACCATCACACATATTTTCGTTACATTTTTTGAAACATTTTCGATACACAAAAAAGCTTAGATCCTGAGCTATTGTGTGGTATAAAAATCATGAAAATAATACCAGAAAAAATCCTCTCTGGCCACAAACAAGTTCAAAAAAGTCGACCTCGACATCGACCAAGAACAAGGAGTATGACCAGGGGGTGACAAATTTTTCAATGTAATTTAACTGTTTGGAGCCAGATTCAGAGTCACCAACCTAATTACTCTGAAAATTAGCCAAACAAGCCGAAATAACTCGCATGCCTCTGAGTAGGGTCGAGCGTGTGCACTATTTTGTACTAGAAATAGTGCAACGCTTACCCACTCCGCATGCAACAATAAAATTTCTGTTCACACAAGTTGCCTGCTCCCTTTCAGCTCAATATTTTCGAACACTTGACTATGCCTGATTTGATGCGCTACACTCGTGTCTGTAAAAAATGGAAAAAATTGATCCAAGGTGGAGCATTGGAACATCGGAAGATATTCTCGCGCCAAAACCTTCTTCCGTCTTTCAATGACTCTAATAGCCACCGTTGGACTAGTGACCAATTTAATCCTTTGGTGGCCTATTGTCGTCCATACATTCCACAAAAAATGGTTCGATTTTAATTGATATTTAGCTTGAAGTAGTATCGTAAATTTTTTTTAGATGAAAATCCTATTCAAGAAACTGGCTCCCAAGCTAACGACAGTCGTCTTGGACATGCTTCGAAACTTTTGCAATTGCTCCAATTGTCTGGCGTGTTCTCATCTGGGAATGGTAGACACAATGTGCAACAAATATCTTGGTCGTCCCTATGACATTCTTCAATTCGAGTTGTACATGGAGAAATACTGCATTGGAGGCGTAGAAGTCTTTTGTTTGGATCATGAGTTTGTGGAATTATTTCGGCTGACGCCTAATTTGCGCTATTTGAATTTGTTCAATGTGTCTTTTTGGGAATGTGGAACACTATGGCTCACGAGACCAGAGACCAGACGGTTGTTGCTTTGGCAGAGGCAGTTGGAGACAGATTGGAGTCTCTAGTGATCGGGTCAGACATCAATCCTAACATGGTATCTTTTAATAAAAGGTTTTATAAAGTCAACCGAGGGTTCACATAGCATAGGACATAGAACAGGCATGTCGTACTTCTGGCCCCCGACCTGTCTACTATCTACCTATTTTCTCTATTTTTACCATATATTCGTAATAGACACCACCCCTAAATTAAAAATGGCTAAAATTGATTTCACGCACCAAAATACTGAAACCAAAAACGCGAAGATTCAACCATGAAATTATATGATTTTGGTCAATTTTTGGTCCAAGATTGAAATTTTGACCAAATTTCGTATTCCGAAAAATGTTTTTTGGATCTCGAAAATGTGTTTGTCTGAATGCTGTGAAAAAAGCTCAAAAACTTAGTTGAAGTTTTTTTTATTATTAAGACCTGATCCAACAAAGTTGAGTTACTGTAAGCTCTCAATGTAGTGCGTTGTCGCCATCGCTCGACTTTGGTACAGTCAAATCTCGAATACTCGAATCTTGAAAACTGACACAAATACAGTTAACTCTCGCCACATAGTCAACTTTCGTGTGTGTTGACAACTCTCGATACATTTCGCTGTCTTAGATTTGTTGTCCTTTGCTGGTTTATGAGAATCTGTGTCAAATAAAAGGCTATGTTGCACTTCAAGTTGCTCTATAAACATCTAAATATTCGAATTTTTTCTTGTAATAAATCAGAAATTTCAATATTCGAGAATATTCGCATGAATATTCGGATATTTCAATCTTCGCACGAATTTCACAACTCTAGTCAAAACACAGTGTCAAGAGTGTGATTTCACACAAAAGAAGGGAAGTCTGAAATTAGCTAAAAAGGGTTGTCCACCAATTTCACATAGGCAACGAATTTCACATGTTTAACATATTTACATAGTTGACAAAATTTTGATAGTCAACTTTTTTTGATAGTCAAGAACCTTACGTTAAGAAAAGCTCTTCTGATTTGAAGGCCGGCCGGCCGATGTTGTGCTTTTTACCCGAGTGGGGGAGAGCGTTTTGTTCTTTACTTTAGGCAAAAGTTTTGCAGGATCATTTTAGAAAAGCTAGCTTCAAGATCTAAATATTTATGAGGTGATTTCGAGAAGTTGATGATCATTTTCATTTCTTTAACTAGTTTCATTTTTTTATTGTTTAATTTTGTTCAACTAACTTTTTCTTATGGCTCGTTCACGTACTTCGAGTTCGAGTTTGAGTTCAAGTTCGAGTTCAGACCGAAGGTGTTCACGTAGCCGAAAATCCGAACTCGAACATGAAGTCGTTCACGTACTTCGAGTTCGAGGTCAAGTTCAGATTTGTCGATGTATAGAATTCAAAAAGCTCAGATTCTCATCTCGGAGTGGTCGAAAGTCAATGAAGGTTGCTTTTCGGTTGTTCGTCAAATTTACAGTCCGAGTTATATACATAAACATAGATAAATCCGAAGTCGACCTCGAAGTACGTGAACGAGCCATAATAAAATCATCGAAAATTGGAATATTTTAAATTGAATTTCAGTCATTAAAAAAAATTTTTGAACCATCAACCTTCAAATCTGTTCTAATTCAAGACTTTTTACATGTGGTACCAATACGGACAAGAGTTGATCTTCCCTTTAAGTTGATTTAACTGCTGAAAAAACCTTAATTCAACAATTTGCAGTCGATTTCTAAGTGTTTCCCAATGTTCTTCGCTCAGTTCAAAAAACTTAAAGAATTGGTTATGCTGCCTGGATGTGCCAGCTACTGCCCTTTGTCCATTCCTGTACTCAAAGCTTTGCCAAAAAGCCTTGTGAAGTTAAATTTAAGTGGAGGAACGGCTCTACCGCTGGACTCTTCGGCGTTAGGACAACTAATTACTGTGTGTCCTTTGCTGAAATATCTTGAAATTAATGTGACAGATGTTATTGATGTAAATTCGCTGAATGGACTTTTGGATCGTGGAGGGCAGAATTTCTTACAATCGTATGTTTTAAGGTCATATTAAATGTCCATGAAAATATGGTTTTGTAAACAATGCCGTATTTCCTCTGATAGAGCCTTTCACTGAATTCAAGAGTCTATATCTGAATCCATATTTAATAGTTTGAAAAGCTATTTTTTGAGCTGTCTTAACTCTTACGAGCCTTCACAATACCGCTCTTTTAATTTCGGTTGGTGACCAACCGTTGGTCACCCGAAAAACTCGAAATAGACCCAAATTCTTCTTAATTTTTGGACAGGTGAAAGATTATTCCCTAGAGCTTGAAAAAAAAATCCGGCACTTTGCCAATAACGGGATTCTTTAACATTTCATGCCGTTTTAGCACTTGAAAATCACACAAAATGAGTTTTTAGGTAAAAAAATTTAACTAAAAATTAGACTTTTCTTGATCAAAAGTGCAGTCTTAGTTAGAAAATCAACTTCAGTTACAAAAATACGGTAAAATAGTCTTATATATGATGTATTCCTTTTGTCCCCCATCTAATTTTCGTCAACTTTTTTTTTCAAAAAACCTTTGGTTACCTAAAAACTTATTTTCTTTGTGTTTCAAGTGTTTAAACGGCATAAAATGTTGAGTACTGGATATGGAAGTCTGAACTGGATATGGCGTACTGGATATGGAAGTTTAGCCAAATTTTATTGTTTTTGTAAGAAGATTTTTGTACTTCAACGTTTTTTTGCCAAATTTTGCGAAGCCCTTGCTATAGACTACACATCGTAATAAAAACACGATCGCAGGACCACCTGATGAGGTAAAAAAACATCCTAAAAACATATGCCTTGGTCCCCTTCTGATTTTTTTTCAAAATTTTCTCCAGTTTTAGCATAGTTGGAACGCCGCCGTTTCGGTGACGATCGCCGCCGGCCGTTTTCTTCATGATTTTTCAAAAATAATGGGTTGAAAATGGCACATCATAAGGTCAATTTGAGCTGCTCTACAAGATAGGAAAAGACTGCCGGGACTTTTATGTGATAGAATTTTTGACCGTCTCGGCTTCGAAAAATTTGTGAAAACTGGCTAAATATAGACTTTTTTCGCCGCCGACCCGCGGCGAAAAATTATATAAAATAAAAGTCTCGGTGGTCCTAGCCTATCTTGTAAAGCAACTCAAATTGACTTTAAACTTGCAACTAGTTATTTCTGAAAATTCATGAAGAAAATGCCCGGCGGCAATCGGCGCCGAAACGGTTCCAAACTTTCCAACTATGGCCACAACAAAACATATAAAACCAAAGATTTATATATTTATATACATATACATATATTATTAATTCTCGACTTCTAGGCTCACTCTCTATTTGTTCAAAAAACAAAAATGGGAACCGTCATACAATTGCCACTTGCACATTGACAATGTTAGCAAAATAAATTTTAGCCAGCTAAAAAATTTCGCTTTTTGTTGCGAGCATGAAAGTCTGGACCAAGAAGTAGAAAATGTCACAGGCTCTTTTCTTTCAATGGTCAGTAATGCATTCGTACCTTCTTCTTAATAATTTTTAGATTTTCGAAAGTGCCAGTGAAGCTGATTATTTGGAAGACATGAAAATACAACATCCTGTTAGCAGTCAAAATTTCGGTCTTTGGCCAATTAAAAGTGACTGGATGAAGAAAATTTTAGAGAGGGTCCACACACTGCACTTGTGGAATTTTGAGCTGCCAGAGCATCTATTTTCGTTAAAGACAAACAGATTGCGGGTAAACTCATTATGTAATTATCTTTTACTGGTTTTTAAACTTACTGGACTTACTAGATCCTAGAAAGGAGTCTAGTGTTATATAACTGGGGTTGTCGAGTGCTCTAGATTTTCAATCAAATCAATAAACACATCCAGAGGCGTATCCAGAAAAATTTTTCGGAAGGGTGGGCTTAAAAATTTTCGAGGAGGGGGGGGGGGCTAAAGCCTCCAAAGGTCATTTTACCTACGCCTATTTCGACTTTTATGGTGTTTTAATAAGAAAATAATAAATTTCAGGGGGGGAGCTATAGCCCGGTTAGCCCCCTCCTGGATACGTGCCTGAACACATCACATAAAACGAAAATGGTGTATTTTTCAATATCGTATGTGACATATTTTATTTAATAAGAGCAGTTTACAACATCTATAAAATACGAACTACTGGGCTGAGAGCTATGAAATGAAAAACTACACTTAATTTTACATCCGCAGTTAACAGAACATCCACAGCTATCTCTAAATCCACAGTTAACTCTACAGCTGGTTCTTCTTCTTCTTCTTCTGAAATGATTCACTTATTCCACCTAATTTGTTTTTTCGCATGTGATTTTTTTGCAACTGAATTACATTTTTGCAGCGGATTCACAGGGCAACAAGTACTTTGAAGAAAAAATTGAAATTTTTTCCAAACATCTTTTTCCAAAATAGTTTTTTCCACAGTGCTTTCACAATCTTTTGATCATCTCAAGCTGAAAGGTCCCAAGGTGACTCAAAAGTAGTGAATCGGCCTTTGGTGGGCGCTTATTAGAGACTGGGCAGATAATAGAGATAGGGTGGTAATTAGAATTAGTACGGTAGTTGTAGAATAACACAAAAGACCATAAAAAATTTTCGAGGATGTTTGAAAAATAACTCCCTATTTTTTAATAACTCCTAACCCCTCGAGGATGGTTCAAAAATAACCCACCCTCTAATAAATTCTCACCCAGGACAGAGGGTTAGAAAAAACTCTTCATGGATAGTTGATGAAGTGAATACGGTACATAAATTTAAAAAGTGGTCGGAAGACTGGGAATATCTATAGACCTAAAGATTGTTGTAGGAATTGTCTATCAATGGATGTGGTCCTCTTTCTCTTGAGCAAATCCAAGCACTTGTGATCACTCAAAGCAAAGTAATAACTTTTCAGATTGTCTAATAACAAGACAATTCGTTTCAGTCACTAGGTCGCTTGGAAGTTCTTAATTTGCGTCCACCAATTGTCAACTTAGTTAGTTGGGTATGTGCGTCATTAGACAGAGCAAGACCAGAACAACTGCTTCCTTCCTCAAAACTACCAAAGAATGGCCCATTCTGAAGCTCTGTGTGGATTCCGAAGAACAACATATGCATGCCTGGCTGGAGCGCGTAGATGGATGGAAATACCTTGATCGACCCGGTGAAATCTGCACTAATCCTAAAAGACTTTGTTACGAAATGAGAAAATGTTGAAAATTGTGTGTAGTGCACTTGTATTATTCAGAGTTTAGTAACAAAATTTATAAAAAAAATTGAAATCTTGCGAAATGACAGAGAATGTTGCCTGAACTACAGGCTGTAGCCTCTACCAATAAAAAGAAACACAAAAGGTTGTCCTTTCTCTGCCTTCCAAGTAAAAAAAGAGAGGAAATAACAGACATTGGATTTTCTCAGGCCTGAGGGGCATGGACGAGGGTCTAGGAATATTTTTTTCCTAAAATATTCGCCCGGGAATCTAAGTTCAGGTATTCGACCCTGGGTTGGTCGACCATTCTATCGGTCGGCCTACCAATCCACCCTTAACATGTATAATATCAACGCTTTTTCTGATTTTTAATAAACCTTTTTAATAAACTGTTGCTTTTTAATGTGATCATGGTGCTCAAGGTGATCATGTTAATGATAATCATTTTAATCACCATGGTCCCTTTCAAAGAACAGAGGGTACAAGGAAAAGGTGGAAAAATCAACAGGGGGACCAAGGCGAAATTTGCACCGGATTCTCTATTAGCGCCGATGTTATTATACCATTTTGTAGCTGAGATTTTTCTCCATGGATTGAGTGGTCAAACACCCTAATTAAAAATAATTTTCGAGAAAATCACACGGATTTTACACTAAAACCCAAGTCTGATGCTCAACGTGGTTTTTTAAATGTGAAGTCAGTGTGATTTTCTCGAAAATTATTTTTAATTAGCGTGATCGATAAAAAATCTCAGCTACAAAATGGTATGAAACATCCAAGATGAGAAATCAAAATTAACGGAAAAAAAAGTGAAAATAGTCAATATCAGAAAGTAGCCGCAAAAGTGCCCCTCCCCCTATTAATATAAGTCAACATAACACCAACCACAGTTATTACGTTGAAACCACTCCAACTATGTGATCTAGCTTTTGGTAGAGTTAGTTACAAACATCTACATCAATATAAGTCAACATGACACCAACCACTTAGTCATAATGTTAAAACCACTCTAACTGTATGATCTATAGTTAGAAGATGGGCGAAATATTAATTTTCCTCTTAACAAATCCAATTCCATACACAATTCTATGGAAAAAAGGCTTTTTTATTTTTCAAGAATTTTATTTTTCAGGCCATATTAGTGGATATCCACCTCATCAGGAACCTTCCCCGGGTATTGAAGCTCACTATATATAAACTAATGCAACAGTCGTGGTATGAACGATATCCGAGCGACAACAGCTCAAAAAATAAGCTCTGCGAGTCAAACTGTATACAAAACCACTTATTGCGAAGATAACTATATGCAAAATAAATTTTTTGCGAGTTCTCCAAAAATCGAATTACGTTTTTGCGAGTTTGACATTTTTCGAGTTAACGTTTCGCCAATTCTTCGATATTTGAAATATACATTTTTCAAATCACTATTTTGCGAATAGTACACTTTGCCAGTAATAATTTTCAAGTCATTATACAGCCAGGCCATTTCAGTTCGATATAGGGTGTTTGGAAACACTTTCAAAAAAGTTGTATTGGGGGGGGGGGTATATCCAAGTAGCGCCGGTTTTTCTATAGTGATATCAAGGATTAAAATCTGGTGATTATGTCGATCCGTAATACGCAACTTTACTTTTATGTAGTTTGCTATGAGTTGGCTGTATGGATTAAGGGATCATTGCAAAACGGTGGAAAATATCGGCAGACTTGGATGATGTGCTCAAGAAAATGAAGAGATTATCTGATGAAGAAACCTATTATTTGTTGTGCGTATATGTGTATCTGATGAATAAATGTGTTGTTGATCTCTAATTTGCTTAAATTATCGAAAAAAATTCGGTGGACTATGAATAATCTTATTGAAATCGTATTTTTCATGCTTAAGATTAATCAAAATAAAAAATTTGAAAAGAAAATCTTCAAATTGAATTTGTATTGCTCTTTTTCAAATGCCTTTGAAAGCATCAGCAAAAACCTTAGCGGCCCGTGGGGCTGAGGTTTTGGGCTAAGGGCTAAAGCAAAGGTTTATGATAATTCTGGTAATTAAAAAATCTGGATAGACAAGAATAAAAGTTTAAAAGATGTCTTGTGGCTTTTAAAATGCATTTGGCAAAAAAAAGCAAAAGAGGAAGGCCAGCTCAAAGTCAAGGGTTTAATTGTTAAAGCGTTTATGTTATGAAATCGTTTACCGCTGTTGCTGCTAACATTTTTGACGAAGCGAAATAAACTGAGTGATTGAAACATCGAGGACAGGGTTCACAGATGTCCTGCTTTAGCAGGAATTTCTTGCTTTTTTATTTTAAATCTGCTTTTTGTCCGTGGAAAAGCAGGAATTTTTGATCATCTCACAGCATTTTAGAACAGCTTATTCCTGCTTTTTGTGGATTTTTTGGTTTAAATTCCTGCTTTTTGGAAACAAAATCCTGCTTTTGCGATTTTCGATCTGTGAACCCTGATCGAGATGTAGAATTTGAAAAAAAAAACTCGTTAAAAAATTACAGGAAAACACAATGCCATAAAAAGTTATTTGAATAAACGCAATTTTTCGCGCGACCTAATATTTTTACCGTATTTCCTCTATTAGGCCGCCCCCTCCCAATAAGCCGCCCCCCTCTAATAAGCCACCCCCTAGGGGGTCATTGAAAAATAAGCCGCCCCCCTCTAATAAGCCGCCCTCTAGAAGGCCATTTTACATACACCTTGCGGCTTTTCAAGTCAATTCAAAGTACAAATTTGTTCGCAAAAGACTTGAATCTAGCTTTGTTTGTTTTGGTGGTACTTAAGTTTGCAAAATTAAGTATGATAAGGCCGTTTTTTTAGTAAACAGTCTATGCCATTCCACAAAGCAAGAAAAACTGCACCGGAAAATGTTTCAATTTACGAAAATGAAAGGCCTTTAGAGTGTCAAGTGACAGTCGCGAAGAAAATCATAAAATTTATTAAATCAATGTTTTGACGGAAATTTTTTTTGCTCGGAATACTCTAAATTCAGAACCTTTACTCGTTTGAAAGAGGAGATTTCGGCGATTTTTGTACATGTAACATGTTGATAAGTTATCGCTACAGTCGAACCTGGTTATAACATACCCCTTGGGACCGACCCTAAGGGTATGTTATATCGAGCGGTATGTTATATGGGGTGTAATTTAACGGGGTTGTTATTGGAGTGTACGACCCCAGGAGTATGTTATGTCAAGTGTTAAGATTGATAACATATTCTATGGATAATTGTATGTGCAGGTGCTTCATGTCCGAATTTTCGCCGGCGCCAGTTTCTGAGAAACGTGACGTAAACTTTTGCGGCGCCTATCGGTTGAAAAACAAGCCGCCCCCCTCTAATAAGCCGCCCCCTAGGGGATGATCGAAAAATAAGCCGCCCGGGCGGCCTATTAGAGGAAATACGGTATGACGGCCAGTAGGGGTATCATACGTGACAGTGAACTCGAGACTCGATGTGAACTCTGGGGAACGAAGGTTAAAACCTGGAAAATCAGCCGCCTTTAAAAAATCAATCAAACCTAATGGAAATTTTGGGTTAGACTTCCAAATTGTGTTTTTTAAAGAGGCAAAAACCACGCATCCTAAATAATTGATCACATTTGTTAGTAATAGGTAGTGGCAATTATAAAGACTCTTTATTGATTGCAATTTGTTTGGACAATGATCAACACAAATTCTTATCTACATTAATTAGAGGTTAACCAAATTACCACAAACTACACACTACGATAAAAAGTCGAAACAACACTCCTGTCCTTATTTAAGAAGATTTTTTGCTTGCAAACGTCAGATCAAAATGTTTATTTTACTGATAACTTTGGTTTCGACTTTACTTATTTTCTATAATTTTGTATGGAAACGAAGAAATTTGCCACCAGGTTTTTCTTTTAAAAAAGCTTTTTTTACTTAAAAATACTGACTCAAATTTTTTCAATTTGCAGGACCTATTCCCGTGCCCTTGATAGGCAATGTGCTTACTTTGAAGCGGTTAGAGCCTGGCTATAATGCCTTTCAGCAATGGACCAAACAATATGGACCTGTTTTCACTTTTTGGTTGGCAGAAGACCCTATTGTGGCTGTCACTGACTTTAACCTTATGAAAGAAGCTTTTGTTACCCACGGAGACGCTACTTCGGGAAGAGACTTCTTCGACAAAGCCTTTGAAGCTACTGAATGTACGTATTCAAGTCACTTTCTGGCGGATTATTTAATTGATTTTTAAGATAGCAAAGGAAATGGGTGGTAATTAATTTTGTCCGCTAATTGCTGAAAAATGTCCGCTAATTGCTGAAAAATGTCCGCTAATGTGAAGTGTCCGCTAATTGCTGAAAAATGTCCGCTAATTGCTGAAAAATGTCCGCAATTATTCTAAATTGTTTTTAATCGCTGCAAAATGACCGGATTTTGTTCGGATTCGTTGTCCTTCAAGTTGGCTAACTTTATTTCTTTTCAGCAGATGTCACTGCAACTGATTGAGGAGCCAAATAAACGAGGGAACCAAATCAATTACAAAAAGGCTGCAAGTTTTGATGGCGATGATGCTGAAGATGAACTCCAATTGTGGAAGCATGCCGAAGGGAACGCATGGTCAAATGGAAAATGGAGATTGTAAGTCAAAAAAGTTAGACAATTGTGACATTTCTGATGTACATTACCAATCCTAGAAAAAACGAGCAGAAAATGACAAGCACATCGTGGAGAACTTTGATTGCTCGTATTCTCGTCGGATTGGGTGCGAATGCAAAGCCTTGTTAAGAATTCGTCGACCAGCCATATCTCAAAAGATCTTCGTGGAAGTGGCAGCAGAACATTCGAATCATGAATCAACAAACCGCCGGCGTATCTCTTCTCCCGTCAAGCAAATCATCAAGAAAAAAATTGGAGGATGGAAAAACAGCTCAGATCATAAAGCAGGATCTTATGGTTAGTTTTCATTATCCATCTATCTACGCATTTGGAGTGTTATTATATAGAATATGCCAAATATTACAAATGTCCCTTTCCTCCGCCAGATCCAGAATTTCTCAGCGTATCAGAAGAAGGATGACCTTTCACCCTCTACGTTGGAGGATCTGCGTGACTATGCTGCGTCCAAGCAAATGTGCCTGCTTATGAAGATGAGGTCTTTGTTTGCAATTTTCAAGCAAGGAGGAACAACGGTATGGATGAATTCTGTCTAGTGTGGTCCACTAATAAGCTTCGACGTTTGCAATCAAGCTGCGCCTTCATGAGTGTTGACTCTACCTACAACTTAAACTGGAATGGATACCCTGTTATGGTATGTTTTCTTGGAATTTGCCTAAGTGAATGAATTTTTTTTTATTCAGGTTGCTGGATTTGGTGATTCAAACAAGCAATTCTTCCTTACACATATTGCTTTGGCTTCGAATGAGAATGGCTGGTGTTATGAAGTGTTTTTCCGAGGGATCAAAGGTGGAAATTACAATCCGAGTGTGGTGATGGCCGATGGCGATCAGGGCATCACATTGGGTATTTTTGTTTCTCATGACGTAAAATGATTTTACAGAAGATGATTTAAGGCGCAAGAAATGTGTGGCCGGATACTAAGCGTGCAATGTGTAATTTTCACATGAAGGCAAATCTGCGTAAGAAGATGAAGATCCTGGGCATTCCTAAGGAGGTCCGAGGGAATCTTTACTCGGACATTGACGTCTTGCAACAGGCTTCATCAATGATAGAATTTCTTTCCGGTCTTTAAACTTTGCCCTTTGCCCTCATTTTTCAATATTTTATTCATGGTTTTAGCTGCGACTGCACTTTCTCAACATTGGACAAGCAAGTACGCTGCTGACCATTTATGCACATGCTTCAAGAATTACTTCTTTTCAACGTGGGTGAATTCAAGCTTGTGTGGTTGGTTCGAAGGATTTTCTGCGTGCTACTCTACGAACAATGGATTGGAATCTACGAACCGCGTTATAAAGGACTGCAGTACTCTTCGAAAACAACTTTTGATCCCGGCATTCCTTCGTACGGCTGAAAAAATGGTGTCGAATTCTAGCAAAGATCCAGATCGTCAGGTAGCATGAATTGATTTATAGTCATTGAAGTTTTTACTGTTAATCGCTTAGGAGCCGGCCATCTGTCCTAAGATTTCGCCAGAAGTCTTCAAAGAGGCTTACCAGTTGGAGCAAGAGAAACGTCCGTTTTTCAGAAGCCCGCAGAACAATCTCTTCGTAATGCCTTCTTCCTCAGCTCGGGACAAGAATACAGCAGATCTCTACGAAAAACTTCTACAGGGCGGCTGGACTTTCCTGCAATTGAAGGAATACAAGGCAGCATTTCATGTTATCGTTCCGTCTCTAGAGTGGCCAAACCATTTTTCATGTTCTTGCAAGGTGGGTGGAAAAAAAGCGCATTGCAAACACTCTGTGATGGTGATGAAAAACAAGGCCAAACGACTTATCCGCGCCATGCTATTTCTGAGCCGCTGGGAAAAAAGAGAAAAAGAGGACGTCCAAGTCAAGGATAGAGTGAATTAATATTTCGCAGTTGCACATTGTTATTTGTGGAGTGTGTTAGAATAAATTTTGTTGCAATTAAGACTTGTGTTGACAAATAAATGCGTATGGGTTCTGTAGTTCGGTTGGAATGCGATAATAGCTACTAGCATGACATTTGTAGTGACTGTATATATTGTTGCTGTTGGTATATGATTGGTATATGATTGTTGCTGTTGGTATATGAGATAGACGGAATGAGTGCTATAAGCACGACAATTTTAGGCGTAAAAATCATACACAGCTTTCAAAATTACACTCTGAACTGATAAAAAGAAAGAATAGGAAATAAAAAATTTGGGGACACATTTCAGAATAATTGCGGACATTTTTCAGCAATTAGCGGACATTTTCAGCAATTAGCGGACACTTCACATTAGCGGACATTTTTCAGTGAATTAGCGGACATTTTTCAGCAATTAGCGGACAAAATTAATTACCACCCAAAGGAAATTACGCAGTAGTCAGAGGACAAGGCGAGATTTGGGCTCAACTAAGACGGTTCTCTCTAAAAGTACTGAGAAATTTGGGGATGGGCAGAAATGTGATGGAGGCAAAAGTAGGCTCTTATATTTTAGTTTTCACAACTTTCGAGGCTGTTAAAAGTTTCGGTACTGTAGCAAGAATTGTGTTATACTTGCCACTCACCTCGTCCGTGTGGTTTTAAATAAAATCATAAACTTCAAGCAGCTATTTTTATAAAAAAATCTCAACCTTGACCAAGATAACACCATCATTTCCCAAATTTCGTTCTTAGAGCCTCAGCAGAGACAGGTCAGTTCGCCCATGATCAGTTCTTTCCATTTTTAAAAATTACCACTTTAACACAAAAAAGACCCCCGAACATATTTTTTTAACTTTTTCGTAGTTCAAGAACATATTTGGAAACTTATTTAGTCGGGGGCCACATTTTTTAATTTTCGTAAATCATGTTTGAACGTCTCCTAAGTGATTTTTATATGCTTAATACGATAAAAAAGTTATTTTCTAACATTTTTCCACGCAAGAAATGTTTTTTTTTAAACTTTTTTTGACAAAAGCTTGACTTTTTGCCTTGTATTAAGGTATTCTACCCGTTTTGGTCAATGAAGCTGGGCAAAAGAGTCTCTTCATGCATTTTTGATTAAGAGTCTTGCTCGAAATTATGTCTTAGGTAAGTGAGTGCGCGCATCTCTAACTCCACGACTCTGGATGCATGGAGGGGGCTTGGAGTTGAGATGCGCACACCCACATACCTTAGACGCAAATCACTCGTAAGTAACTCTGGATGCATAAAAATGTATGCATACCAGAGTTTCTTTATGCGATAGGCCCCAATCAACAAACTATGTTCAAATTCCATCTTTTTGGGATATCCGGGTACCTTCTTAGGTTAGATTTCCTTGAGGGCCAAGGAAAAAGTGTGAAAAAATGTCAGAAAATAACTTTTTTATCGTTTTAAGCATATAAAAATTACTTAGGAGTCGTTTAAACATGATTTACGAAAATTAAAAATGCTAAAAAATTGTCCGCGCGCATTTGAATTTGCCAATCCTCATTGTCATCAATAACTATGGTTCTTTTAAGTACAGTCGAGTCTCGATTTAACGTACCCCCTGGGGACCGGCCCTAGGGGTACGTTAAATCGAGGGGTACGTTAAATCGGGGGTTATTTGACGGAGTTTATTATTGGAAGGACCAACCCTAGGGGTACGTTATATCGAAGGGTACGTTAAATTGGGGGTACGTTAAATCGAGACTCGACTGTATGGTTTTTTATAAAATTTTTTAATGAAATTTATTAAAAATTTAAAGCTAAATACGTTCTCCACATTACCAATTGCAGTAATAGCAAAACTTAAGATTATGCTGGAAGTGAACACTTTGATTGAGACTGTGGACAAAGACATAAGCGAAACAAACAAAGTCATTATCTGATTCCGTTGATCGATGTGGCTGTTGGCTCGATTATCAATCAATTGACTTTCGGTTTTCGCTTTATCGGGGTTAGTTGATTTGGTAATGCTTCAGAATGTGCAAAATTTGCTTAAAGGAGACCCGCAAAGAGTTCTACGAGCTCAAAGCAATAATGGCTGAGCATGTGCAGATGTTCACTGAGCCGTTTTCAAGCTTGGTCATAGCAATGCCATGGCTTCGATACTTTCCAGTATTTTCACACTATTTCAACCTTTTTAAACAGAGAATGGGCCGGCTTAACCGCTTTTTCGATGGTCAAATTGAAGCGACAATACAAAAGAAAAAAAGGTAGTTATATTTATTCAATTGCAATGAAAATTTTACTTTTTCATATCAACTTTTGACTGAATGTATTATTTGCCTTAGTTTTCTCACTGAACTGGTCAAAAAGTACGCCTTAAAGGGGCATGATCGTGCCCGATGGGGAGAAAAGGCGCGAACCAGCAGTTCTTTTCTTTCTCGATAAATTTTTACATTCGTTCTCGTCTAGATGTTTTAAGTTTTCTGTCTAGTTTTTAAAAGCAGTATAAGGTCATCTATATCAGATTTCACGCAGAACGAGTGAAAATAGGACGACTTGAAAAAATTCGAAAAAACTGCTGGTTCGCGCCTTAACGCACGGTCATGCCCTTTAAATGGCCATTGCCGTCCACGACAACGGTTGTCTCCCGCCAATTCAAAAAAAATTCCTAATCATTGAACTTCTGTACGGAATTTTTAACTTGGTTTCTAACAGAACTATACCTAAAATTAAATCCTAGGCCTTGTTTTGTTAGAAACCAAGCAAAAAATCCGTACGGAAGTTGAATGATTAGGCAAAAAATTTTGAATTGGCGGGGGACAATTCAAAACAGGTAGCAATGGCCCTTTAAAAAATAAAGGAGCAAAACACAGACAGCAAACAACGATTGTCGGAAAACAAAAACTGAGTTTAGAAAATGGTGTATGGAAAGAGGATGACACTTACTTGGTCGACGCATTTCTTCATGAAATGGAACAGAACACAAACAAAGAAGAAAAAGACCAATATTTCAAGTAAATTATTACCTTACCTTTTTATAGCTCACTTTCTTATTTAGCATGAATTCTTTGAGAGGATTAGCTCCAGACTTTTTCTTCGCTGGCCAAGTAAGTTGAAGTTTATTTGAATTTTACATATAAAGCACCTTCGAAAGACTTTCTTCAAGGCATTGAGAATAAGCCATCCGAGAGAAAAAAGCAAACGGGCAGAAGCGTAATTTACCTTTCAGCCGGGGGCAAAAAGTGACTCACATTTTTACCCCGTTTAGCCCAAAGAGTATGTACTCTTTAACCTTAATCGTGTCAACTCAAAAAATACCGTATTTTGACAAATTATAGACTCAAGTATATAATTTTTGACCCCTCCCCTTTTTTTCGAGGAAGGTCTACAATAAGAGACGGATTAATCATTAGAGGTGGGTCCACAATTGATAAAATAGGGTGAATCACTTTCTTCATGAACCCGTCTTAAAAAATTTTATATGCTGCATATTATATTTTAGGAAACAACTTCAAACACGTTGAACTTTTTGTGTTATACATGATAGTGTTTCCTGAGGTGCAGACTAAGTTGCAAGAGGAATTGGATAGAGTGATTGGGGACAATCAGGATGGAACTAAAAGAATAGGATTAGCTGATAGGGCCAAACTGCCCTACACTAATGCTGTCATCAATGTGAATCCTTGGATCAATTTCCCAATTTGAAAAACTGATTTAAGGAGACCCAACGCTTCTGCAACCTTCTGCCAATAAATCTGATTCACAAGACTACCAAAGATGTTGACTGTGGTGGTTATAGAATAGCCAAAGGCACGAAATTGTTCCCATGATTTCTTCTGTGCTTTATGATGAAAAGGTATCTATGAAATTTAAAAATAAATGAAGTGATAACATTTGGCGCTACTGTCATATACCGTATTCACTATAATAGTAGCCTCGGGGCTACTAATTTTCAACCCCCCTCCTAAGCGGGGGTGGTACTATTAGACTAAATACGGTAATGGCCACTTCACCCCCCCCCCCTCCCCTTATTTTTTTCGATTCTAATTGTTTGACTCTTTTTAATAAGAAAAAGCCATTATTAAAATCCATTATGATCCGTTGGTAAAGAGAAAAAACTAGGAAAAGGGACAAAGAAGGGTCATTTATTTTGAGGAAAAACAAAAAGGTCGAACATGCCGCTAATTTTCTATAAGAGTTTTCCGGAGCTTTACTTTTTTAACCATCCGAAAAGCGGCAAATTTTTAGGCGATTGAGAGATTTTGAGGTGAAAATCAAAAATCTAAAAAGTAGAATCGTAGAGTCGTGAAAGTTCATCAAGCGCAATCAACAGCTTTGCGAAATGTTGGAATTGAGAGGGGCTTTATAGAAAGGATGAGGGCTACCTTACAGGGTGACACAATATTACTGCTCAATTTGTTGAACGTTTTTTTTCAAATTTTTTAATTAAAATTTTGTTCGCATTTTGGACATGCTGAATACGAATCCGTTGTCGGAACAGAATGTCAAAAAAAGTCAAAAAAACATTAAAGAGGCATGCCTGTCGCCGATGGCAATATTTTGTAAGGCGAGTACCAGCAAAATTCAAACGGGAATTAATTTGACGAAATTTTGTAGATTCCGAGGAAAAATTGTACCTCCAGTGGAATCAAACTGACTACCGACTTTCGCAGTCCGCCGCCGCTATTGGTCACCTACGATACTAAACGAAGAAAGTGTTTTTGATTACTTATTCCTTCCTTATTCCTACTCAACTAAAAGTTATTTTAAAATAATTCTCATTTGAATTGACCTGGTACCCGCCTTTCAAAATATTTTCATCGGCGGCGAGCATGCCCCTTTAACAGTGGTTTTAGACATACCGTATTTACTATAATAGTAGCCCCCTTTTAATAGTGGCAAACCCGCCCCCCCCATCCCAAGAGGGTGGTTGAAAATTAGTAGCCCCCGGACTACTGTTAGAGTAATACGGTATCACGAAAAGTTAATGTATGGGGGAGGGGGAAATGTGGTATTTGACACTAACTTTGGGTGGGGGAGGGTATATGACACTAGCGTTAAAGATTCATAAATGCAATTAAGATATTCGCTGAGCCAAACAAATTCATGCCTGAGCGTTTCATTGAAAATGGACAGTTGAAGAAGTGTGAAGAATTAATCCCCTTTTCGCTCGGAAAACGACAATGTCTGGGCGAATCACTGGCTAGGGCAGAGCTGTTCCTTTTCACTTCTAACCTTTTCTACTTGTACAAGGTAGATTTATTTAAATTTATATGTTGATTGATAGTAATAGACAACAAAAATAGTTAGGAACTACATAAATAGCAGATTTTAATCTGAAAAAATTACGAAAGGGAATAAAAAAATTTAATTTATATATCTCGCGTTTAGGAGTGTTACAAATAATATTATTGTTTTTACATAAATTTTGAAAAGTTTAGATCGGCGCATTAACCAGGAAAAGCCACCAACACTTGATAAACTGACAGGCTTGACGGTTTCACCAGTCAATATCATTGTCAGGTCGTGAAGAGAACACAACACTTATTTGCATAGTTCCGAAATTGCAAAAATAGACATTAAACTTTTAAACTGTATTCCATTTTGTAAAATTATCCTTATTCGTATTTTGCAAAGCTAAAGAAGAAATAAAATTTTCAGCGTATGTGATAAGAATCTTAATTTTACTACTTTCGGCTAAAAATTGTGGCTGTATTTTTGCTAGATACTGTCATTCTTTCGCCCAGACTTTTGTTTCATTTTCAGTCTTTAGCCATGCATTGCGCATCACTTGCATTTTGACCAGTTATATGTATTTATAGTCTCTTTATTGTATTGTATAAATTATTTGTTCTTACTTGTTCACACAATATACTAAACAAAAAGAACTTATTTCTAAGCTCAAATAGAACATTTATATATGAAGCAAATCTCGCAAAGATAAGCTTGTCAAAACGTTAAGGTGTGTGGCGATTGTTACGACGTAATTCTGCTACAAGCAATATTGAACTTGAAAAAAATTTAAAAAAAAATGGGTAGGCCTACTTTTTTGTAATGTGCACTCGTTTTGGAAGCTCCGTATTTTGTCTATTAAACAGGCTAGCAAGTTTATTTTTCAATCTCTCCGAAATCGGAAAATTTGAGGTCAATTTCGAAATTTTCGGTTGCTCACCCAAAAATTTAAAAGTAAATCAGTAGAGCTCGTAGGAGTTAAGAAAAGGCAATGAACAGCTTTGAAAGATTTTCACTCTTGGCTGAGATACAAGTCCCCAAAGGCAAGGCCCGTTTAATTAAAATAATAGGCTAGGATGAATTTGTACAAACGAAACTTGGCAAAATCGAGAAATGGCAAAACAAAATTTGGCAAAACAAAACTTCGCAAAACGAAAGTTGGCGAAAAATTGCCCTCGTCCCTCTTGTTGTCCAAAAATATCTAAAGTCGAAATTTTTTCTCTTTTCTCAAAAAGGATTCATTTCGATGAATTTGAAGGTTTATGCCATAAAAATGAGTTTCGAGACGGTTTCTCTTACGTCTCTTATTGTCCACCTAAATTTCGATTTTTAGACATTTTTAAACAACAGGGGGGAGAAAGGCAATTTTTCTAGAGATGAAGACAGGACAGGATCCTGTCCTGGTCCTGGTCCGTCCTGTTCGAAATTCATTAATAAAACAAAATCCTGGTCCTGGTCAAATTAAAAAATCCTGGTCCTGGTCCTGGTATTTTGGCCAATCCTGGTCGTCGAATTTGGTAAATATAAATGGTATATTTTCTAAACGTCATCTTGAAACTTGAAAAAAAAAGTTTAGTTTGTTGATCTTAAAGCCTCGTTCGCCTCCACCAAAGCGCTCAACGTCTTTCTTCGAACGCCACAGTCAACTTTTTGAGGATTTGAGAAAATGTCTTTTGATTCAACCATGATGGAAGTACAGTCTTACTACATGTCAAAGTGCATTCCAACAGATCGAGATCCCTTAGACTTTTGAAGGAACTACATTTAGGGAGTCCAACATTTTACTGTTCGATATTTTCTAGATTAACGAAGCGATCTATCCGGGTTGTCTAAGCTTGCACGTCGTTTCCTGTCTGCTACAGCGACAAGTCAACCTATTGAGCAAGTCTTCTCCGTTGCCAGAGATGTGTACGACTACAGCCGAAGTAACTTGAATCCAGAAAAAGCAGAAATGTTAATCTTCTTAAACAAATCGCTCCCGCTGTTAAAGTATTGTAGGGTTGGGTGATGGAAAATTTCCACGGAAAATTTCTGGAAACTTTCCGGAAACTTTCCGGAAAGAATTAAGATTCTTTCCAGGGCCTTGAAATTTGGAAAGATTCTTTTGGGCGCGAATTCAAATGTCTTAATATGTCCTTGTCATTGCTGTCATCAATTTTTGGCATTTTTCATTTGCCTGTATTTAGTTCACTTTATTCTTTTGTTTTATCCGCTTTTGTTGAACGAGGGTCAACTGCCGACCATCCCAACTGCCGACCAATTATCAAATTCTGACAAATTTAACTTTTCTCTCGGGGTGAACCAAGGCAAACGTTCAAAAATTTTTTACCTTTTTTCTCAACGCTGCGTGGCCGTGTGTGTATGAATGTAAATTTTTATGAATTTATTTAACTAACTAACTCTGGCCTACTATTTCAAGTGAGTATGACTAAAAGGCAAATGTGTCATAGAAATTTTTGTAAATTATTTTGACTCTTTTGACTATTTGCCTGTTTTCCCCTGTTTGGGTCACTGGAGCTGGGCAAAAGAGGGACTGTCAAGTCCCTGCGTTTTCCCCTATTTCAAGTCTTCTGCGCCCCCGAAAGCGCGCAGGGGATCTAAAGGCTTGGAGTTGAGATTCCAAGCCTTCTTGGAATTGAGATTGGAATTGAGATTCCCATACTTTAGACGCAAATCACTCGAAAGTGACTTTGGATCCATAAAAAAGCATGCATACCAAAGTTTGTATATGCGGTAAGCCCCAGTATTCAAAACTATGTTCAACATCTGCCTTTTTGCACAAAATTGGCTTTTTCAGTCTCTTTCCACCCTAATAAAGCCCTAAATCTCTAAAAAATGGTGAAAAAGGGTACTTTCGGGTTGTCTCGAAATTTAATTTTTTATAGTGTAAAACTCAAAAAATGCCTTTTTTGAGCTTTTGAGTAGTATGGTCAGTACAAAAAAGCTGTTTACTTGTAAACTTGTAAAAAATCATGTTACTTGTAAAAAATCAGCAAATATTAATCAAACCAATCGAAGGAAAACCCAAAATGATAAATTTATAGACAGAAAGCAGGTTTCAGGCAGGCCTTGTCTTTTATCTTAGCCAGGGCAGCTGTGAAACCTTGCACTGATGGTCTTGTTGTATAGTTAACAAACTAAGCATCATTTTGACATCAAACTTGTAAAAAATTACAGAAAATAGGGTAAGAAAATAGGTTATGTACCCAGTGGTGGTCGAACCTGTGACATAGGCGCTGCGTATATAGGTTCCTCTCTGAAAGTATCCACATGCCCTTCTATTAACTTGTACTTTTGCACTTTATTCTTTATGATTTTGCACTTTATGATGAGAATGATTTATTTGGCTTCGATTAATTGTTGATTTGAATATTATGATGTTATTTGTTGATGTAACAGAGGATTTGTAAAAATAAAATGAAAAAACTCAAGTGGGACAGTCGAAAAAGTATCTTTCCAAGATTTTGGAAACTTTCTAGAAACTTTCCGGAAACTTTCCGGAAATTTTCTGGCAAAAGATTCTTTCCGGAAAGATTGCAATTTGCAACCCTAAAGTATTGTTATTGAACATTGTTTACTGGATGTGATGAATGTAGAAAAGTGTCAATAAAATTTTGCTGACTGTTTAAACCGTATTTCTGGAATTTAACGAAAATCCTGGTTTTTGGACCAGGATCCCGACCAGGATCCTGGTTTTTAGAATTTCTAATCCTGGTCCTGATCCTGGTCTTGGACAGACCATAAAATCCTGTCCTGAAATCCGTCCTGGTCCCGTTTCTTCATCTCTAAATTTTTCGCCAACTTTCTTTTTTGCCAAGTTTCGCTTTTGCCAAATGTATCCTAGCTAGAAAATACGGTAAATTATTAAAAATTTATTTTGTTCCATGACAAACGCGTAACACAAAAAGTACAATTTTGTAGAGTTGTTCAAAATTAAATGCTCTTCCAGGACAATATTTGTTATAAACCGTACTCGAAGTATCAAAGGAGGGGGAAAAGCCATTCACGTTTGAAAAAGTGGCCTCGGTTGAGCAGTGCATAAGCGCTTGTGTTTTATGGTCATAAGAGAGTTCGCAAGTTCGATTCCGCATGCGTGCACTTTTCTTTCTTTTGGCTTGTTTGAGTAGTTCTAGGGGTAATTTGGGTCGCTGATTCCGAATCTGGCATCAAAAAGTATAATTACCTCTAGAACTGGTCAAACAAGCCAAAATAAATAGCATGTCACCACGTGAGATCGACCCGGCACACCATTTTGGGCCGAAAAACACATACGCTTATGCACTGCGCCATGGAGGCCACTTTTTCAAGCCTAAATGGCTTTTCCTCCTGCTTTAACGCTCGGAGCGTCGAAAAACCACTTTGCTTCGTTGGACCTTAGAAATTCCTGCTGAACAAGATGGCGTTTTCGGTGCGAAAATTGCTCGAGAAAAAAGTTTCGCTGGAGCCCTTTGAACATTGGAAGTTTTTAATATTTTGTCTTGACACGGATGCAAATTCGTGTCAAGACATGTAATGGGTGGTATTTAATTTTGCCCGTAGAATTGTGAAAAATGCCCGTAGAATATTTAATTTTGCCCGTAGATTTTTGTCCCGTAGAATTTTTAAAATTGCCCGTAGAATTCTGAATTTCGCGCGTAGATTTCTGAATTCTCGCCGTACTCGCTCGAAATCATGTCTCAACCACTTTTTGAGGTGCTCTTGGACCATCGACTTTTTATATTTCAAACAAATCTTTTTTGTCTTGTGAAGAACTTTATTTATTTAAGATGTTTTATATAATCCACCCCAGTACTAACGGATAATCTATGCTCCAACCAAACCAAGTAGTCGTCCACTTTGAGATTTTTTTTACTTTTCGGATTCCAAAATATGTTTTCTGGACTAACTCTGGCATGCTGAAGATGGTTTGATAGTGGTAAAATGCCGTTTTGTAAGGTACCGTATTTCCTCTAATAGAAGCCCCGGGGCTTCTATTTTATGGATGCCCTCTAGAGGGGGCTTATATTAGAGGGTGGGGGCTTGTATTAGAGGGGGCTTTTATTTTTTGAACTCGCCGCGCCGAAGGCGCGGAAAAAATTTTAAGTCATAATTTTTTTACGCCATCCCATGATCGCTTCTAATTTTCCACATAACATTGTTGAAACAGCCTTTAAACATCCAAAGCACTTATTCTATATTCATAGTTTACCCACTGTTTCTCTAAGACGTTCTACCTAAATTTTTTTGGGCGTATTGGAATTTCGCAGCAAATTATCTTAATTTGTCAGCAAATTTTGTTTAGAGTAATAACTTTGCAGAATGTCTGAGAATAGCCTCTGGATGGCCAAGGCCATACCACATTGGGGGATCAAGCGAAAATTGTGTTTTTCACATTATATATCAAACAAATACCTATGAAAAATTGAGTTGTTCTGCGTTCACAGTTCACTGCGTTCATTGTCCTAGACAAAAAGTTATGGCCTATTAAAAGTGTTTGAATACCTTGACTCACCCTGTACTTTTTGAAAAAAAGTTTAGACAATCAAAAAGAAAAAAGCGAGACAAAAATTAGCTGCGAAATTAAGATAATTTTCTGCGAAATATCGTTATGCTTCTTTTTATCTGACCTATGCTGCCAACTTATTTTCTTGTTCCTTAAACGTAAACCGAATTCACTAGGTATTGTTTGTTGCTGATTTTCTGCCGATGATTACTGCATAAAGCAATTTTTTAAACTAACAAAATACCCGCTAAAATAGGACTCGATGTAGTTTTTGGTTTGAAATTCACTCGTTCGCAAGTATTCCAGCGATCCACTTCGAAAGATGTGATTGGAAAATACATAAAGACATTCTTTGTATCTTTTACCACGTTTAGCAACACTTATTTATCGAAAAAAATTGGTTCTGGGGTTTATATAAAAAAGGGGCTTATATTTTTAGGATACCCACCAGAGGGGGGGGAGCTTATATTAGAGGGGGCTTTTATATTTTAGATGACCTCCAGAGGGGGCTTATAATAGGAGGGGGCTTCTATTAGAGAAAATACGATACTTTTGAGTTTTGGTAAAATCAATTATTTCCAATACTCAAAAATACCATACAAAACCTTATTTTACTATCATTAAACCATCTTCAGCCTGCCTGAATTAGTCCAAAAACAGGCTTTGGAACATGAAAAATGTAAATTTTTTTTGATCCAAGTGGACGGCCACTTGGTTTAGTTGGTGCATGGATTATATCTAGTAGAACTGAAGTTGGATCATAGAAAAACATATTAAATAAATAGAGATCTTCGCAATACAAAAAAATATTTGAAATATAAAAGGTCGATGAATTTGGTTGTCCGTGACTTCGGTGTCGATGAATTTGCCTAACGCCGATTCGCACCCCCCCCCCTTCTTTAATTGCTAAACAACAAACAATGTACTTCTCTTGAACTTTTAAAAACTTTATGGACACTTTGTGTCAACATAAATGTCATATTCTCTCTAATAGATGGGCCCTCTTTATTAGAAAAGCCTTCTCTAATAGACGGTCCCCATAAAAGAATGTTACCCATAGGTAGTCAATAACTCAAAAAATCGTCTGAATTCACTAAATGAATTTGTTAAATTGTTTGTTTGAAATTCGAATTTGAAAGTGCGAGGAAGTTTGTTGATGATTTTGCTAAGTTTTAACGGCTAAATTGTTTTTGGGCATAAAATTTTTATGTAACGAAAAATAGACGGGCCCTATCTATTATAAGGGCCGCGTAGTCGATTTGCATGTAAAACTGCCTTTGTAATAAAATATTTACTGTTAAATTTCAAATTCCGCTCAAGTCAATAAATGTTTAAACACACGCGAAAATTTTCATTTCAATATTTATTGTCTTGAACGGAATCTGAAATGGGATCGGTAGAGTTCGTGAGAGCTAAGAAAATGCACTGACCAGGTCTGCAAAATAATTGCTCTACGCTGAAATGCAGGCCCTCAAAGTAGGGGTGTGGGCTTATTAGAACATGTAGGCTAATTAGAGGAAATACGGTATTTTATTTGAAAGGCAGTTTCAACCACGCAAATCGACCACGCTGAAGACGAATCTGATGTCGAAATCGAGGGGTGGTCTAGCGAAAAAAAGTTTTACGTCAAAATCCTTTTTTGACTTTTCAGCAGTTATTTTAAGAAAGTTCGTATTAGTCAACGGAGTCTCCCGAAAAGATTTTTTCCGCTTATTTGCTAGAGCAGAAACAGCGCTACTAAATGCACTAAAAATTGTTTTGCACCAAAGGGTCACAGTCTGTAAACATGGGTTTTTTTCTGAAAAATATGATGTTCAAAATCACAATTTTTTAAAATTTAGCCTGTTTTTCCAAATTTTTTAAATAATTTTGAAAAACCCTCATACGTGTTAGAAAGGGCATTTATCGAAGAGTAAAACATAAATCTAGGCTTGGTCACGAAAACTTGAAGCTGAAGCAGGGTTATTTTGCGATCATAAATTTGAAGTAATTTACCACTCCAACAATGAACGTTTTTATCCTATTTTCTAATTTTTTATGATTTTTGGGCAGAAATTTTAGGCCAATTGTTTGTCCAGGGCAGCCAAATTAAAGGGAAGGAAAACTGCATACCGTATAACCTCTAATAGACGGGCATGCCCTTCTATTTTTCAACCCCTAAAAATCGAAAAAAATATTTTGATTTTGAGATTTTTGGGTACTCAAAAAAATATAAAAAGCGGAATCAACTAAGATCGAGGTGATCAAGAAAACGCGAAAAACAGATTTGCAGTAAAATTTTTTGCGCTGAGATATAGGTCCTTGAGGGTGCCCATCTATTAGAGGGTGCCCGTCTAATAGAGGTTATACGGTATATATGGAGTTGGGGAAAAAGCGCCGTTCCAAAAGCGCCGTGGAAAAAACGCCGTGGAAAAAAGCGCCGCGGCAAAAAGCGCCGTTCTTAAAGCGCCCCGGAAACAAAGCGTAGTGGAAAAAAGTGCACACCTTAATAATTATTGACAGAGTTGTAAAGCACCATTTCGACAAATATTTATTCAACTTTCAGTTTCTTCTCAACTTTAAAGTTAAGTTATTATCCACCGATTTCAACTTTTTCATAACACATTTATTTATTCAAACCAACAACATTAACATAACAGAGAAGAACTTAAACAACACAAATCATAACATAACGAGGTTAGCATAGGGATTGTTTACATTTATTCCTGCATCGAATAACGAAGTTAAAGTCGCACCATCCAACGGTCCATGAAATCTAGCTTCTACTATTTCTTGATCCATCTTTATTAGGAGCTCAGCACATACTTCATCAAACCCAAGTCCAACTTCTTCTGAGGGCAATAACGGCAAAGCATTTAGACTTCTCAGCAAGCACTTGACCTCTGGACTTTGATAGAGTGACATGAGACCTTTGTTCTTGAACTTCTTGAAGAGGCTTCGACCAAAATGAAAGATACAGAAATTGACGACCATCAGCGGGAAACGTTGTTTCAAGATGTTTGATGGTGCCATTTCAAAGTCTGAAAAAATAATTGAACACTTATCCCAAATAATAAAACTAACCCGACATAAACGAGTCAGGCACAAGCATTGGATGACCGGCAAATATTCCATCAAACGCGCGCTTGTAGATCTCCTTCGATTTTCCTAAACACACATAAGTTAAAATACAGTAGACCTGGCAAGAAGAATAACCTGGCAACAAGAAGAAGACGGCTGGCAACGATGATTCTCCTTCGAAGACATTGATAGAATAGAGCTGTTTGAAGTACTTTGGACAAGAAAAAACGTGCCGTCACCGCTCCACTTTTTGCGCTGCTCAAAAAGATGAAGTTTATATTCAGATGAGAAAATCAGGATCACTGGCTTACCCGGTTGAGTCACTCGTGAGTCGAAGATCAGGCACACACCTAAACACACCTACAGTTCGAAATAATTTCTGAATTTTAATAAATACCTCCACGAAGAGTAGTTTTGAATTCATTGCTCAAGACCAGCACCATAGGTTCAGAATAGTTCAGAATCCCAGTGGTCTAGGGGCATTTTTGATGCGCTTTTTGATATTGACGTCCTAAAATATGCGAATAAAAAAGGTATAAACTCACAAACTAACCTCCGGAAATAATTCTGCCTGCAAATCCGTGAGATCAAGCTTTGAAGCAACCAAGATTGATTGGGAGGAGAGCGCAGGATTATCTTTGGCGATTCGCTTTACCACAGCCATCCTTTGCTCGATCTGAAAATGGTGGTTAAACTTCAAACAAAAATGGAAAAAACGAACCACAATAGCGGTTGGACTTGGCAAGCAAATAGCAGAATTGTGAGGCTTCCTTTTTACCAAATTGCTTATTGATCCAAAAGCCGACTGAGCTCTTCCGTTGCATCCTTTCTTGGCACATCTCCAGAACTGCAGTGTTCCATCGCCATTTTTGTCAGCCTTTCTCATTAGATATCCACCACACGACGGCATCGGCTTGTTCTTGTTTGATAGCGTATCCATTTGCGTTCTTAAAAAACGAAAATATCAAAATTTAACGGACCAACAGCAAAAATAAATAGAGCAAGCAATTCTTAGCAAAGAAATAAAAAATAATAATCGGCGCTTTTCGCCGCGGCGCTTTTTACCACGGCGCTTTTTGCCGCGGCGCTTTTTGCCGCGGCGCTTTTTTCCGCGGCGCTTTCTTACCGGCGCTTTCTTCTGCGGCGCTTTTTCCCGGCGCTTTTTTCTGGACACCGTATATATAGGTAGGTCGTAGGTCACAGGTTCGACTACCACCGGCTGCACACCATTTATTTTATTAATAATTTTGTGTAAAAGTCATCCTCGGGCTCTTGACTGTCCGACAAGACCATCAACGCATGGTTTCACACCTAGTGTAGCTTATTCGTAAGCTAAAAAATAGGCTATAGCTACGATAATCACGGGTTTTGAGGGTTTCTTTTTTGACCAGTCACACGTTTCATATACAGAAATGTAGCCAAGATTATGAGCTTTCATTTGAGCTATCATACAGGGTAGAAGGTAATAATTTGTTAGAGCTAAGATTTTAAAAACTTTTACTGATGTCCAATTCAATGCCAGCCAGTCATGTGCATGAAATCTCCAAATTACAGCATTGGCTGACAGTGAAGCTGAAAGCGGTCGCAATTTATTGGTTAATTGATAGTCCCATTGAGGATTTCATCGAATTGGACATGGTTCAATGTTTTCTAAAATTTTAGCTCTAAATTTATACAAACTTTTTATCTGTAGGATTGCTTAAATGAAAGCTGATGATCTTAGCTACATTTTGACACCAAACTTGTAAATAAAAGGAGAAAAAATAAGGTCTGCAGACAGTGGTAGTCGAACCTGTAACCTAAGGCGATGCGTATATAAATTCCATCGCCCCCCCCCTCTTTTTTGAGGTAGACTTGTTGTTGTAGACTTATTGTTCAAGTGAATATTTTCGATCGTGCTTGACATATACCTCTTCAGCCAACAATGATCTTGGACACATCTTCTTATTGATAACTCACCGCCAAAAAATTTTGCAAAAAAAAAGTTAAAACACGGTTTCAAAAAATAGGGGGGGGGGCGGCAATTAGAGGGGGGGGGGGCTTATTTTTCCATCGACCTCTAGGGGGGGGGGGGGCAATTAGAGGAATACGGTATGTGTTTTAAAAGGCAAAAGTTTTGCACGAGGATCGAAGTGTTAGAAACTAGAGAACACGGAAAAATAGCTTTTCGATTCTTTGCTTCTTAATAAAGCTTAATATTTATTTTTTAACAAAACTGAAAAGGTGAGCATCGTTCATTTAAGCTAAAAATTGAACTTAAGCAAAAGTCACTATAAAAAGGGACAATACTTTTTCTCCGACTAAAACACTTTTTTCTCCGACTAAAATACTTTTTTTTCCGACTAATTTTCTTTTTTCTCCGACTAATTTTAATTCTCGACACGAAATCAACCATTTTTAAAAAATTTTGTGTGAAATTCAAGGGTGGGCAAAGACCAGATGGCTGGAGACCCACTCCGGAATGGCCAAAAGGCCAAAATTATTGGTTTCTGGGGGTTTACTAAAGGGGAGTAAACTTTTTGAGAAAAATCGATTGAGCGGATCAGATTTCGGGTCCGATCGGCTCAATCGCCCACAACTCCACCCTGAACCACTCGAAACCACCATAAACCTGGAATTCTGAGCGATTAAGCCCATTAGTCCCGAAATCTGATCCGCTCAATCGGTTTTTCTCATAAAGTTTACTCCCCCTTAGTAAACCCCCAGAAAACCAATTATTTTGGCCTTTTGGCCACTCCGGAGTGGGTCTCCAGCCATCTGGTCTTTGCCCACCCTTGAATTTCACACAAAAATTTTTTAAAAATGGTTGATTTCGTGTCGAGAATTAAAATTAGTCGGAGAAAAAAGAAAATTAGTCGGAAAAAAAGTATTTTAGTCGGAGAAAAAAGTGTTTTAGTCGGAAATGAAATTAGTCGGAAAAAAAAATATTTTAGTCGGAAAAAAAGTGTTTTAGTCGGAGAAAAAAGTATTGTCCTATAAGATGTCTGCGACCGAAAATAAAAATTGTTCCTGTAGAACCCCATGAAATTTTGTTGCGCAACTCGTGTTACGCGGGAGTATGAGGGGAGCATAACAAAACTGAAAAGGTGAGCATCGTTCATAAAGCTTAACATCGAATTTCTAGCAAACGCCATTCTGAAAAAGAGGAAGATGCAGCCAGTTCCATGATACAAGAAAATAAGGATGGCATTAGTGTTAATCCTCTTCCAAGCAAATTTCCAACCACTCCTGACAAGTCAATGAGCGAGGGACAAGTTGCAAACAAATTCGGAGTGCATATTTTAATAATAGATTCAACCTCCCAAACTCAATTTTGTCGATCTATGCAAAAAACTGTGTATCTGTTGAGAGAAGAATATGGAGCCATTCCGTTTTATTATTTAAACACAAAGTAGCACTTACCGTATTTCCTCTAATATAACCACCCCCTAAATTCAAAAAACGTGTTTGTGGCGTTGTGTTTTTGACCCACTTTTCGATCACTTCTCCAAGCAAGTTACCACTCCTTCTGTAGCTCATCTCACTGACTACAAAATGGGTCATAACTTGCCTGAGAGAAGTGACGAAAAAGTGGGTCGAAAACGCAATGCCAAGAACACGATTTTGAATCAAAGGGGGTGGTTATATTAGAGGAAATACGGTAATAGTCACAATAATGCGCATGCTTTATTCATGGGTGAGTCAATTTTTTACATATTTTTGAAATTCATATGTTTGCTAATCTAGGCAAGCATGCAGAACATGTCTTAAGCAGTCCGCTAAATGAAAAGCCCATAATGGCGGATGAGGGATGGACTGATTGTACAGTCTACTCTCGATAAACTGGCACCCCTGGGACCAGCCTGGGGTGCCAGTTTATCGGGGGTGCCAGTTTAGTGGGATGTTACTTTGCCTAATTTCTCTGTCGGCCAGCCAAATAGGGCTTTTTCAAAGTGCCAGTTTATCGAGGGTGCCAGTTTATTGGAGTGCCAGTTTAACGAGAGTAGACTGTAAGTGCATTTATTATTAATTTTTAAAGTTTTTTTTACCGTAATTTCTCTAATTAGCCAATAAACTCTTATTATCCAACAGCCTCAAATAAGCTATTACCTTGCAGAAAAATAGTTCTGACCAAAATTCACGTGTTAATATGATTGGTTGAATGTACCGTATTTGCTCTATTAAACGGCCACCCCCCGCCCCCTCCTAATTTCGAAAAAGTGTTTTAGCATCGTATTTTTGACTCATTTTGAAGACTTTTTTCAGACAACTCACCATTCATTTTGTAGCTAGCTTATGAGAGGTAACTTGCAGTCTTCAAAACTTGGTCAAAAATGCAATGCCAAGAACATGATTTTGAACGCAAGTGGAGGTGGGGCGGGTGGACGTTGGTTGTTTAATAGAGTACCGTATAGCCTCTACCAATTCACTACGGTGGATCGGTTTCAACCCCTGAAAAATTTTGATATTGTAAATCAAAAATGGCCTTAACTCTGAAACCCTCGTCAATAAAATGAAGAGTGGGAGATTAATAGAGGTTATACGGTGAATACGGTAAATGATGCAAAATTTAAGCCGAAACAGTCTGTCACCGCTATAAAGACAATGACACATCTTTTATTGGGTTTCAATTTCGCGAAGCCGGCTACACAACTATGATTGCTGAAGATTGGGATTCAACGGTGTTCACATACCCTAATTGTGCCGGCTTTAACTACACTCCGGCTGACCATTACATGAGGTTAGGTTTTGATTGTATTTCAAAAAAGTTTTCAAAACTTTTATTGCAGACCTTTCCAACTACGCGCAGAAAAGGATATTGAAGGAGCAGGAGACTTTATTTTCAGAAACTTTAACAATGATCGTTGCAAGGAGTCCTACACTCACTTACTTAAGTATTTCCGACAGTATGTGGACATTTATGACCATGTCCAAGATAAATTCAGCATCACTTGGGTAAGCTTATTAAATTTACTGATACGGTTAAAGGACCATTTCCGTTGCTGGCAATAGAAATTTCACATTCTTTTTAATACGAAAATGTTGAACATCAATTTTGGAGTAAAAAAGTGTGAAATTTTTATTGCCGGCAACAGGCAAGGTCCTTTAACTGTATATTTTATTTGTACGATGAACATACTCAGACTAAAATAGGTAAAGAACTACAAGACATTTTTAGTGTAGTGGCTTAGCCGCAGATGCTACAATATGTCGCTACTGGTTATATGCCACATGTCGACTTTGCCTTTTTGATGGATTGATTATTCATTTACTGAAAAAAAATTCTGAAAATATTATATATCAGGGCTGTACCGGATATCCGATATCCGGCACTTTTTGACATCCGATATCCGGTATCCGATATCCGAAAAAATGGCCGATTTTCGGAAATTTTTTTTAAAACTTTTTTGAAATTTAGAAAAATTTTTCAATTTTTTTTTTCAAAATTTTATCAAAAATATCCGAAATCCGATATCCGATAACCGATATCCGGCACTTTTTCATATCCGGTATCCGATATCCGATCCGATATTTTTCCATATCCGGTATCCGATATCCGATCCGATATTTTTTGGTATCCGGTACAGCCCTGTTATATATAATATTCTCAATTCTGATGCATTGGCCACAATGGAGGGCGAGGTATGAGATGCGAGGTGCATTGTTAGTTTCAAAAAAAATTATTTTAAATATCTGATAGTGGAAAATTTGTTTAATTCAGTATCAGACCTTAAAAATAGGTCAAAAAACTTTTCAGATCAGTTAAACGACAAAAACTCGCTGAGCTACATTACCTCAAATACCTCGACCACGCACCTCCCACCTCCATTGTGGCCACCGTATGAATGTTTTTTACGGTTTTAACTTTTTAACATTCATTTTTACAATGTTAAAATAATTATTCAGATTCCTGCCTCCAACTGTCTACTTTGAAAGAGCATTGTCAGAGGCATTAAATTAATCTAACATAAGGTCAAAACGTTACAGTAAAAAGATTTTTTCGAATTTGCAGACACTGTTTTTGAAAGCACGGGTATGCTTCTTCGAAGAACACCTCTGAACCTCTGAAGATAGATCATACAGACTTATCTTCCTTAATTAAAAAAAACTCTCTTGAAGGTACAAAAACAAAACACGGAAACCTGAACAGAACTAAAAAGTTGATCTTAAGGATTTTTATAGATGCTTAAGTGGTGCTTATATTTAGTTATTAATAAAAACAGGGGATTAAAAAAAAGTGACGATTGCTAGCCGGTTTTTTAATAGTAACAACCAAATTTCCCTGTCATAAATAGCTGATATACATTTTAGATAGTGAGTCTGCCCACAAATCACACTTGTTAAAAAAGTTTAGACAACTGAGAAAAATACCGAAATTCAGGAACTTGTTCATCCAATCATCACTAAATGATGCTAGCCGAAAACACCAATTTGAGCAACGACAGCAATGTCGAAAACTTAATGCTGATGGACAGACTGTTCGTATTTTCAAGGGCAAAATTACACCAATCAAAAGCAAGGACACAGATAAATATGCTCATGGCAACAAACCACTTATTGATCACCCCCTCTTTCACACCAACAACGACTTCCGTGTCCCCCTGGGTGAAATTACAAGATTCCATGGCAATTCGAATCTTCTAATCACCGACTACTAAACAACAACAACATGGATAAATTTCCCTTCCTGCCAAACGACTGCTTTCGAAAAGGACTAGACAAAGATGAAAGTTGACCAAAGTTGTGGATCACCATCAAATTTCAGCTCTCCTTCACCTAACGGCTTACGAAATACATTGTTTATTGTGGATAGACTCATCATGGAATGCCACTTTCTTTTTTTTCGGATGAAGGAAAACTCTTTAAATTACCTACTGATTACAAATTATGTACTTGAATTTTCATGGATTTTAGTCGCGTATTTACGCATTCATTATACGTAAACAATGAATAATAAAAAAATAAATAAAATTTGCGCGCTGACATTTGCGCGCCAGAATACATTTTCATATCTGGACTTCAAGTGAACCACTAGATCAGATAACCGAGATGGTGGATGAACCACCAGCTCAGTAATTTTTCCACCTAACAAGTACATCAACCATCGGGTTAGTAGGTGGATAAACTAAATTTAACTTCGAGTCAAGCGGGTTTTATGTGTGTACCTCATCCAAAACCATGAGCAATTTTTTAAAAAACCAAAATACATTTTTATCAGACAAATTACCAGTGGACTCGGGACAGACCCTTCCCGGACTGCTAGAAAAAGTAGATTTACCGTATTTTCTATGTTATAATTAACCCCGCACTAAATATTTCCAAATTAATATTTTTTTGTCCGGTCAAAGGCTCTTATCATTCCAAATGTTTTTCTATAACCCAGTCTTAATCCTACTAGATAATCCCGCACCAACCGAGTCAATTGGTCGCACATTCGGTGTGAAATTATTTTCATGCTTTTCGAGTGCCAAAACTTGTTTTTACCACTGATTCGAGCATTCGAAAGAAAATTTTGATATTATTAAAATGCCATTTGATAAGGTATTTTATGAGTCTTCGTAAAACTGCTCGAATGGTAGTTCTTTATCTAAAAATTATCTTGAGATTATTGAAGCAAGTACACGAAAAATCTTTCTGAAGTAAAAAATATTGGGAAAAATTGCCACAGGTGAATATCCAGATTGCCACTTGTACCCGAATATGGATTGAGTGGACCAAAACCGTTAACTCGCTTATTTCAACCTCTCCACTAGTATTCATATACGAGATATATCCATCCATCCACTATCTCGGCATTAGGTACCGCTACCTGGGTACTACTTCCTTAGGACTGAGTACCTTAACTTGTAACCTCAAAAATTTAGAGGGTGAATTTACCGCCACCCAAACATTGGTGATTTGGTGGCGCTGATCTAGTGGTTCACTTGAAGTCCAGATATGAAAATGTATTCTGGCGCGCAAATGTCGTGGCGCGCAAATGTCGGATAACCACTCAGGGCTACAAAAAATATTATTAAGAATTTTTTTATTGATCTTTTTTTGTTCTTAAAAATAGCCTTGAAAATACTTCGGGAACTTTTTGGACACCAGTTAGCACTTTTGGAGAGAATTTTACTCTACTATCTTAAACAATATCACCGATAAGATAGCAGTTTCGAAATGCAGCCTTTAGCTGCATCACCCTGCAATTAAAGGCTGAGGTACAGAATCCCGCCTGGTCCGAAAATAGACAAAACGGGGATGAAAATTTGTGTCACACACTGCACAAGCATACTCTTTTAAATTTCAACTGTTATGTTCATAGCTTTTTAAACGCTTAGAAATTGCAACCAGCCTATATAGGTACTTTACAGCTATCATCCATTTTTTTTATTTCAAAACTAATCAAGCCAAAGATGAGCTAGAAATATTAGCCATGTATTGGCCATTAATACAGTTTAATCATCTAAAACTATTTTTTTTGTCAACTATTTTGTTAGTGTTAAATAAATTGTTAGTGTTACAGTGAACCCTCAATTTAACGGCCCACTTGAGACCAACCCAAAAATCGAGTTTATCGCTGAACAAATGTTTAAGGAAACCGTTATATCGAGCGAGGGCTTACTATAAAAGATCAAAAATCAGCGGTAAAGGTAATTTACTTTCAGCAAAAAATACCAACTACGTTCAGCAGACAATACTCATCAAGATTAACAGTTCCTTATTGCTTTTGTATACCTTATAAATTTAGTCATCACACCTCAGTCAATTTATTCGTTGACTTCTTCCTTCGTTCCCGTCTGTGTGTTTTCTTATTTAATTTGAGTGGGATCCACTCTTAATTATCTAGGTACCATATCTCAATCTATCTGAAAATGCATTTGATTCCAATGTATTCCAATTCATTGCTTCACTGTCACTGAATTAGTGAAGCGCTGCTATGAGAAGGGACATGTATACCCAGGGATAATTACCTGCGAGGTATCAGGGTTGGCGCATTTACCATTATTGATGTGGTACAGCCCATAGTCCCAATATAGTGTACCTTTATTCTATTTTCTAATGACTAGAATATAGCGTGGTCTGACTGTAGTAGGCAATACATCATATATAAGAAATTTATTGACAAGTATTTCAGAAACCTAACAAGCAAATAATCAATAACAACTTCACATATAGCCATAACTAGAAGCATGAGCATTGACACAGCAGAATGAAAAGGACTTAAATGGTAGCAAGGATCAGTACTGGGTGTGCTTGAAAGGACCATACTTGCAGCAGCAAGCCTGACAACTGACAGATAGATAATAAAAGTGTGTCTTGGCCTGAAATTAAGCTTGTTAAAATTTATTTCGAGAAAGTTAAATGCCTACTACCCACGTACGCACATTTGCATTCACATTAAAACCTTCAACATACCTCTTTAAAGGGGCATGGTACGCTAATTCCTTTTTCGACTCGAGTACTTATAATTCCGTAATTTTTAAAAGTATCTTGGGACAGTTCTTCCTATCCTTGCATTAAAATGTAATATATTTTCAAATACTAACGAGTAAAAACAACTAGAAGCTATTAATCTGCCCGTGACCGTTATTTTTGTCGGGTGTAACAGAATTTTGCAGCAAATTTTTGTAATCTTGCAGCAAATTCACGTATTTAAAAAAAAGTAATTTTAGGGCCAAATTTTGTATTGGGATATTGGGTGGGTCTGTTTTAAATTATTAGTTTTTTTTGTTTTTGGGTTTAAAAATGGCCGAAAATATTTATTGGGTTTAAGCAAATCTACATCTCTACTTCAGGCCCTTCTGAAATAGCTGGGTTGGAAGATAGGCTGGAATAGAACCGAAAATTTAGTAGACAATGCAGACAAAAAGTTATCGAAAATTCAGAAACCCTATTTTATCGATTCTCAGTAAATTTTGTAAAATTTACGAGTTTTTTCTTTGATAAATACAACAAAGAGCAGATCACAGGCATTTTTCGATTGTCTTAGCACATTTTATATGTTTTTAAATTTTGTAAAACCAGTTTTTCTTAGCTTTTAAAAATGAACAAAAGGACTTTAAGGAATTTTAAGAACTATGGAAATTTTTTTCCGAGAAGGACCTGATTTCCTGTCACCTGTCTCATTCCATTAGCTATGAGCAGGCCGGTACTAGTTCGGTTTAGCCCACACCTCTTATTTTTCCATTTTTCGCGTTTTTTTTTTATTTCGTTTATTTTTTGTTTTTTCACACATGGAAGAACATGGAAGATTCAATTTGAGACCACAAACAATACGTAATATCATTGCCACTAAACTTTTTACGCCAAACGAAATCAGAAACATAACTGCGAAAAACTGATCTATGCGTGCCATATTCACACTTGTGATGACGTTTGAACTTCTGCAAGTGGATTCAATTGTTTCTGATTTTGTTTGGCGTAAAAAGTTTAGTGGCAATGATATTATGTATTGTTTGTGGTCTCAAATTTCTGAAATGTACATTGTTGAGTAATAAAGGATTATTTTGTAATAAAAAATAGAAAAAATGAGAGGTGTGGGCTAAACCGAACTAGTACCAGCAGGCCCGCTTAACTGTAGATGCATGAGAAAAAAAATAGTAAAAGTATTACATTCAGTCCTCTTCCTCTGCATCTTTTTTTCTCTGTTTGGATTGCTTTTTCATTAAATCGCGAGCTTTCTCCAGTTTCTCTCTAGCTGTAAATAAGTTTTAATTTGAGTACCATGAGAACACAAGAAAATAAATGCCATACTTGCATATGTCCAGTATCCTGTTATCTCTCCTCTTGGTCTCTCTACTGGGTTCGCCCGCTTCATCCTTGAGTCCTTGTAATTATTACACAGTGAGTCCCGTTTTTTTATGTATTCTTCTTCTCTTTCAACCTTAAAAAATTATATGAAGTCTTAGGTGGTGCTACAGTCAACCCTCAATAAGCCGCATTTTTCTCACATATTTTTTTAATTGCACTTTTTGGCGACTTGGAATAAAAGTGTTACATCGAGGTCTAGGTATGAGGTGATGAGGCTTTCAAAACTGCATCAGAATTTACAATATTAAGGGACCATCTTTCCAGTGTTAAAAGATTTAATCGGAGTGTCTAAGTTTTTGCCCCTTTACACCCTTGCTTACCCTTTTAGAAAATGATAAAAACCTGGATCAAATAATTTAAAACATCGATCAAATACATGAGATGTACCCTAAAATCCAAAAATATTTAGTTCCTTCATACTCGGATTTTTTTTGATAAGTAACCTAAAATCACCTCCTAAACTCATCTTTCTGTTCAACAGCATAAAAAAGCATTTATAAACAGACGCATAGGGACATCCTTTAGACACAAATCACTCAAAAATGATTCTGAATGCATGAAAAAAGCATGCACACCAGAGTGTCTATGTGCGGTAGGCTGCAGAAAGTAAAATCCTGTTTAAAATGTATGACTTTTACTTTTATTTGACCTAAAAAGGTAAAATTCAGTGCGAAGTATCCTAAAAGCCCATTTATTCTCAGGGGTTGCAGGCAGGATTTTTTGACAAAAATTTAAATCTAGAAATTTTTTTCATCATGTTGAGAAGAAAAATGAGCTTAGGCGGTAATATTGGGTCACTTTTCGAAAAATCCGACGTAGAACTAAAGAAATGTCAAATAATTTTGTGTGACGAATTCAAATTCGAAGGCTGAACATGTAGTTCGGAGCGGTAAACGCATATTTTGAGGAAGCAAAACTCATTTACAGCCATTTCGCTATAATACTCATCTATCTTAAATTATTAAAAAAAGAGACCTTCCAGAAATAGTAGTTTGACAGCACTCCGTCAAGGGCATTGGTTTTGGGGTTTACCAAGAATACAAAAGCCAGAAAGAGAACGTGTTTTATCTTATTTCTTTTGATGAGCTCATTCAGCTTGGTCCAATCTGTACCATACCACATGGCCTGGTACAGGGCTAGATTTTTTTGGTTTCGGCATCTTTTGCTGAGTGTGCAATTCTCCACTCAAACAAGTGCATCAGGTTAGCTGAAAAAGAATGAATAAAACAAAAGGCAAAATCCTAAGCCACCTGCTGTAGCCATAGAGTCACATGCGTCAGAAGCGCTTGGCTTCACTGCATCTTCTATTGGAACTTCACTGCCAACAAAGTTAAAAATCTTAAAAAAATGTATTCTAAATCCTTCAGTTGTACAGAGTGTAACGAGAAGTTCAGTCTTTTGAAAATGGACATAATTTTTTTTCAGGCCACCGCATAATAATGTCATCTCGCCTATAATATACCATTGTATATCGAAAAAAAAGTATCCCTAAATTCTGTGTCAATCTGTGAGATCAGACTTTTGGAAAACGGCCTAGAAAAAAATCATGAACAAAACAAATCTGACTGAATTTTTGTACATTCCGGAATTAAATTGTTTTAGTCTACTGAATTTTAGGTACAGTCAACTCTCAATTTAAGAAACCCACAAAAAGTTCGTTCCGGCCTAAGATCCGACACTTTTTTCATTTCAAATTACAGAGCCTTTTGCCAAACGTGATACATCAGTTTAGTCATAAATATCGTGAGGATTGTGATTTCGCCGGTCATTTTTTGTAAATAATAACATTTTACCAAAAAGACCTGCGCCTCTTGATTTAACGAAAAAAATTCGAAAAAACGGGTTCGTTAGATCGAGAGGCGCATGTCTTTTTTGGTAAAACTGTTATTATTTACAAAAAATGACCGGCAAAATCAGAATCCTTACGATGTTTCTGACTAGACTGATGAATCAATTCGACAAAAGGCTTTTGAATTTGAGTTAAAAAGAAGTGTCGTACCCTAGGCAGGAACGAACTTTTTGGACGTGCTTTAAAGGACCATCGCCGTTGATGACATGAGCAATATAGAGTTTTTAAGTTCGCGGAGGACACCTCCTTTATGGAGACAGGTCAGTTCGCCCGGTCAGTTCGCCCCAGATCAGTTCGCCCCGTTTTTAAAAATGACCATTATGTCACAAAAACAAACCCGAACTTATTTTTTAGTTTTTTGTAGTTCGGGAACACGTTGAGTCCGTCCTAACATACGCTGGCCTACCCTTGCTAAGCCTAAGCCTAAAACAAAAACGGGGCGAATTGATCGTGGGGCGAACTGACCGGGCGAACTGATCATGGGGCGAACTGACCGTACACCCTCCTTTATTTCGAAAAATATTTTTCAAAATTGAGAACATTCACTAGTCAAGCTTAACGTTGCTTGACCATATCAGATCGGACGACGCCGCCGTCTTTCATTGATCTATAAGATACTACAGGGTGTGTCTAAAAACCTGGACACTTTTAAATTATGCTTGTTTTTATTTGAATTTTAATTTTTTCGATTAATTTTTTACAGGTTGTTGCTTTGTAATGCTGTTGAATTATTACTGTTGAATTTTTATTAAATTTGGTGTAACAAGAATGGACAGTTGAAGCCCTAGGTCAAAAGGTCAGCTTCAAGTGCGAGCTTACGCATATGCGAAGCAATCACTTAGTGAGTTAGCCCTGTGCAGCGAGCCACGTTAATCTCACGCTTAGAGAGCTAGACCCTGGGGCAGAATGAGAGAACTCGGAACCGGCCTCACAACTGTTATTTCAACATCTTTGATTGAACCAACAGAAAAATTATTTCAGGCGGTGCGCGCGAGCCCTTGACGAAATTTTCGAAAGTGTCCGTGTTTTTCGACACACCCTGTATAGCTGGTAATGGTTTGGCATCGCATAATACATAAAATTTTAATTTTTAACGCAATTAAAAAATAATTCAAAAAATATTTTCAGCATTTTCACCTGTCTCCCGCGAATTCAAAAACTCGAAATCGCCATTGTCATCAACGGCGATGGTTCTTTAAATCAATAGTTGACTGTACTTAAATAGGGAAGCTGTGATATCAAAAGTTTGCCTAGACTGTCATGAATATTTAAAAAAGATAATTTACGATTTTAACACACATCAACGATGAAAGACCAGTAAGAAATGAGCATATGAAAACAGAAAAAAAAGTCTAAAGTTCTTATTGAGTATTGCCTTAGTCTGAATTCCCCAAATCAAATTTACCCAATCTTTTGCTCCCCTCAGTATCATGTTGGGTAGAATACTTTTGTTAGAGAGAAAAAATCACAGCAAAATTACTTGAGGAAGGTTGAAGCCGAAATCGAAAAGTCCATGAAAAGTTCTCTCGTGGTCTTCTAGGTCGCTTGGTGAGTTGTTGACCAAATCTTCATCGTAACCTTCAAACTCCTTGAACTTCTTGTAGTTGAACTTTCCCGCATACTGTTGCATGGCTTTGCGCATATTCTCTACATCATCCTTGACACCCTCCTGGAGTTCTTTTTCGCCAAGTGGTGTAGCAGCTTCGTCCAAGGGATTCATCAATAATAGACACTTGTCGGTAAGGTCACAGATCTTCAGAGCTAATTCCTCCACCCCGCTCAAAAATCCTTCCCGGAATCGGTCGTGATAGCAGAAGGCAGCCATCGAAATCAGGTATTCGTCTTGATTGCGATTCGGAATTTGGATACAAACAGGCAAGGATTGAGACTTTGCATCAGCACTGGCATCAACTAATTTGGCATCAACAACGCCAAGCTGGTAAAGAAAGGAGAAGAAGATGTCACGCATCTTTGTACTCATAGAAATTCCACTCTTAGCAAATCGGTAGAGGCTGTAGATGTGCTCGTCAGTCAGGATTGGATGTATGTTCATTTCCACATTCTTGTTTCTGATCAACTGCATCAGATCTTTGAGGTTGGATACTCGCTGAAAAGCATTGAGTTTTTGTACTTTGCAAAACTTAAATTTGGATCGATTTGCTGGGTTTTGGTACAGGACGTTAACAACCAAACCCTTGAGTTAACCTCATGCTCAAAAGGGTATGCCCACTGCAAAGAAGTACAATTTATAATGTTTCGATTTGCGGACACCACTTTTTTCTATAGAAATAGCATCGATTTGTATTTCGTTAATGATTTCGGTCAAACCTTTTGGATAAAAGGCGATATATAAAAAAAATTAGGATCTGAAAAGTCTCCACTTTTACCGTATAACCTCTAATAATCCGCCACCTGTTTTTTTTCAAAAATCGGGTTTTGTGGCATTGTGTTTTGACCTACTATTTGAAAACTTCTCTCATGCAAATTACTACTCATTTTGTAGCCAATAAGATGAGCTACAAAATGAGTGGTAAATTGTTTCAAAGGACTACTTAAAAAGTTGGTTACAAACACAATGACACAAACACGATTAAAAAAAACAGGTGGCAGATTATTAGAGGTTATACGGTATCTTAAATATCTCCGCTTTTTTGAGTTTTGCCTTAGAAGCTGAAATCTCTCCGCTTTCAGCTGAAAATTCTCCGTTTTTTTTTGAAATTTCTTTACATTTGATGAAATATTTCCGTTATTGTTGTAATTTCTTTGCTTCGGCCGAAATATTCCCTTTTGGCTGAAAAGTCTCATTTCTCATTGAAATCTCTCCGCTTTTGAGCTGAATTAAAAAAAAAAGTGGAGAGATTCTTAACCAAAGTGGAGTCTTTTCAGCTGGAGACGGAGAAATTTCAGCCAAAGCGAAGAGATTATAACAAAAGTCGAGAGATTTCAGCTTTTTAAGGCGAAACTCAGAAAAGCGAAGATATTTCAGATGAAAGCGGAACTTTTCAGCTAGATTCGCAGAGATTTAATTCTCTTCCGAATCTTTTTTTGCATCTGATTTTTTTCGCAGCTGATTTAATTGGCAGCTAATCCACAGGGAGGACCAAGCACTTTCAAAAAAATATATTTTGTTATTTTTTTGAAAATGCTCAAAACATAGTGAAAGGAACATACAAAAAGTTTTAGACCAAATCTGAGGAAAATTGGTTCCTCCTGTACGTAAATCAGCTGCAAAAAGGTTTGCCCAATTGCTCCCCACTTCGGCCATTTTATCAAAATTCAAATTGATGTTGTGTCTATCAGCAAAGGCGGTACGCGGGAATCCAAACATTTGGAATTGGTCTTAATGGTGTGGGCATGTGCCTTCACATGATTATACTCACACTCAACTCACACACTCGTTTAACGCACTTTGAACCTATCCCAAAAAAGCCATTCAGCTAAATTTGCCTCACCTGAAAAATTTTTTTAAGTGACTTCAGTTCTCCCAGTGAACCATTTAATTCCACAACATTTATTGCGAATTGGTCAAAAGCTGCTGGGCTTGCTTGTATTTCATTTTGTTTCTGCCAGGTGGCGTATTTTTGAAAAAACTCAATTGTCTGCTTTGGGTTCAAAAAATTTTCTTGTGCTCAGTGTCCATTTGTAGAGCATTTCCTGGTGTTGTTCCATCGGCACTAAATACTTATATTTTTCCATAAAAATATGGTATTTAATACTACTGTAAATGTTCTAATAGAGCCCCCCTCTCTAATAAAGCCCCACCCCTCCCCCTATTTTTTCACTAAGATATCATAGTTGAGGCCATTTTTGATTGACGATTTCCAGATTTTCAAGGGATCGAAAAATAGAGCCCCGGGGCTCTATTAGAGCATTTACGGTAATTGACTTACAATTTGACTTTTGGGGTGAAGGTTTTTTCTCCGCATCTCCCAACCTGGATCCTCTGATGTGGTAACCGTCCAGCCTGAAAAAAACAATTATTTTTTGTTCTGAGACAAGCAAATGTTCATACCAAGCGATTGCATTTTCCACAGTTTCACGGTCAATTAGAAGTTTTTTAGACATTGTCTCAAATCTATCCCTTCGAACAGCAAAGAATTTGGCGTAGTTGTCATTTGTTAGCCGAGAATGGAGCCAAAAGCTGGAGCTTCTCTTGGCTTTACATAGACATGTGGAATTTCTTAAAAAAATATCCCTGATTACACCAAAAAATCTGTATTTTAGACGGTTCGCAAAAGTCCTTGACAAAAAAATTTAAAAGTGTCCGCGTTTTTTTTGACACAACCTGTATCTTTTAAACAAGAGTGGTCTAATAAAATTGGCGGCTTGAGAGCTGAGGCCTGTTCTAAATGAAGGTGAAAGCTACAGTCACAGTCGTATGTTTTAAAATCATGTTTATGGCATTGAATTTTCGACCATTTTTTTGAAATATTCTCTTTTACACATTCCACTCATTTTGCAGCCACCGAGATGAGCTACAAAATGAGTGGTAACTTGCTTGAAATAACTTTTCAAAAATTTAGGTCGAAAACACAATTTCCAGAGCTACAGATGTATGCCATCCCTCACTCTAGGCATGATTCCGAGAAATATTCTTGATTAAGAATGCATGCAGGGCCTATTTTTGACGGGGGCCCATTTTGAAAACATGGTGACGCAGCCTGAAAGGTGACAAAAACGGCCCCTATTGTTCCTTTTCCCTCCCAGCACAGCCCTATTCCTGTTTTTTAGAGTCTTTTAATGATTGGACTACTTAAAAGCGGCCGTACCTGAGAGTAATGTTCGGCCTGCCATACATACTTGGGGGCCACCATTAAGCTTGCTGATTTCTTCTATCAGAAATCTCTTCAATGATTGAATCTGAACGTCGGGCACACCCTGGAGGTGGGCTTCTAGGACTGGTCTATCATAATTGTCGATTAAAATCAGAGGCTAAAACAAGTAAATGAACGGCCAAATTAAACCCTGCTCCCACTAATCAATTAACTTGTACAAAACTTGCAAGGTTATGTCTAGCAGTCTACAATTATCTAGTAAACTGTATATAGTTAATGTTTCCTAGTCATTTTCTGTTAAGACAAGGTTTAATTGACTAATGAGGTTGAGTTTAGTTGACTGTCGGGGTATCCTTTAAGTGTGCCAAATGAACAGAATTTTTTTATCTAAGGCACATAAATATTAATAGACGAAATAACAAAAAATTTATTAACTCTTGTTTTTTTCATTATTTTTTTTTCCACACAGAAGGCTATTTTTCTAGCCTATTTGCTATAAACATTTTGGCTCAAAAAAACATCAAATATAGTAAATCCTCTAATAAACGCGCATGCTTCTATAACCGTGCACCCTACACTTTGAGGACATATATCTCAGCCCAGATATTTTTTTTCGGATTATCTTATCTTCCACGAGTTTCACCGGTTATACTTTTCAGATTTTAGTTCAGCACCCACAATTCTCGAAATCGGCCCAGATCTTTCAGATTTTAGAAGTTAAAAAAAAGCGCGCATGCGCGCTCATGAGAAGAAATACGTAAGTCTACACAAAAAGCAGTGCGATCATAACCTATGAAAACCATTATTCTGGCTGGCTGTAAAAAGAAGAAGCGAGAAGTAAGAATAGTTGTTGAATACATTTTTGTTTTGTCTTTCATTATCAATTTTTAGTGTCATTAGATTTACAATCTACTCTTTTTGCCAAAAAATAATAACCTCGTCGGCATAAAAAAGACAAAGCCAAAAATTTAAAAATTGACTGACGTTTTATTAACACTTGTTTACTTGGGGGGTCCCTTTTCGGTCATGTTCACAGTTGACCGAAAAAGGGCATTGAAGTGACGCTCGGATTCAAATCTGAGGTGAGTTTTAGATTTTTGAATTAACTCGCAATCTCATTATTCTTAAAAAAGACTCACCTTGGCTCGAAGTGTTTTGGAGAGAGAATCTGTAAGAAAACGGAGAGGGGGTGCTTTGTTTGAAGTGCAGTAGTTCTTTAGTTTCTCCACAGTTCTGATACTCACTGCTGTAGATATATTGCCAGATTCCGCCATTTTAGGATACGCGGCTTCAAAATATGGCATCCATCTTTCACAAGCAGAAAGTACTTGGTTATTATAAATATCAAGGAAAGTGGTATAGCCAGCGTCATTAAAGTCCAAGAAGATCACAGGCCTACTTCCGATCAGTGATGTAAAAGCACCGGTGCGGCACCGGTGCCGGTGCCAAGTTTTTGATGGCACCGGTGCTGGTGCCGGTGCCAAATTTCAACGAAAAAGCACCGCACCGGTGCCGCACCGGTGCCGGTGCCAATTTTTTTGCTGGCACCGCTGCCTATTTTAACAAAAATTCGAATATTTTTTTTCAATTTCAGTAAAACATGAAGTGCAGATACCACTTTTTGTTCGAGTAAAGGAGGGACACTTCATATATGCACCGCCCTAGGTCATAGGTTCGACTACCACTGGCTGCACACCTTATTTTTTCTCCTTTTATTTACAAGTTTAGTGTAAAAATGTAGCCAAGGTTCTGGGCTTTCTTTTGAGCTATTATACAGATGAAAAATTAGTATAAAGTATTAGCTAAAATTCAAAAAACATTGAACCATGTCCAATTCGATAAATCTTCAATAGGACTATCCCAGTACTTTTCGATAGTATCCTGGAACTGATGTTTTTCCCAATTTCTATTTACACACTCATTTGCAACCTTACACTCAAAATTTAGCCCGGCTACTTGCCGTCATTTTCAGCATACGTTGTATGAAACAATGTAAATTCAAATCTCAAAAAATGTCAGTTTCTAAATAATACTGAAATCCTAACGCTCAATAGTACTTATTTCTTCCCGGGTCAAACATTTGCTAGCTACCTTGCTTTTCTGAAGTGATTTTGGTGTGAAAAAATTTCTATCTTGTTCCCCATGAAATTTTGACTCTAGAAAGTCACTAAAAGCGTTGATAAATAAATAGAACTGGTGGAGGCTCAGGCTATATGAGACTAAGTACGCATCATTTTTGCTGGTTTCCTTTGATTTTGATGGTCATTTGCTTGAAATCGCAAAATTGAGGCAGTTGCTAACAGCGAAGCAGTGCTGGAAATGATCGAAATCGATTGCACGATAGTTTTTGACTCTAGATGTCACTAAACTTAGTAAAAAATAAAAAAATGTGCACCTAGCGGGATAAGAACAGTCGATTTTGGGCGATGCGTATATGAAGTGACAACCCCCCCCCCCCTTTAATATTTAATTGGACATATTATGTATATAAGCCCCAGTAAAACCACATACCGTATTCTCTCTAATAGGCCGACACCCTCTAATAAACCGACACCCCTACTTTGAGGGACCGTATCTCAGTCCGAAGATAAAAAATTACATCGCTGTTTATTGCGTTTTCTTAGTTCCCACGAGCTCTATCGATTCCGCTTTTTCGATTTTGGATTTTCACCCGAAAATGTCGAGTTCGACCCAAAATTTTCACGATTTTTGAAGGGTTGAAAAATAAACCGACATGTCGGCCTGTTAGAGAGAATACGGTATTTATTTTTACAACAAATCAAACAAACGATTTAAGCGAATGAGTATTGAGCCAGAGGTGAGAGAATTGGATGCTTTTGTTAAGGAATGGTATAGTTCGATGTAATGATTGATCATAAATCAATTTTATTATATATTAATACTATATTAATAGTGCCACTGATTCGCTTTCCTTTGGTTTTTTTGAATTTGAAAAATCTCAGAATAAGAAACCCATTTCAGACCCATTGGATGAAGAAATGAACAAAAACATTGAAACAGTTTAAAAAAAGTCAATTAAAAGCAATGCTTTTGACTACGGAAAGCAACTAACGAAGTGAGCTGATTTAACAAACAACTGAAAATATAAATTGATTTAGTTGTTCCCGAAGCTATCACAAATCTCACTCGTAACCTTGCCATCCCTTGCCACGTCAGCTAGCGTAGAAAGACTCTTATCAGGTGTCACAATAAATACAATAAGGCATAAAGGCCATTCTGGACAACTGCTCGTAAAGCGTCGTGTGCTGATCAATTTCAATAAAATTCATATTTCTGTACAAGCCGAACTTTTTTGAAACAACAAAACTCATTCCCGTTGAAAATTGAACTTTTTTACTTGAAAAATGAACTGAATGTGATAGGCACCGGTGCCGGTGCAAATATTCAGCCAGGTGCCGGCACCGGTGCCGGTGCCGCATTTAAGACCGGTGCGGCACCGGTGCCGGTGCCGACACCAGGCACCGGTGCCGGTGCGGTGCCGGTGCCAAAATTTACATTTTTACATCACTGCTTCCGATATACTGTGATCGAAGTTTATCCTAAAGTAAAGATAGTAAACACTAACTTAACAGTAAGATCACTTTTATTAAAAACAGAGTGGACTGAGCGGCATTTTTTAGTATAACACCTACCATCCCCCTCCCATAATTTTTTTTCAAGGCTTTGTTTTAATCTTCTTTGCCGCTATTCCATTGTACTTATGTATTTGGGTCCTCCACAAGTTGCTGGGTTTGAGGGTGCCTTAATACCCTTATTAATTAATGGCCCCTGTTTTGTCCCTTCCCTCCCAATACAGCCCTTGAACCCTATTTAAATGGCTTTTCTGGTCCTTTTATGGCAAAATTATTACATAAAAATGGTTTTTGAGTGCATATAAAAAAGTTGGTTTTTGGGGTGGTACAATGGAATAGGTCATTATTTTGGTGGGGGGGGGGATACAATGGAATAGTGCCTCTTTTTTACTGTATTTCCTCTAATAGGATGACCCCCTTGTTTTAAATTCATGATTCTGGCATTGTATTTTTGACCTAGCTTTTGAAGATCGCTATCAGGCAAGTTAGTGAGTCATTTTGCTGGCTACAAAATTGGTGGTAACTTGACTGAGAATGGTCTTCGAAAACTAGGTCAAAACAGAATTCTACAGACCCGATTTCGAACCAAGGAAGGTCATCCTAGTACAGTCAATCCTCGCTAAAGTGACACTTCTCGGGATCGGTCTTAGGGTATCACTACAGTGAGGTCGTCAAAATATTTTTTCAAACCAAAAGTTTATTCTTGTCTAGAATTTAATACTCGGCCCTATATGAGATCCGTATTAAAATTTTTGCCTTGGTTCCCCCTGTTGTTCTTTCTTGAAAAATGCCTCGGTCGCCCCTGTTCTTTTGAAGGTGATTATGGTCACGGTGATCATATTTTAATTTTTATTATAAGACTTGAATAAACGTACAAATTTTTGGGATCTAAATCGACAGTTGCTGACTATAATAGCGAAACTATAGCGCTTACTCTAAGACCTAAAAACAATTTAAAATATGTTTTCTGTAATTGCTTTTTCACATTTTTTTTACTTTTTTTTTGAAAATCAAGGTAAACCAGGTCTAGAGGGTACTTGGATGACAAAAGAAACTTTTGGCCAGCGCCTTCTCATACTGTTTTTTGTGTGGACTGTAGTAGTCTCAAACTTTTTGCTTACTTTGTAAATACTTGGTGAGAAATTGTCCTTGAACTTTCGACGAGCTTGAAGTTGGAGAAGTTTTGCTGCTTCCATCACGTCTGGGAATTCAACATCATCACAAATCACATTGGCCGAATCATCTGACAGCTAAAATTTTTTTATTTTAACCGTTGTAAAAAAAGTTCTGCAACATTTTTAAAAACAAAAAAATTATTAGAAATTTTAGCAACTATTGAAAATCCAATAAATAAGTTTTGTAGCCCTGAACTTTCTCTTCAAAATGACACATGGTGGCCATTTTATTAAGTAAAATATATATGTAATATGTCATTTTGCAAAGAAAGTTCAGGGCTACAAAACCTATTTATTGAATTTTTAATAGTTAATAAAAATTTTAATAATTTTTTTTTGTTTTTAAAAGTGTTGCAGGACTTTTTCACACCCGTTATTAGTTTTTAGCTAAAGCATACATACCCATTCCCAAGAACGTAAATTACAAGTTTTTCGGGCTGAATTAGATTGCGAACACACTACTGATCTAATTTTGCGATTTTCGCTCTGACTCTGTAATTTTATTTCGAAAAAATTCGCTCTCACTCTTGCTCCGAGATTTTATTCAAAAGAAGCTTGCTCCGGCTCTACTCTGGGATCTTATTTTGAAAAACTTTTTTCCGGCTGCATAATTTGAAAAAAAAACTTTGAATTCGAATGCGTGAACACTGAAATTTTGGAGGGGGGCGGCTAAGCCCATTTTGGGTAACGTGTAACCGATAATTGACTGTATGTGTAATTGTAATTTTTTTTGTCATTGCTACCAATTTGCTTTCAAATTTGAATTCGCTCTGGCTCGGAGCCAGCGAATAGGATTTCTATGGAAAAAGAGAGTGGTTCACCTACAGTCTAAGTTCTCTTTTTTTCGAATAGGCGAGAGACCAGTTTTATGTCAAATGATGAAAAATTTTAGAGATTTTAAGAAAAAATTTTAAGATTTTATTTTCTGCACTTTTGTTGTCGGGCGTAGGTATACCATTTAAACTATTTGTTCATAATTCTTTTTAGCGAAAATAGATGCTTAAATTTTTATAACTCATAGTTCGTAACTTACTTAAAGAAATACAACTCGACTTACTTCTTCACACTTATTTCCTTGTTTGTCCACTATAACATTGAGCAGAGTTTCCATCATGGTCAGGTTGGAGGTCTTCAGCCAGTCGGGAGGGAATACGAATAGGTGATTGATCAGAGGTTCAGCGGCGATTTTCTGAAACGTCAAAATTATCCTAATCTTTTATATTCAATTTCTTTCTTATATTTTTAGTCGGCCTCACAGTCAAGCTTTCGTTAAAAACTTTAGTCGATAGTTAAAAGTGCCTATATTCAGCTGAAAAGTGCCGTATTTTTCGCTTTCACTCAAGGAAGTATATTTCTGAACATTTTTTTTGAAAGTGATACCGTGATTCATATAATAAGCTCGCCCCCTGAATTCAAAAATGTGTTTGTGGCATCGTGTTTTTACATCACAATTTTAGTAATTCTTTGAGCAAGTTACTACTAGTTTTGTAGCTCATCTCACGGGCTACAAAGTGGGCGGTAACCTGCTTGAGAGTAGTTTTCAAAAATTTGGGGCAAGAATACAACTATGAATCAAAGAGGGCCGGCTTATTAAAGGAATTACGTCAGGTAGCCCTGCAATTCTAGTTACTGACGAGGTAACATTTGTTGTAACATCTTTGCAATTTGTAGCACAGCAAGGTGAAAATATGAATCGAATTATTTTTCTGACTTGGTTTATACACTAACGTTTTTGCGCTGAATTTTGTAGAGATGTTTCTATAAGTGAAACCCCGTTGGAAACTAGAAACACAGCGTTACATGATAATGTCATCACTATCAAAACTTTTTTTTTTTGATATCTGTGAAGACTAAAAAAAGACGTCATTTTTCATTCTACGTGAAAAATCAAATTTTATGACAAGAAATAAAAAAAGTCCAACCACTGCCAGAGAAGAGGTGTCGCTGCAGATTTTGTTGTTGATAACAAATTCCCAAAAATTTGAGCTCTGAACTGGAATGCCGGATCGATCGCTTCCTGAGCTACCGTCCGACTGTCGCTGAAAAAAGGTAAATGAAACACAAACAACAGAGTAATAGGGTTGTAGTGCTGGCTAGTTTTGAATTTTTAGTTGTCGCCCGAACACGACCAGTGTAGGACCATTTATTAGGGTATAAAACACGCTGAAAACGATATAAAAGTTGAAAAACCGATTGGGAAGACACTTTCTCCCCAAAAAAATTCGACCGAAAATTGACATTTTTTGTCCTAGTCCCCTCTTATGTTCGCCTTGATCTCCCTGCTATCGTCTTTTCTAGTGTATAAGGGCACTTTAATCAAGTAAATTTAAATTCTTAGCTACCTTCAGATCCCCAGCAGTGCTGGACGACTTGTGGTCCATTGACTTCAAGCTACTGGCTGCGTCTTCCGCTGTCTGATTTTTTTTAGGAACATCAATAGGACCTGACGGCATCTAAAAATATTTCAATCAATAACAACAGTCTGCCTGAGGTACTTCCTGCGCTGTTTCACCCCCTTCATTTTTTAAAAAAATTGGTGGTTGGTGGTTTATCCACCATCTCGGTTATCTGATCTAGTGGTTCACTTGAAGTCCAGATATGAAAATGTATTCTGGCGCGCAAAACTACCTACGTATGAAAAAATACAATAAAAATACTGAAACAATTTAAAATTGTCCGATTTTAAGCAATCGAACCCTGAAACAAACTGCTAGTAGCACTTTTTGAGAAACTTTTTCTCTATTATCTTGATCAGCGTGGAATTCTGAACAAGACGCTCGCATTGCTACAAACAGTCTTTCAAGTGTGGCTGTATAATAATTCGTAAAGTTGTTTTTCGAAAATGTCATATTTCGAAAAGAGTTGGACTCGCAAAAAGAATTTTAGGAAAGTGTGAAGATTGGCAAATGTGCATATTTGAAAAATGCATTTCGAAAATGGTATTTGTCTCGAAATGCCAATTGGAAAACGGTAGAACTCGCAAAATAGTAATTCGAAAATGGTAGAACTCGCAAAAAATCATTTCGAAAATAATAGAAATCGCGAAATGACCCATTTGAAATTTTGTATTAGGAAGTTTTGTATTTTCGGATGCATTAAGCACGCAAAGCTTATAATTTGTTCCTTCTTCTGGACTTTTTTTTCCAGTGGAGTGGTGCGTAGAAGTCCATATAGAAGGATTAAGGAAGTGTACTCAAATTTTTACTCTAAAAAGTCTTGACCCTCAACCATTTGCCTAGATATTGAACGTTGGAATTGAAGTTGAATTTTTTTGATCCAAGTGGACGACCACTTCGTTTGGTCACTCTGGATCACTGTTTTCATAATTCACACTGACAGTGACACTGACATGTCAGTTTAGCGAACCTGACATTTTTTAAAAGTGGTTGTAAACATTAAAAAGTTGTCTTTTCGAAATTCTGTAAAGTGTGTTAGACAGCTGACGAATTTCTGATTGAGAAAGGTGTTATCAAAGTTTCGACCTGTCTTTGAAAAAAAGTGTGAAAAAGTAAGTGTCAGTTTCATTTTTAATGTCAGTTTAGCAAAAAAGAGCCTAAACTGACACTGACATTTTTTTGCTAAACTGACATTAAAAATGAAACTGACACTTACTTTTTCATACTTTTTTTTAAAGACAGGTTAAAACTCTAATAACACCTTTCTCAATCAGAAATTCGTCAGCTGTCTAACGCACTTTACAGAATTTCGAAAAGACAACTTTTTAATGTTTACAACCACTTTTAAAAAATGTCAGGTTCGCTAAACTGACATGTCAGTGTCACTGTCAGTGTGAATTATGAAAACAGTGCTCCGGATGCAGCTCTGAGCGATTATAAGGGGTGACTGGTTCGAATCCACCTGGGTGCATACACTCTTTTACCATAATTTTAGATATAAAAAGACAAGCGTTTGACTTTTCAGGTCAAAGAGGTAATATACCCGTACTCTGGAGTTACCTGGACATCAACCTGTCCAGGTGGTACGCACGCCATGTTTGGAGATTGGGATGTAAAATCGCTATTTCGGTCTTAACATGCCCAATTCCTCACAAATTTTCAGTTTAGAAAAATGATTTATCTTTTATTTTTAAGAAATTTTTATTTTTAGGCCATCCAGGTGGATATCCACCTGACCAGGAAGTACCTATCTCAGGTCTTAGAATGAGGTGGTCCAAATCATTGTTTATAAAATAACGTCTGATCGAATCCCCTAAAGAATTTTAGAGTAGAAAAAACGGTTTGCTTTGATTTTGAAGAAAATTCAATTTTCAGGCCAGCCAGGATGAGATATTCATCTTGATATCCATCTAGCATCACAGATTTTGTGGTTTGGGTATAGGATATCGTAGTTTCGATACTATCAAATTGATCTCTTAGCGAAAAAACCTATTACAAAAAGCATTTTTGCGAATTATATTATTTTTGAAACACTAGTTTGCGAGTTCTACCATTTTCGACTTAACACTTCGCCAATACTAATTTTTTTCAATTTTTTCAAATCTGTGTAAAATAAGTTTCACCGTAAAATTTTGAATAAAATTGTGAAATTTAACCAAATTAAAGAAAAAAATATATGCCGATCTCAGCCGATCTGACCCGATCTAAAACGATCTGATCTTCTTTCAACTTTGTGTAAAATACGTTGCGCCGTAAAATTTTGAATAAAATTGTGAAATTTGACAAAATTAAGGAAAAAAATATATTATGCCGATCTGATCTGATCTTGATCTGATCTTCGGCGATCTGATCTTTGCCCACCTCTGGACGGGCCCCTAAAGGAATGTTACCCATACTAAGTCAATAACTCAAAAAATCGTCTGAATTCATTAAATGAATTTGTTAAATTGTTTGTTTGGGTACTTGATAAGATGTAAATTTGGAAGTGCGAGGAAGTTTGTTTTGCTAAGTTCTAACGTCTAAATTGTTTTTGGGGCATAAAATTTTCATGCAACGAAAAATAGACGTGCCCTTTCTATTAGAAAGGCCGCGTGGTCGATTTGCATGTAAAACTGCCTTTATAATCAAATATTTACTGTTAAATTTCAAATTCCGCTCAAGTCAATAAATGTTTAAACACACGCGAAAAATTTCATTTCAATATTTATTGTCTTGAACGGAATCTGAAATGGGATCGGTAGAGCTCGCGGGTGTTAAATAAATGCACTGAACAGGTCCGCAAAATAATCGCTCTACGATAAGATTCAGGCGCTCAAAGTAAGGGATAAAAACACCCCTCGTGTGGGCTTATCAGAGCATGTGGGCTAATTAGAGAAAATACGGTATTTTATTTGAAAGGCAGTTTCAACCGTGCAAAACGACCACGCTGAACACGAATCCACAGCCGGCACCTAGACAACCCGCTCCAACGCCAACACCTAAAAAATAAGAAAAAACATCAACGGGAGGGGGACCAAGGCGAAAAAAACCCTATTGAGGAATAGGGCCACAATTGTTCTAATGATATATATCTGTACATCTCAAATATGTTCCAATTTTTTTATTACCTCAAGTATTTGTGACAAGTTAAATTATTAAAAAATTTCATTTTTTTTCATTGTATAGTATGAATAGTTTATTTTATTTTGTACACACAGTATATAAGATAAAAAGTATTGGCTTAAACTAAAATAAAATATTTTCTCTATTAGAAGACCCGAGCTTCTATTTTAGATTCTCTCTAGGCGAGGGGGAGCTTTTAGCAAAGGAAGGGAATTTATAATAGAAGGGGCTTGTAACGGGTGTGAAAAAGTTCAAAACAGGACCTCAATTCATTGTAATAACATCTCACACATACGCGTTAGCAATATAAGAGCTACAAAATCTACTTTAGAGAATTATTTTTGAAAGTGTTTAAACATGGTCTTTTGAAAATGCAAGTAGGTTCCGGTCATTTTTTTGGAAGTAGGTTACATGACAGTAGCGTCCATTTTTCTCAAAAAATTAAATTACTTAATCATTCCTAGTTTTGTGATCATTAGATACACGAGACAATTTTTAGTTGATTTTACGGATATACAAGTTAAAATTTGGATCTCTAAATATATCCAAAAAGTCTTTGGAATCCGGTTTACATGAGTCCCATAAAAATTTAAGATAATATGATTTTAAATTTAAAAAGTTGCCTTGTATTTCAGAGCGCAAAGAATCGGAAAAGTTATAGAGGTTGAACATACATGGCGAAATAAGGACAAGCTGTTTTGATCTGTAATTCAAGATGTAAATTCCGAAACAGCATACACCACGTGATTCAGCGTGAGAAGGGCTACTGAATGGTATTTGACTCATATCTATATCGTCTATTGAAAAAAAATTAAAAATTCAGATTCAATTTGCAAATTTTTTGACCAAAAAAGGGTGATGCCGTTACACCGGGTGCCGTTGTAGCAAGCGTTAACTTTGTCGTGTTTCTCTGTTGGCCAGCCAAATTTCTCCCATGGTGTCATTATAACGGGGTCCCGTTACATCGGGTGCCGTTATATCGGAACTCGACTGCACAGTTCAAAACAAATTTTTTGAAAAATTATTTACTGAAAATTTTACGCAAGGCTGACTTTCAGATAAATTCTATGACGCATGCTTATATGCATAACTTGTATTTGGCTATATGACAAGTAAAAGTTTTTTTGATGTTTTTACCAATGTCAAAATACAAATATTCATAAAAAGATTTTAATAAGCTTTTATAACTTTTGCGTTAGATATAATACATTAAGGCCTTCTTCAAGAAATTCGTCTATTGGAAAAAATATTATCTATTATATAATTATTATAATCTATTATAATCTACAATGCCTGATTTTTTAAATCTTTTTCTTACTTTTTTTAATTTAAAGGGGCATGCTCGCGCCCGATGGAATAATTCTTTCATTTCAAATTGGCGGGTACCAGGCACGCCAGAGATTTTGAATTTCAAAATCGTGTTTGAAATCATTTTGATTGTTTTTTTAGCCTTCCAATGTTTTAGCTTGTGTTTTTCTCAAATTTCCCTAACAGATCTGACCCAATTAGCTGTTCTGGTAGAAAATATCGAGGTCGAAAGCTAGTAGTAATAATTTCCCATTTTATTGCTACTGTGTAAATGATAGTTATTCTTACGTATTTTCAGCCTCTACTCGGACACCTGACAGCTCGACGTCTTACATTAGATAAGTTTTTCTCATATTTTCTGCCGTCTTTTGCTTTTTCTCCTCCCCCTTTAAATGCAAATAAAAAACAATTCAAAAAAATGTTATCGGAGTAAAAATGTATCGAATTTAGTTTCAAATTGCCTTAGCCCTCAGTGCTTGAATCTGAAATATCGTGGGGTTCCTCAAAGATTTGCGAGGCTGGGCCTTCTTTTTTCCAATTTTCTGTTGACTGCATTTTCTCTATATAAATCTCTACAATTAAAATTTTCACTGGCAAGTTTTTTTCAACTACATTTGTGAACCTAAAAAGTTATTATATTGCAGAAAAACCGAGTAGTAAAAGTGACAATGTTGTTAGAAATTGCATTCACTACTGTGCCAGTTATTAGTTTTCAAGTTTTTACTATGGTATAGATTTTTGGCTAATCGAATTTCAAAAAAATTATTTTCAGATAAGTACTGGAGTGCCATCACCGCATATAAGCGAGATTATATTAGCGTCTCTTAATGTGGAAAAACTTATATGCAGTATTTATTATGGGAGAATATTTATAACAAAAACAAATGTGATTACAGATAACACAACTTCTCTTAGTAGAAATTCTAATACTACTAGATAAAAACCAAGCATTCTCATTTGAGAAAGAAAAATTTTCAGGAGGGATTGCGTATTCCATACAGTCAAACTTCGATATAACGTACACCCTGAGGACCGGCCTAACCGTACATTATATCGAGTGTACGTTATATAGAAGGTACGTTAGCTTAATATGGTCATCCGTACGTTATATCGAATACCAATGTTTTATTGACGTAAAATCAAACAAGGTCAACAAATATATCAACAAAATTTCGCCAAATTTTCGAAGGAAATAAGATTTTTTTCTTCCATCACTATTTTTTTTACGAAATTTGAAATTTGTACGCTATATCGAAGGTCATTTCATTGCTCGAGACTGACCTAGGTGTACATTATATCGACTTTACGTTATATCGAGGGTCATTTTATTGGTCGGGGCTGACCAAAGCGTACTTTATAACGAGTGTACGTTATATCGAAGCTCACTTTGCCTATATTTTTATGTGACCAACAAGTGCAGGCAAGATGTACGTTATATCGGGTGTACGTTATATCGAAGTTTGACTGTAATGGCTGATAGTAAATAAATGAGGGTAAACGTATATACCTCTGAATCTTTCTGAGCATTTTTATCCGGACTTTTATGAATCACTTATGCAGCTCTTTTTGTGCATAAAAGCCTCTTCTTCACACTAGTATACAAAGGGAAAAATGTTATAGCTTATTGAAAGCAGGTCAACTTCAGAAAGCAAATGAAAAAAATCTAAGTTTTGGGAGTATATACCCCGAGAAATGGTCCATTACGTGGATAACCAGCATTCACATGGCTGATGGTTAAATAGAGGCTACCATTAGATTCGACGCGTCTTTCTAAAGAGCAAAACATGTTTTCGGCAAAATCTAGAGAGATTTTTCTTCAAAATTTATATCTTTTTCCGGTCCAAAATAGTTTTTCTCAGAGTATAATCTAATGGTAGCCTCCATTTGACCATCAGCCATGTGAATATTAGTCATCTACGAAATGGACCATTTTTCGGCGGTATATACCCCAAAACGTCGGTTTTTTATTTGCTTTCTAAAGTTGACCTGTTTTCAAAAAGCTATAACATTTCTCCAGTGTATGCTAGTCTGAAGGGGCGGGGGCTTGTTATTTACAAAAGAGTTGCTGAAATGATGTATGAAAGTCCTGATGAAAAGGCTCAGAAAAATTCAGGGGTATACCCGGTAAAACGTCGACTCGCTACAATTGCGACTCGCTACTGTGACTCACTATACTTGCGACTCGCTACTGCGACTCGCTACAACAGAAAAGGGGTTTGATTTTTTTGGTATAATCTTTTTATGAATACAGTCGACGCTCGATTTAAGGACAGCCTGGGGACCGCCAAACCATGTCCTTAAATCGAGTGCGTCCTTGTATCGAGCGTCCTTAATCGAGCGTCGACTGTATATTACTTCAAAGGTTTTCTTGTTTTAAAGGTCCTGAGTTCATACATGAATCATGAGGTACCCATCTGGTTCACGAAGCGGAAAATTAAATTGAGTCAGATTTAAAAACAAATCGTCCTATCACACGTGAAATAGTGTAAATATCCAACCAAACCAAGTGGCCAAGCCAACCAAACCAATTTTTTTACGTTTTTCATGTTCCAAAACTGTTCTTATGGAATAATTCGGACATGCTAAAGATGGTTTGATAATAGTAAAATAAGGTTTTGTATCATATTTTTTGAGTATTAGGAAATAATTGATTTTGCCAAAACTCGATTTCACCAAAACTCGAAAAATACTTTACAAAACGGCATTTTGCCATTATCAGACCATCTTCAGCATGCCCGAATAAGTCCAGAAAACTGGTTTTGGAAAATGAAAAACGTAAAAAAAGTGGATCCAAGTGGACGACCATTTGGTTTGGTTGGATATCCACCTGGACCAGGGATACCTATCCCTGATTTTGAGGGTCGGGTGGGTTAACTCGCAGTTTCAGTCCTATTAAACCCAATTCACCACACTAATTCACTATTTTTTTTATTATGCTTAGTTTTTGCTCTATTGTGATCTTGGTGTTACAACAAAGTTCCACACAATAAATTTAGCCTTTACAAATTTTGAAAAATCGGCACTATTAATGAATAGGTCAAAAAATCTTTTCGGAAAAAAGTATTTGCTTAGAACCCTTTTCTGTTGTAGCGAGTCGCAGTAGCGAGTCGCAAGTGAAGCGAGTCGCAGTAGCGAGTCGCAAGTATAGCGAGTCACAGTAGCGAGTCACAATTGTAGCGAGTCGCGTCTGTTCATATACCCTCCCTAGGGCCTCTAGCTGCTCTGTTGCTATTCTTGTCTGAATCACAACATGGTTGTTTTTTGTTTTCTAGGTGTACAAACTGTCAATAAATATTCAGTGTAATTCAAACAAATAAATTTGGACCAGAAGTATTTATAAAAAATTATAAACATATACAGTGGTAACAATTATAAGTTCTTCAATTTGAAATCATTTTTCAAGTTTCATGTCGTTTATAAATCCATTTCTGTTTTTTTTCTCGCTATTGACATTTTGACATTGCTCCTAGGGTCGTATTCAGTTGGATTAGTAGAGTTTTGGATCAAAAGTAACTCGTGACCTACTTAAAGGGAGGAGGGACTTCTACGGCTACTTTTTGACATCGTCTGCTACTTCACATACATTTTTTTCACATATGTTGTTCTCTTATCTGAGATCTTTTCACACCGTTTTGTAGCTGAGATCTTTCTTTATCGATTGAGTGGTCAGAAAACCTGATTTAAAATTATTTTGAGAAATTCACAGCAAACTCACACTAAAAACCGTGGTTTTTCACCTAGGTGTTTTTAGTAGAGTTTCACCTTATATTTAATGTGTTTTTATCGAAAATTATTTTTAATCAGAGTGTTTGACCACTCAATCGATAGAGAAAAACTCAGCTACAAAACGGTGTAAAAACATTTTAAATAAGAAACAAAATATGTGAAAAGAATTTATGTGAAGTAGCTGGTTAAAGTAGGTTAAAAAGTAGCTGTAGAAGTCCCCCTTCAATGTGTTTCAGACCAGCCGAGTAGGTTTAAAGATCACGAGTTACTTTTGATCTACTCAACTCGTTTCAGAGACACGAGTAAAGTTTCGGGTCAAAAGTTACTCGCGATCCTACTCGAAAAGTGAGTAATTTTTTATCCGAGCAGAGTTGAGTTCTATTTGTGTACTACGGCTCTACTCGTCCAAATTGAGGTCTAATCCCGACACAATTCAACGACACCAAACATGCATACTAAATGCATCTTTATAAAACGGTGGTATTTAATTTTGCCCACTAATTACTGAAAATGCCCCTTAATTCGCTGAAAAACGCCCCCTAATTTCTCTCTCTCATCGTTTTAATCGAAATTTCGCGGGAATTTAAATTTTTTAGTGAAAAAGTAACTTAGATTGGTCAAAATCCAAATACGGAATGGCCAGAACCCACTGAAAGTCGGTTTTTCGGGGTTTACTAAAGGGAGAGTGAATTCTGCGAAAATTCGGTTGAGCACATTAGAATTCCGGTCCGGTCGGCTGAATCACTCAGAATTTCATCTGGAACTACTCAAAACCACCATAAACCTGGAGTTCTGAGTGATTCAGCCGACCGGATTGGAATTCTGATGTGCTCAATCGAATTTTCGCAGAAAGTTTACTCTCCCTTTAGTAAACCCCCGAAAAACCAACTTTCAGGGGGTTCTGGCCATTCCGGAGTTGGATTCTGACCAATCCAAGTGATTTTTTTACTAAAAAATTTAAATTCCCGCGAAATTTTGACTTAAAACGATGAGAGAGAAAAATTAGGGGGCATTTTCAGCGAATTAGGGGGCATTTTTCAGCGAATTAGGGGGCATTTTTCAGAAATTAGGGGGCATTTTTTTGTAATTAGGGGCAATTCAAATAAGAGGGCATTTTCCCGAAATTAGGGGGCATTTTTCAGCAATTAGGGAGCAGAATTAAAAATTACCCATATGAAACATCAAAAAAATTAAAAGTGAATAACGATAAATTTTGTTTAGCATTGCCAAACTCTTGCTCAAGGGTTTCTCCTTTTAGATCAATGTATAAAGAGATTAGCCGACTGTAGCTGTTTATTGCTCGCTGTACCATCTTGAAATAATCCGTTGCTTTAGTTTATTAAGATCGGCTGGTTGCCTCCGCCAAACTTGATCTTTTATATACACCAAATAAAAAAATCGAAGGGATTCAAATCAAGCAAACGTTTACAGGTAATTAAAGCACAAAGACTTATTTAACAAAAAGCAATCAAGATGTCATTCAATTACCTCACGGCCCCCTAAAATTCAAATCTTAGCACGGAAGCCCATCAACCCATCAAATTCAAATCTTAGTGCATTAGGGAGAAAAGGCGCCAAATGAATTTTTTCAAAAACGGCCATTTTTAGACCCTTTCAGAGTGTTTCTGTTTCGTATGCCTGATATGACTTTTTCCTATTTGGGTTTGGCGTGCTTATAACCAAAATATTCCTCGCAGTAAGGGCTTTCAAATGAGCCATCACTTGCCCAAAAAATACAAGAATTATCGAAATCACAATTGAATTCTGTTAATAATTTCAAAAATTTTTCATTACATGGTTGTCTAAATTGAGTTCGTAAAAAGTTTTTCTGTCTATTTTTTCAAACGAAATCGGAGGCACGATAGAGGAATGAATCAGCTACATTTTCGTACCAAGGATATATGCGAAAAATGCAAATTTAGGGTCCGTTATGCAAAGTTAGTTGGAAAACGCAAAAACCCGTATTTTTACTCGAAAAATGCCAGTTGTTTGCTTCAAACGTTCTCTAGTTTCTAAAACAACAATTATAGGAAAATCGGCTCAACTTTTTGAGTAGCTGAATGTCTGGGCTATCTTTTGGTATAAAGATTATTGTTAACAAACCGTGGTTTTGCATTTTTTGTCCGTCGTTTATGTTGTCCAATATTTTTTGTATTTTCAGGTGGTTCAATGGTGCGCACTTGACGTGCTTCTGTGGTACAAAAACAGCCAATAACAACGCAGTCTGTCGCTCCGAGAACTGTGGAAGCAACAATGACTACTGAAGAATATGCTCCATGAGTCGTTACAAAAGCTTAATTTGATCCAGAGGCGATTTTTTTACGAGCAGCACAAGCGTCTATGTGAGTCAAATTTTCACTGGCTTTTTTTTCGTTGTCTTCTGACTTTTTAACTATAGTGAAATGCGTTTAGCGAACCATCAGCAACTAAGAAGGACATGCGACAGTGCAAGTGCATGCTCAAGTTGAATAAGCAGCAAGATGAAGTGTATGCCAAGTTCCGTGAAGTCTTCCTACGATGGACGTTGAAAAGGTTTGTGTCCTTGTGTCGGCAAATCTCACAATAAATTTATTTTTACTAGATAACTGCAGCCGACTTGAAAGGCGAGAACAAGGAAGCGTGGAGGCTATTCTGCGAGGAGTTGTAGGATTCAGTGGCCGAATACAATCTGGGAACGATTTTGCGGATGGGTGCAAGCGGGATATACGACGAGCCTAACACTCTTACTACCCCAAAGGTATAACTTGTACGTTGCAATGCGTCCTGATCTTTAATCAATTGTTTTCAGATCATTTCTGGATGAAGGCGTTTGCAATTGAAGGCGCTTGCAACGTGAAAGGCATCAATGAGAAGTGGAAGAAGAAATTGAAGAGTATTTTAGGCTAAACATTGTTCTCGTTATTCTCCTTACAATTGTGTTTAATGTGATTGCTTGACTTTCAGAGTTTATGATTTGTTTCGCCAATAAAGAAACTTTATAGTTAGTTCGGTACCGGACAATATTTCGCAGACAATTATTTCGCCGACTTATTTCGCCGACAATATTTCGCCGCGACAAAATTTCGCCGACATTATTTCGCGTGACATTATTTCGCGGACCATTATTTCGCCGCGACAAAATTTCGCTGATATTCTAAGTGTCGTTTTTTCTAATTCGCGCCATTTTTCTGGCTGATTTTGTGGCGCGAATCTTCACAACCATCTGCAAGAAGAGTAATTATTCGACCGCTATGACTCAGATGCGCAGTTTTCTCATGTGGTAACTTTACTTCAGCTATATTTTCTAATTTTCGAAGATTTTAGTGCCGAAAAATCGTGGCGTTGCATGTATTCCAATCAGAAATCTTGACACATTGATTGTTTTGAAATAAATAAAGATAAAGTTTAGGGTCTTTGAAATGTTTTTAGCTAGTCCAAAGAGGAATCATCGGTCAAAAAAATTTTTGGAGGTTGAAAAATAGAGCACCATGGTGTTCTATTAGAATAAATACGGTACATTAAAGCCTGCGAGCCAGAATTCTCTAATGAAGAAATTTCGGATCTGAGTGAAGAATAATAGGAATGTTTAATTCTTCGTTGTTATTTGCTTCTCTTATTTGTTGTTATACGACTTGCGTCAATCAAACTTTGTGTTGGATTCACTTGAAAAATGTCTGGCATGTAATCACTGAAATTAGTAAAAATAAATAATGGCGGCGAAATTTTGTCGCGGCGAAATAATGGTCCGCGAAATAATGTCGCGCGAAATAATTGTCGGCGAAATAATTGTCGGCGAAATATTGTCATGTACCCGTTTAGTTGATTCTGGCTTTCCTTGTTTTCCCAATTTTCACTACCCAACTTTTGCATATTCTTCTCCTGCTTTAAAAATAGAAATTTTCGTTTAAAAATTTGAATTTCATAGAAAACATTCTTGGCGTTTTGTTTGTCTTGAACTGCACTAAGATTCAAATGTTAAAGGGCCGTGACCTGGGACGTACTCTTTCAAATGAAAAAGTATCTCGTCGATACAATCAATTGAAAAAAATATTAGCAAAAATAATCCCGGCAAGAATTTGTGACACCCTGTATTTCAAACCCAATTTCATGCAAATTATAGTAAAAATGTACTTGTCGGCAGGGTTCGACAAATGTGCCCTAAAGGGCACATTTAAGGGCACATCGTATTTTTGAAAAATTATGTGCCCTCGAAAAGGCACAATGTGCCCTTTGTAGGGCACATTTTTTCGCGCCATATTTATGTGCCCTTTTTAGGGCACAATGTGCCCTAAAAGGGCACATTTTTTTTGGCCTTAATTTATGTGCCCTTTTTAGGGCACATCGGTCAGAAAATGTGCCCTTTTCAAGGAAAATGTGCCCTTTTCTTTTTCAAAATTTTTGTTACTTTTTTTAACTTTTTGTGTTTTTTACAGATTTTATTCATATTTCGGCCTATACATGTTTATTATAGTTTACAATATAAATACTTAAAATAATCACGGTAAATATCAGTGTTTTGCATGTAAATTGAGCATTCTCATTTCTAGATCTATATTCTCTGCTTTAAAGCGGCTCTTTTCTTAGCAGCATGTCGCATGCGGTTGCGAATGCACATCCATAGAGCAATTAACAAGGCCATGTGGATAATCATGCCACCTAAGCCATAAGTCAGCCAACCAACAAGGGTTGCGTTTGAGTTAAGCCATGCTTTAGTTGTGGAAAGCCACTCCACACGGCCCAACTCGCAATACCAGTGCCAACAGAGGATACTCCACCAGATATGAAAGCCTTGACAGTACCCTTGTTCTTGCTGTCAGGCTTGGTGCCTTCACTGACACTGTCTCCAGATACTGATCACCGATCATTTGAGTTTCCATCACTAGAGGCACTGCCTCCATTGTTACCACGACCGCCACCTCTACCTGCTCTACGTTTTGCTCTAACCAGAGCATTGTTTTCTGAAAAAATTGCCATCTTTACTTGATTCATTAAGGTCAAAACTGGAAAGCCGTCCTTTAGCTGAAAAGCCATATTTTTTGTTTGAGAGAAAAAAGTTGAATAGTGTCAGATATTTAAACAAATTATCAAAAAAAACACTGTAAAGTATGTTCTGACCAGTGTTGCAAACCGATGTTTTTGCGTTTTTTGGCACGGCAGCGATTTAATTACTTGAAATCGTTACACAGATATGGATGATACATCATTTCGTAGAGAAATTTCTCCGCTACAGAATAGTGCTGATATATTTTGCATATGAGCATATTAAAGGGTATTTAAGGGTCGTTTTATAGATGAACTGCCCGGTGCCGCACGCTTGGTGCCGCACTTGTGCCGATGCTTTTTTGGCACCGGGCGACATACGCTACACCCAGTTCCGCTAAGAAGAATTGTTATATACCATTTTGTATAAGAACAGTTAGTCTACAAAGCTTATAAAAAAGTTTCTGTAATATAATGTGTTTTTATGGGTACTGAGCTCCGGTGCCGGAAATTTTTACTGTAACTAGAATTTCGGCACCGGAGCTCAGTAACTCATAAAAACACATTATATTACAGAAACTTTTTTATAAGCTTTGTAGACTAACTGTTCTTATACAAAATGGTATATAACAATTCTTCTTAGCGGAACTGGGTGTAGCGTATGTCGCCCGGTGCCAAAAAAAGCATCGGCACAAGTGCGGCACCAAGCGTGCGGCACCGGGCAGTTCATCTATAAAACGACCCTTAAATACCCTTTAATATGCTCATATGCAAAATATATCAGCACTATTCTGTAGCGGAGAAATTTCTCTACGAAATGATGTATCATCCATATCTGTGTAACGATTTCAAGTAAATTAAATCGCCGCCGGTGCCAAAAAACGCAAAAACATCGATTTACAACACTGGTTCTGACAAGCTATCATTGTTTGTTTTAAGAAAACATCTTTTCACGTTTTATCAGGGCTCGTAGACTCAGATTATTTTTTGAATGGGCGCCTTGAAATACTTTTTGCAAAGCTATCCTTTTTGCTTTGCATAAAAGGTTGATATGTCAAATACCGGGTGGGGCAAAAGTTCGTCCGAAAATATAAATCAATTTTTACACAAATTTTAAAGCTTTAATAATTTTTGATGCAAATGGTGCTCATATTGTTAAGTGAAATAAAATTGTTGAAATGTCGTTTGAAGAGGAGAATCAGGGCTTTAAAATAGTACCACAGTAAGATAAAAAAGATAAGATAATATATAAGATATTCATGGAATAATTTTCCGGACGAACTTTTGCCCCACCCGGTAAATTGCTATCACCATTGTAAAACACGGTGAAGTTTCTCTGAAATAGCAGAAATTTGATATTTTGAGGCGCACATAAAAAATAATCATGTCGGCGAGCCCTGTATTTAATTTTCTGACTTGAAAAGAAACAACATGTTGAACTCGAAAATTTAACGATTTTTCGTTCAAAATAGCATTTTTCAGTTTCAACCATTTACTAATACTTTAAAATCAAATCTTTCACCGGACTATTACAACCCTCCCCAAATTGTGTAAAAATAAATGAATAACTATTTTTCAAATGCTTTCAATATATTCGCTCACCTTGTGCTGAAGAAGAAGCACTATTATTCACTTCATCGTTCTCGGCCACTCCATACAGAGCAACACAGATAAAAAATGCAAAGCAGAAGCTTAAAAACTTTATTGTTAATGATGACTCAACCATTAGCAGCTCCATTGCTCACGCTGCTTTATTCACTCTCGAGAATAAATGACCGAGATGAATAAAAAGTAGCACTTTGCTCAACTTTTGTAGACTCTCAAATAAGAAACCAGTTATCGTCCTTGTCCCGAAAAGTTGAGCGTTGGAACTTAGAAGAGGTGAAGAACAGAATAAAGCAAACCTCATAATTTATTTCAGATAGTAAACGCTGTCCAAGCTGAAGCTTTGTTGCTAGGAGATGGTTTACAAGACGCTGTGTTTCCTAATTCACAGCAAAATAGTGGTTCACGCATGTACTTTGAAGCTAAACCTGTAACCGTGGAAATAGCTGCTGAAATTGCCATCTATAATAATCTAGCGGCTAGTATTCTTTGAATACTTTGGAATTCTGGAAGACGTTCGAAAAAAGACTTCCTATGCTAGCTCGAGTTGCTAAAAATATTTGCCATACAGGCTTCAATCGCGACGAGCGAAAGAGCTTTTTCGCTACTGCGCCTCAACGCAACAGAACTGCGCAATCGGCTAAAACCTGAAACAATTTCAAAGCTAATATGTCTGCGATCACTATTTCTCAATAACATGTTGCCAGAAATAGACGAATTGAATAATGCTGAAATTTAATGGACCTGTAATGCAATTGTATATCTTAACTGTTGCATATCAACAAAACAATTTAATGCTAGTTATTTTAACTATGTATAGGCCGAATATGAATAAAATCTGTAAAAAACACAAAAAAGTTAAAAAAAGTAACAAAAATTTTGAAAAAGAAAAGGGCACATTTTTCCTTGAAAAGGGCACATTTTCTGACCGATGTGCCCTAAAAGGGCACATAAATTAAGGCCAAAAAAATGTGCCCTTTTTAGGGCACATTGTGCCTTTTCGAGGGCACATAATTTTTTCAACTGTGAAAATTAAAAAAAAGGGCACATTGTGCCTGAAAGGGCACATTTGTCGAACCCTGCTTGTCGGCATTGTTTACTAGCTTCTTAAGTAGCTAAAAAGGACATTTAATAACTAAAAAGCAAACAATGTACTTCTCTTGAACTTTTATTTTTCTCCGCATATATAAAAGGTTGGTTATGCATATTGAGGGCAAAACAAAAACATGTCCGCACAGTGCATGTTAAATCGTTCACGCATGTAGAAATAAAGCCTGTAAGTTCTTTAACATACAACTATTTTTCTGTTAATAGTTTCAAATACTTGAAAGATATTTAGTAAGTATTTTTTTCATTATTAGTTGACTTCATACTTACAATAGTTATTATATAGCTATATTCAAATGCTCAGAAGATATTGTTTTATTTTTTTCGCTAGCGTCGCATTACTATGTATATTGTTTATAATTTATATTGAAAAGGAAGATATGAGCAGCATTTCAACTATCAAACCGAGCCCTGACATAGAATTACTGCCTCTAACTCAAACTGAATATAATGCTGAATGTGTGCTTAAATACAGAGATCCTTGGAGTCCTGATATATTACCTTTTTTGGATAATAATCCAGCTAGTCACACTGCAAGATTGTCAGCCTGTGTTTGTAGAAGTGACCATGTTTTGCCTCCTAACGTTACCCGTAAATCTGAGCTATCTATTCGGCCTGACTTTTTAACCAAAGTCGATGACTGCAAGTACAGGTTTGTACAAATTTTAGCACAGCATAAAATACTGCCTAATATTTTTGAAAATTTTGGCGCTAGTAGCGAATAAACACCCCCCCCCCCCTCCAACAATCCGACCTTTTGAAATTGCTGTAACTACCATTGCAACAACAAGTTTAAGCTTAGCCCTTAGGCTTGGGGTAGGCCAGCGTACGGAAGTCGTGATTAATAAGAGTTTACACATATTTTCCGGGTCTGGTACAAAATTTGGGTACTTTTTATTTAAGTAAAAAAGGTGAAAATCGTTGGGGGGGGGGGGGGTATTCGCTACTAGGCTCAAAATTTTATATTTACATAAAATTAGCAGTATGCTCTCGTTTTGAATATTGAAAATAATTTTTGACAAAATCGAAAAAAATCTCTAAATCTCTATTGCCAAGTTTTTAGCGTATTTTACTGTAACATTTTCGATTAAAATTATCAGTTCCATATTAGTCCCAGACACTGGAAAAGTGCGGAAGACATTTTTTAGTCACAACTTCATTAAATTTCTACAGGACAGCAATTCAGTTTTTATTTTTTCTTCAAGATTTACTTTTAAATTAACTATTTTGCATAAAAAATCGTGAAAACATTGATTGTTTCCTAACTTTTTCCGCAACTTTAAGTGCAAAATTTTTTTAGATAACTTTTTTCAATTCTGTTTATTGATTGCTAAATTTAACTTTTTCAGTGAAACTGAAAATTTCATTTTTTTAGCTTTTCTTCCTTTAAAGTTATTGATATCTAATGAATTGCTTGAACCTGATTTAAGTGATTTAATTTGAAGCTGATATAAATTTAACTATTTAAGCTGATTTAACAATATGCTTTGCATATTATACATCATCTCGGTGCCAAAATTTTTTTTAAATATGTTCTATTTAAAAACTTCATATCTTAACCATGTTTCATAATTTTTTGAAGATACTAACTATTTTATTATTTAATTTTAGGTGTCTTAATCCAGATGGTGACCACAGGATTATATTTGGCACGTGGATAAAACTTGAACACGCCAGGTTACTCAGCCTAAATGTGATACTTTCGAAGTTGAATGTGTTATGAGGATAATCAACTAATTTCACAACTTATACTACAATTTTGTAAGTTTTTCTAGAAAAAATACAAAAAGCCAAAAAAGAGTTGTGGTTAGATGAGTTTTCTGCTGACATAGTTTTCTTAAAATCGTTTTTGTTTACAAATTTGTGTATAATATTCTAGAGTTTTTGCATTTTATGCTTGCTTTACTTAACAATTTCAACCTGGCCCATATAAATACCGTATTCTCTCTAATAGATGGGCCTCTCTATTAGAAAAGCCCTCTCTAATAGAGGAACCCCCTAAAAGTTACCCATACTAAGTCAAAAACTCGAATATCGCCTGAATTCATTGAATGAATTCGTTAAATTGTTTGTTTGAGTACTTGATAAGATGTAAATTTGGAAGTGCGAGGAAGTTTGTTGACCATTTTGCTAAGTTCTAACAGCTTAATTATATCCCTCCAAAATCGGAATGTTTGGAATTTGATCTCGAGATTTTCCAGGGCTCAACCGAAAACTTAAAAGTGGGATCGGTAGAGCTCGTGAGAGCTAAGAAAATGCACTGAACAGGTCTGCAAAATGATTGCTCTACGCTGAAATGCAGGCCCTCAAAGTAGGGGGTGTGGGCTTATTAGAACATGTGGGCTGATTAGAGGAAATACGGTATTTTATTTGAAGGCAGTTTTACATGCAAATCGACCACGCTGAACACGAATCTGATGTCAAATCGAGCGCTGGTCTAGCGAAAAAAAAGTTTTACGTCAAAATCTTTTTTGACTTTTCACCAGTTATTTTAAGAATGTTCGTATTAGTTAACGGAGGTCTCCGAAAAAAAGTTTTTTATTTTCCGCTTATCTGGTAAAGCAGAAACGGCACTATTTGTTCTATTTTCACCTTGGTCTCCTATGGTTTTTGCTCATTTTTTGACTTATTATCACTATTGAAACTAAAAGATAAAATATGGTTTTGGCCATTTTTTGTATTTGTATCACGTTTCGGTTACTGGAGCTTTGCAAAGAAAATTGTTTATGTACTTTTAATCATGAGTTATGCTCGGAATCAATGTCTAAGGTAAGTGAGTCCGCGCATCTCTAACTCTCAATCCCCCTGCGGCTCCTTCGGTGGACACAAATCCCTCGAAAGTGACTCTGGATGCATAAAAATGTATGCATACCAGAGGCCCCAGTTAACAAAACTATGTTCAAATTTTATCTTTTAGTTTCATTAGTGGTAATAAAGTCAAAAAATGACCAAAACTATAGAGGGGACCTACACAAAAATAGAACAGAAACCACAGGGTTTACCAAGGCAGTCGAATTTTTTGTTCTCGAAAATGTCCTTCCACACTTTTATTGACCGTTTCTATTGTTTAAACTGCCTAAAAAATACTTAGACCTCGAAAAAACGCACTTTTGGGCTACCCCTAATAGTGTACTTTAGCAGCAGAAACAGCGTAACTAAATGCACTAAAATTGTTCTGCACCAGAGGTTACAGTCTGTAAAAACGGGTTTTTTCTAAAAAATATATGATTTCAAACATCACAATTTTTTAAAATTTAGGCTGTTTTCCAAATTTTTTGAATATTTTTGGAAAACACTTATACATGTTAGAAAGGGCATTTATCGAGGAGTAAAACGAGCTATCATAAATCTTGGTCACGAAAACCTGAAGCTAAGTTGAGGAAGTTTAAATTATGAGTCCAAAAAGTGGACCTGCTGACCAGTGAACTTCAAACGATTATTGCCGGCTCTTATAGTATCATTTAAAAAAAAGTCCAGCCCTTTGAGCTCGACAGAGTCCAGGCTGCAAGGTAGAAATAAAAGGAAAATTTTACTTTTTTTCCATTATTGCCAACTTCCTAGACAAGTGGTCCATTCTTACAGATCATGTGTTTTAAAAAGCAAAAGTTTTGCATGAGGATCGAAGTGTTAGTAACTAAAGAACATGGATATATAGCTGTTCGATTCTTCGATTCTTAATAAAGCTAAACATTCATTTTTTAACAAAACTGAAAAGGTGAGCATCGTTCATAAAGCTTAACATTGAATTTCTAGCAAACACCATTCTGAAAAGAGGAAGATGCAGCCAGCTCCATAATAGAAAAAAATAAGGATGGCATTAGTGTTAATCCTCTTCAAGCAAATTTCTAACCACTCCTGATAAGTCAATGAACGAGGAACAAGTTGCAAACAAATTCGGAGTGCATATTTTAATAATAGATTCAACCTCCCAAACTCAATTTTTTCGATCTATGCAAAAAACTGTGTATCTGTTGAGAGAAGAGTATGGAGCCATTCCGTTTTATTATTTAAACAAAGTAGCACTTAATAGTCACAATAATGCGCATGCTTTATTTATGGGTGAGTCAATTTTTTACATATTTTTAAAATTCATATGTTTGCTAATCTAGGTAAGCATGCAGAACATGTCTTAAGCAGTCCGCTAAATGAAAAGCCCATAATGGCGGATGAGGGCTGGACTGATTGTAAGTGCATTTATTATTAATATTTAAAGTTTTTTTACCGTAATTTCTCTAATTAGCCAATAAACTCTTATTATCCAACAGCCTCAAATAAGCTATTACCTTGCAGAAAATAGTTCTGAACAAAAATTCACGTGTTAATATGATTGGTTTAATTTACCGTATTTGCTCAATTAAGCGGCCGCACCTCCTTCCGCCCTTAATTTCGAAAACGTGTTTTTAGCATTGTGTTTTTGACTTTTTTCGAAGACTTTTTTCAGACAACTTACCATTCATTTTGTAGCTCATGCACGGTTTGCGTGAGTACAAATTTTCTGGCGTGAGGATGAGTGAGGATGAGGACGACGTGAGCTCATGAAATATGAGGTTGCGTGAGAATTTCAAAAAGCTCTCCTCACGTGAGGTGAGCTCACGTCCTCATGAGTTGTCCTTATGAGGTATAACCCGAAGTTGACCCCAAGAGCTTGTTTCAACCTCATGAGGATGAGGACGACGTGAGCTCATGCAACGTGAGGTTGCGTGAGAATTTCAAAAAGGTCTCCTCACGTGAGGTGAGCTCACGTGAGAATCGGTTCTCATGAGGATGAGCTCACGATGTTGTGAGCTCATGCAAACCATGAGCTCATGAGAGGTAACGTGCAGTCTTCAAAACTTGGTCAAAAATGCAATGCCAAGAACACGATTTTGAACGCAAGTGGGGGTGGGGCGGGTTACTACGTATTTGAGCCCTTTTGATTTGAGCCCCCGCATTTGAGCCTCGCATTTGAGCCCCATTTAATTTTTTGGGTGGGCTTATTAGTCGCTCGCCTTCAGCTTCTGATCGAGGTAAAAGTCCCTAGAGTTTCACGCTTTTTTCAAGATCTGATTTTTAACAGAACGACAGAACAAATCTAATGGTACAATGCAAGCAATTTATTGATAACATTCAACAATTTAAATGAGAACAAAACACATTCAATAAGTGTCATTTTCATTCTCTTGAGATTTTCTCCTTCTACCTGCCTGCCTTCGGCAGGCAACCTAATTCAATAGGAAGCCCCTTTGTGGGTACATGGTCCGGGATGAGGGCTGACCCTTTGGGGGTACATGGTCCGGGATAAGGGCTAACTCTTTATATACGAGCTCTATATTAGCATCCATCAGATTGCTAAATTTTTATTTAAAGTAAATATCGATTTTCAAAGAAAAAACACAGAAAAATTAATAAATACAAATCGGACTTAAAAAAATGAACAGATACAGGCGGTGAAATGACACGGCGGTGAAATGATACAGGCGGTGAAATGATACAGGCGGTGAAGTGATACAGGCGGTGAAATGTCCGTGTCTGATTCAAGTGTCGGCTTTTGCTATGGGGCTCAAATGCGGGGCTCAAATGCGGGAGCTCAAATGCGGGGGCTCAAATACGGGGGGCTCAAATGCGGGGGCTCAAATCCAAAGGGCTCAAATGCGTGTTAACGGTGGGGCGGGTGGACGTTGGTTATTTAATAGATTACCGTATAGCCTCTACCAATCCACCATGGGGGGATCAATTTTCAACCCCTGAAAAATTTCGAGATTTTAAATCAAAAATAGCCTTAGCTCTGAAGCCCTAGTCAAAAACTGAGGGGTGGGAGATTAATAGAGGTTATACGGTGAATACGGTAAATGATGCAAAATTTAAGCTGAAACTGTCTGTCACCGCTACAAAGACAATGACACTCTTTTATTGGTTTTCAATTTCGCGAAGCGGCTATAAAACAATGATTGCCGAAGATTGGAGTTCAACTGTGTTCACCTATCCTAATTGTGCCGGCTTTAATTATACTCCGGCTGACCATTACATGAGGTTAGGTTTTGATTGTATTTCAAAAACTTTTCAAAATTTTGTTGCAGACCTTTCCAACTACGCGCAGAAAAGAATATCGAAAGAGCAGGAGACTTTATTTTAGAAACTTTAACAAGGATCGTTGCAAGGAGTCCTACACTCACTTACTTGAGTATTTCCGACAGTATGTGGACATTTATGACGATGTCCAAGATAAATTCAGCATCACTTGGGTAAGCTTATTAAATTTACTGATACGGTTAAGGGACAATTTCCGTTGCCGGCATAAAAATTTCACATTCTTTTTACAACGAAAATGTTGAACATCAATTTTCGGAGTAAAAAAGTGTGAATTTTTATTGCCGCAACGGGCATGGTCTTTAACTGTATATTTTATTTATACGATGATTATACTCAGACTAAATAGGTAAAGAACTACAAGACATTTGTTAGTGTAGTGCATAGCCGCAGCGGCTACGATATGTCGCTACTGGTTATATGCCACTTGCCTGCTTTGCCTTGTTTTTTTTCCTGCTTATATTTACTGATAAAAACAGGGGATTAAGAAAAAGTGACGATTGCTAGCCGGTTGTTTTAACACGAGAACGGCCGGTTGTAAGAGTTGCTTATTCTGACGCGGAATTTCACGCTGAACATGATGGTGCGGGTATTTTTGTCTTCAATGATGAATCAAGTATGTGAAAAAGGGCTCGGAAAGTAACAAATTGTACATGGTCAAAATACAACAAGATACCCAAAGGTTTTCAAGTGGTGCGTCGTGATTTCAACATCGCACACACGTTCCTGATACACTAAAATAACTGCCAAGAGTTCAGCTTTCTAACAGTACCAAACATAGACTTTTTGGTTTAAAAAAATAAGATGAATCACAACTTGTTTGTTGAAGTAGGGATTTTCCAAATGTTTTACCCTGGCATTCTACAAGCCATAACTTTGTGTAGAGATGACATATAACTCAATAATCAAATAAAAAAGAAAGAATAGAATCTGACATCATTTTGGTGGTGAGATTCTTTCTTTCTTTTCTTTTTGATTATTAAGTTATATGTCATCTCTACATAAAGTTATGGCTTGTAGAATGCCAGGGTAAAACATTTGGAAATCCCTACTTCAACAAGCAAGTTGTGATTTATCTTAACTTTTTAAAACCAAAATGTCTATGTTTGATACTGTTAGAAAGCTGAACTCTGGAGGTCATTTTGGTGTATTATCAGCAATGGTGTATTATGACCATCAGGGCGCATTAATTGAAAACTTCTGAGTATTTAGTTGGATGATAACCTTGTACAATTTGTTGCCTTCCAGACCCTTTTTCACCTACTGGATCCATCATTGAAACAAAAAGGACCCGCAGTATCGTGTTCAGCGTGAAATTCCGCGTCAGAATCAGCAACTCTTACAACGGCCATTCTCGTGTTAATAGTAACGACCAAATTTCCCTGTCATAAATAGCTGATATACTTTTAGATAGTGAGTCTGGCACACGATAGTACCAACGCTTTGTACCACACTGATGAACGCTTCTACCAATTGTTCTTAGGATTGAAGCAAAAGGTAGGATTTTTTTTGGGTGATCCTTTTTTTCTAGGGCAAATATACCTTTTGGGGCAAATTTACTTTTTCTTAGGGCAAATTCACTTTGGAGCAAATTTACTTCTTTCTGGGGCAGAAATACTTTTTTTAGGGCAGATATACTTTTTCGGGGGAAATTTACTTTTTTTGGGCAATTATATTTTTTTGGGGCAAATTTTTTTTTCTATGGGGCAAATTTTTCTCTTTTTCGGGACAAATTTACTTTTTTCTGAAGCACTTTCTGAAAAAATTGCCCCAAAAAAAGAAAAAATTTGCCCCATAAAAAATAAATTTGCTATGAAAAAAAAATATATTTGCCCCAAAAAAGTATATCTGCCCCAAACCATCTGCCCCAAAAAAAAATTCTATCCCAAACAAGTATCTTGCTTCAAAAAAGTATATTTACCCATAACAAAGGATTACCCGCTTTTTATGCAAAAAAAACCACAATTGCAATTTGTCATTCTTGCATAAAGTTCAAAATTTTTAGCTTGACAACTCATTCCTGTTTGTGATGGGCGACCATGGATTACGGTTTGGAAAAATAAGGCACACAAAGGCAGGCAAAACCGAAGACAACAACCCAGCTTTATTCGTAGCCTTACCTCGGTCGTTAAGGTCAAACGTTGAGCTGAAGGGTATGATGGAGACTAACTCTCGTCAACTTATCACCCACCATGATTTGTACGCAACCTTTCTAGCTATTGCAAAGGTATTTGACTACACTGTGAGTAAAAATTATAAGGATCTTGTTACTATTGTTTCTATTCTAGAAAACAATTCTAAAAAGATTGCTTAAAAACCCGTATTCATTGAACAAGAAGGACCGACTTTAAAGGACCATAGCCGTCGCCGACAACGAGAATTTCAAATGTTTGAATTCGCGCAGGACAGTTCTCTTTGGTCTTTCATTGTACTCTTTTGACTTGCTTTGAATGACTCAAAAGAGTACAGTGCGAGACGAAAGAGAACTGTCCCGCTAATCCAAACATTTGAAATTCTCGTTGCCGGCGACGGCTATGGTCCTTTAAAAGAAGATTTTGACTGAAATGAGATTTTTCAAACCTCAGCTAATTTTATTACTTTTTTCAACTCATAGCTCCAATCTGTACTTATTTAAAAATTTTTTACTTACCGTATTTCCTCTAATAAGCGCCCCGGGGCGCTTATTTTTCGAACCCCCGAAAATCGGAAAATTTTGAATTCGATTTCGAGATTTTCGGGTGCTTAACTAAAATCTAAAAAGTGGAATCGGTAGAGCTCGTGAGAGTTAAGAAAACGTATCAAACAGCTTTGCAAAATATTGCTTCTACACTGAGATCCAGACGCTCAAAGTCGAGGGGGGGGGGGGCGCTTATTAGAGCGGGGCGCTTATTAGAGGAAATACGGTATTTGGCCCCGAAATCTTACGAAATCTTAGGTTGCTTATTTTTAAGATTTGGCGCTAGTGTCATATAATTTCCCTCCCAAACCGTTAGTGACCACACTAGCATGAACTCCGCCACGCAACCCTCAAATGCAACCCTCGAAAATGATTGAGCGGGGGGAGGTGGCGGGGGCTTATATGACACTAGCATCAAAAAGTTCTATTTTCAGTCAAAATACGCACTTTAATGTGTGTATTTTTTTAACTATGTGTGTGTATAGTCGAATCTTATGTAAGGCTTATAATAATATTTATAACAATCTTTTTCAAATCCGTTTTTCAAATTTCATCTATTTAGAAGTACAACTCTTTTACAAAAAAATCATGAAATTTTCAGTCTAGTCACCGATGGAATAGTAAAGAATGGGAAAAAGAATGGCCAGGAAAAGAAGAAAACAGTATGCATTTACCATCACATCATGGATCTAGTCTTTTTCACACGCTGAAACAGCCCAGAAATTGTCCTCTTTTACGGATACCCTTCGAGTACTGCCAATGTGAAATGAATTTGACCAAAGTGACTCCTTCAAATAATTCAAACAGCTCTAACATCAACGAACTGCCAGTGCGATTCTTCAATTACCTGGCGGAGACAGCTGTGGCACGTATGAATGAAGACCTTGCAAAAGGCAACCTTACTTCCAAATGTTCCTTACTAGAAGCTAGCTCTAAAAATGAAGTCGAGCTGCAGCGATATCAAGCAAACAATCAGAGCGAAACGGAATTTACTACGTTTTTCATGACTTTTGAAACTATACCAGGTGATGCTAGATTTTCTGCTACTTTCAAAATGAAATTGTTGATTTCTGATAGAATTGATGAGCAGTTGAAAATGGTTAGACAATCACTTGTTTTTATTTCTGACCCATTCCCTCGTCTAAATTCTCATAAAAAACAATCTAAATGTGCTCAAAATTCTCCTGTATTAATGCCTTATTGTTATTGTAAATAAATTGAATAAAGAGATGTGATTTTTTATAATAAATTTTTAATAAAAAATATGGAGCAAAATTAGAGTACGTACGGCGTCTGTAAAAATTTGTATTCGAAAAAAAAGGTTAAAGAACCATTATCGTCTACGACAACGATTGTCTCCGCCAGTTCAAAAAAATCCTAATTATTGAACTTCTGTACGGATTTTTCACCTTGTTTTTTTAACAAAACTTCACATAAATTTAAATTCTAGGCCTTGTTTTGTCAGAACCCAAGCTGAAAATCCTAACAGAAATCCAACAATTGGGAAAAAAATTAAACTGGCGGGGAACCATTAAGAACACCTAACCATGGTTCTGTAACCCACTACAATTTGTGATTTTTGCTTATCTTGTGACCCGAAATTTTTTGAGTGTAAAAAAATCTATGATTTGGTAGAAAAGCGAACTCTTGGAGCTGAGTCCATTCAAGACTTTCGTTTTTTTAGTATCTGGTAGACCGACAAAATTCAGTGATCGAGCGCGAAGAAAATTATTCACCACAGGGACTCGTTGTTGTTGAATTTTTATTAAACCAAAATGCAACTGAATTTTATGAACAATCTGGTATAAATTCATTTCGAATTAGTGCGGAAATGCTGGAAATGCAAAATTTGAAAAATAAATATATTTTTATTTTTCAATATATCTAATCTTGTACAAAGATAATATTTTAACATAATGGAGTTTAAAGATAGTAGTTTTATAGTAGAATATTTTTAACTCAAATATGATAATAAATCGATCCTTGGTAGAAGAATCTTCTCACAAAACTGTGATAGTTCTGGATAGAAGTCCAAAACTTGCTGCTCCAGCTATCGAGGTTTGCTTTATAACTTGATATTTTCAAGGTCCATATTGTTTTGCTTTAGGATATATCTCTTCAACTAAAAGATGATCAAGGAGGCCAAATCAATGGTAGACTAAGCAAAACTTTGTGGAACTGTTCTGTTGAAGCGGCCTTGGAATTTCACAGAGTGGTTGCAGATCTCTTCCCCCACGGCTCAAAACAACTGAGATTTGCTGTGTCAGATTTCGTAGGCCGTTTTTTGACCCCTTCTTGGAGTGATGAATTAATCACTTATGACGAGGTAACACTTTCTAAATTACCACTGACCATAATCACCTGCGCCGGCTTTTTTTTAAATACTCTCAGCAGCTATGGTAATATCAAGTATGACCAGCTTTTTTTTTCAATCTAAAAGTAGGTCATTGGCAGTCTCGAAAAAAATTATCGGCAACGCTGGCACCCGAAAATTGTCAGGTCGGCGCCCAGCGCCGGCGCACGTTTTGACTAGCGGCGCCGGCGCCGTGCAATTATGCCACTGACTCGTTTTACTAATTTACCTTCAAAGCGGGATTTCTTTACATTTGAGACAATAAAATGCAAAAAACATGACTTTGGGAGGTTTTGAAACCAAGACTTTGATTAATTTAATTAAGATAAAAGTATAAACGCATAATTTTTCAGCTTTTAAAAGCCCTGTCAAGTTGTGACGTGCCTCAGTCTTCTGGAGATGCGTCTTCTTGCTCTGTTCTAAACGGCATTTCAATGGCGGTGGAGGTGATCAGTGAGAAGACCCTCTACAAGAAGCTTCATTCACTCAGCACCACCACAATTTAACTGCCAATGAAATTTTTAAAAAGTTGTACAAAAGAAAAAGCGAGAAGACGTAAGTTCACCTCATGTTTCGGGGTTTTCTTACCAAAAATATTTGTTTAGAGACAAAAAACTGGGTCCACAAGACCCTGAGTTTTGGAAAGCTTCAGTATTGCAACAACGACTTGGCTTCAAGCAGCCTGAAGCAGTGGCTGTCAAAGATGAAATAGGGGAAATACAGGAGCATGACGACTCTGGATTTGGTTCCAGAAGAACGGGGCACACTGATTTTGCTAACAAGGGCACCATAGTCGTGCTAACTAGCATCGAAAGGTAAGAGGCTCAACGACAAAAATATTAAGTTGTGACGATTTTTTTAGCTTGGAAGAGTATGATGCCATCAACGAGGTGATCATTGAGCAAACACTGGCCAGGAATGAGTCTATTCGACAGTCAGAGGGCAAACACAAGTAAATTATTCAATTTTTCTATTGAATCAATAATTTATGTTGGAATATTAGCTTTTTGGTGATTGACCAAATCCACCTAATTGTCATCAATTTGTTGAATAAGGAAAATATTGGGAATGCTAAGTCGAAACTTTTCGGGCGTAAGGTTAGTGTATTTTTTATAAATGCTGTTAAGGCATTTGCAAAATTCTAGATGACATCAATATTAAACTCATCGTTAGTGAGTGTTGGTGGTGCCCTCAACTAGTATCTAGTGTGCACAAGGCTCTGCAAGATGTTTATGACTTAGTTGTGAGTGAATTACAAAATATATAGCAGTCTGTGTCACAAGTTGTTGTCGATTTTTTTAAATTTTTTAACACTAATTTTTTCTACACAATATTTTTGTAATGAGCTCAAAATTGACTGTGAATTGCCTTAAAATTTTCCTCATACTTAGATGCGTGCTAGGCATAATTTAGCTCAGCGTGAAAAGTAGATTTAAAAAAATAATAAAAAGCAAAAAGCAATTTAGACAAAAATTTGACAGGTCGGCAACAAGTTATGACACAGACTCGTATGCTTAAAAACTGGTATGCTATACAATCTTGCGATTTAGTCCACAACAGTGTCTGGGATTCCAATGAAGGTTGATCTTTTTGATGAAATTTTGTGATTCACTATAATGTTTTTTACAGGAAGAAGCGCACCAAGGACAATCCGTTAATTATGATGTCGAGCTTCTTCATAGGTTGGTAAATGAATTTTTACAAAATATTTGGGCTTATACCAGGGCTCAGAAACGTTCTTTATTTAAAGATTTGTCCTTTATTTAAGACCCGAAATTTTTTGAATTTTTGAGATTTTACGTAAAAATTTTTTTTTGGTGCTTAGAACACCTCTAAATGAGCATGGGCTCAGTTCAGTTTTTTTCCAACTGCCACCGACGGCTAGAGATATGGCCACCGACGGCCATATAATTACTTTAGTAGTTCAAGATCAGTTTTGATGCAATTTGTAGCTCATACTCAAGATGAAGTTAAGCGAACAAACAACTCCTAACTTATTCAGTAAGTAGGACGTCTTTTTAGCATAAACTTGAGTACGATTCATCGAATCAGTTTGGACTACCGTATATTCTTTATTAAAGGCCCCGGGGCGTTTATTCAACCTTCGAAAAATCCGGAAATTGTAAATCAAAAATGGTTCTAACTCTGAAATCCTGGTCAAAAATCGAGGGGGGGGGCTTTTATTAGAGAGGGGCCTTCAATAGAGAATATACGGTAACCGACATGTTGGGTTATATTTCAATCAACCACAAGTCAGAAAATTTCCAGGTCAATCTCGAGATTTTGGGTGACAATTTAAAATCCAAAAGTAGAATCGATAAAGCTCGTGGGAGTTAAGGAATAATCAGCTTTGCAAAAAAATTCTTCAGTCTGAGATATAGGTCCTCAAAGTAGAGGGTTCGGGTTATTAGAGAGTGTCGGCCTATCGAAGCATTTACGGTAACTTGTGGAGTGGAAAAATTACAGAGTGCACCTAAAACTGATCCCAACTCATTTTTTAAAATCACTAAATTACAAGTCAAAAAGTCGGGATCAGCTTTAAAGTAGTAAGTAAGCATATTTTAGTCGACACGCGCATCAACATCTCTTAGCCAATGGTTTTCTAAACAATAATTCCAAGATGATGGAAAAGCCTCCCATGGCATTACAACACAACCAGGTTAAAGTGGTGCACAGCTGGGCCCAAACTTAAGAGTGAAAAGGTACACTTGATTAGTTTATGACATTTTTTCAATACTTATTTTTTATGCGAGACGGATATAATTTTTTTAATCAAGCAAAAAAATCATATAATTACTTTAGTTTCCACTCCTACAAAACTCTTTCTTGTTAACACCGGCCTATGTGAACAGCAGACCAACTGTGTGTCTGACATCGTTTGTATTGTCTGGCAAAACAGTGATGTTGGAAGTAGAAAGGGAGTTAGCTCCCAAACAAGAAACTGCCCATATTGGTCCTAACCTACATCAGAAGCTGATTTGTCATAGCCTAACCAAGGATGAGGTGACCGGTGCATTGATTGTCCAGAGTGTGGCTATTGGCAACACTGGTAAAATTGAAGTGCAGTCTTTAATTTTTCTAGTTGAAGCCATTAATTTTTAGCCACATTAGATGGAGCTTTAACAGCCAACAAACAGACAGGCAATGACTTCAAAAAATCTGACATCAACTACACTTCCATGGTTCAACTGATGAATGCTTCGAGTCTCGTAGTTGTACCTAACAAAACTGTGAATCGCAAGTTGCAAACGGTCACAGCGGTAGAAAAAAACAGGCAGGCTGAAGATTTCAAGAAGAATATTTGGTCTTTAACTGAATATTTCCCTACTTCACTTAGAGAATCTTTTATCCTAAATATGCCAGAGGTATTATTTTCTTGAAAAATTACAAATAATTTTAAACTGAAAACAAAAGAAAACTTCTTGCTTTTGAAATAATTCGCTTCACTCTCAAGCCCTGATATAGCGATACTTTAAACTAAAGCCGGTGTCAGGCCGAATCTATGCCCTATTTTTAGTAAAAAATTTATGAAAAACTAAGAAACCAAGCTTACATTGCTCTTAGCAATAGCTATAGCAACACCCATAGACGTACCCAGGATTTTCTGACGGGGCTAGGTGGTAAATATGCTAAAAATCTTGACGGAAGGAGGGCTGAAAAGGCAAAAAAGATAAAAAAAATCCTGACAAGAGGGGGGGCTATAGCCCAGCTAGCACCGAACCCAACCACCCCCCCCCCCCCCCGGGTACGCCTATGGAAACACCAATAACTGGTTTTGTAAGGGTGTCGCTATAGCGTGGGTTGACAACAATATAATGTTTTGTGTATCTTTGTTTAGAAATTCGAAGTGCTCTTTTCTACAATTCAAAAACCCGTTATTGGCGCAGAAGACTTTGACAAATGTAAAAAGTACATCTATGGACTGATCGCTTCAAGAAATGGTAATGAAACATTCACCTTAAAGAATATTGACTGTATCCACATATCTAAAATCACCACGAGGTATGTTCGAAGGCTATAAAATCTTCTCTTAGACTCATATTTTTATTTCCAGAGATGAGCAATTTCGCATAGCCTTTGAAGAGCTGGTCAAAATGATGAAAACTTTGTTCATTGTTCACCTGTGCACGAAGAACTGTTTAAAATATTTGTGGAGACATCAGGAATCCGACTGGAAAACATAAAACCTTCAGAAAGGAAGTGGTGGAACCACAACAAAGATTGCCAGTGTGAGTTTTGGAATTAATATTTTGTATTTCATATTTCTTTTTTATAGTAAAAGAGCGCTTGAAGCTGAAAAGCCGAGAAACACAAGCCGCTCCAACTCTCCACTGCTGAAGAAGGCGAAAAAATGCGAGCACCGAGCTGGATGGGCGGAGGTAAAATTTCAGAAGGTACTAATTCAATGAACTAATTTTTATTTATTACAGAAGAAGTCAACTTGCTTGACTTTTACAACAACATCTACGAAAAGAGCCAACAATTTAGGACAAAGGAATTTGTTGGCCGAGAGAAGTATGGAGATCACGCTCAAAATAATCTATACCCCATCTTAAAATGTTGCCTGTTGGTGACAAAAGAGATCCTAGAGGAAGACCTGGAAATGCAGATGTAGAGACTTGAAATATTATTGTCGAAAATGGTCATTATAAAAAAGATGTTGAGATCTCGAGGTCTATTACGCAATTTTGTAATTTGTAATAAAGCCAAGAATTATATTTACATTAAACCTCTTCCTTATGCAATTAAAAAGACTTTTTTTGTTTTTGTAATTTTGCAGAAGACCTTGCTACCCTAATTTAAAAAAAATTATTTTCCGGCTCATTGTGTTCCCTGACTATTTTGAGCAATTTTAGTTTTGGCCGACGTATTTTTACATTGAACGAACATTGAGTTTTTACATTAAGTCGAAATTGAGAATTTTTTACTTTTAAGTGCTTGTTAAAGGACCCTGTCTCGGCGCTGAGATCATATAGAATTTATGAATAATGTTTATGAATTATATTTTTGTTTGTATTTTTAATTTCAAGGTTCATGTTCTGTTTCAAAAAGTTGAATGAATTATAGTTGGTTAACAAGAAATTCGATTTTTAATTTTATATATTAGATGCGTAAGAACAAATATGGCGCGAACAACTAAAACAAAATTTAAACAGTTTTCTCTGCTTTTCCTCCTGACAAATGAATTCATACAAGTGTCACTGCCATTGATAATAGCGAAATTCTATAAAATTCTATGACAGCAGTCCAAGTGCGCCCCCCCCCCCCTGAAGAGTATTATTTTCTAAGCAATATTTTTTCACTTATTTCACACCTTTTGCAAGGAGAATACCAAGGCACAATCCACATTGAAATGTATTGGAGTGAAAAAAATCTAAGGAACCGAAAAAAGTAGGCTTAGAGAAAAATACTTTCTGGAAAGGGGCGGGGCTTGGCCTTTTACGGTGGCATTATCATCACAAGGCTATCAGCCAGTGGTGGTCAAACCTTTGACCTAGGCGATATGCGTATAGGAATCCCCCCTTTTAAAGGTGAGTACCAGCAAAATTCAAAGGAAAATAAATTTGACGCAATTTGTTTAAAGTCGAGGAAAAACTACGCCTCCAGTGGTGATCGAACCGATGACTACTTTGCACAGTAATTCGCTGCTTTACCACGACACCGATGACATGAATCAATGAAAGTCTTTTGATAACTTTTTTTCGCAGAGTACTCAACCAAAAATTTCTTTACGGCTTCTTCTAGACTACATTCTGCGCTACAAAATGATGCTTTATCTTATCATATATACCTTTCAGACCGACTCACAAAACAGTGTTGAAAGTCAATCTGGTGGATATAAGGATTTCAAGGGTTTTATTTTGTATAGCATATTTATAAGCACTTCACATCCTGTCATGTTCATTGAGTATTCTTTATTTTATTAAGCATTTAGAATAGTTTTGCGCTATTTCTTTCCCTATTTGCTTAAAAAAATTCAAAAGACGCGCATTAAAATTTTTGATCAAAAATTTTAATGATGTTTTGTATTTTTGTTTATCTTTTAGCAGTTTTATGATAGAGCGTTGCTATATAGCTCATAGGCTTTTTTCTGCATGTTAAGGTGTAGTGTGCGGCTCATGGGTCACATATTTCAAAGGCCGATTTTAACCACCTTTTAGATTCGAAAAAACAATCTGAAAAAACCATCGTGTTCCCCAGGAAATTCTGTATTCAGAGAGGCAAAAGTCACGCTCGAGGATCGGAGTGTTAAAAGGCAGACAAAATGTTGTGCTTGAGGGTTCCGCTAAGGTATCGAACATAAAATTGCAAAAAGTGACCAAAAATTGGGTTGTAAAACAAAAACTTCAGGAAAAGTGTGAGTCGCACCCCGCACGACCCAAATACTATATAGAGATGCTCATCCAACTTTCAATTCTGCACAAGTCTGTCTGACATGGCAACACCAAGTTATCCACAAAATGGCTTTAAACAAATTGGGAAAACAAAAAACTAGTAGTAATTCTTTCGTGCGGAGACTATCTCCTTAACAGCTTTCACCCTCACATTAAATTAAATTTTTCAATCCCCTGAAAACAACCTTCTTTCAAACTCTTTTTGCCACTACCTTTTCTGAATTCTGAAAAAACTGCTGGCGCTATCTTGTTCAGGGTGATATTCTGCACAATTACGCAACAACATTAAAAAAAATCAATTGACGTTCAAGATTGAGCTATTCGCCTAAGAAAATATGCATCTAAACAAAAATATATTTTTTCATCCAACGTTAAGGATTGAGCTTCGAACATCTCGAAGCTGCTTCTTGCTATACCGCAGGCAATGCATAAAAAAATCATTATGTATGCTAGCCAGTGTTCCAAAACACAGAACAGAATTTTGGAAACAGACACAGAATTTGTTACATCACAGAAACAGAACAGAAAACAGAATTTTTCGAAAACAGAAACATAACAGAATTCTGTTCTGAGATTCAAGGGATTTTTTCGCAAATCAACTGAAACCAAAACTTCATATGACCAAATTAGGCTACGGACACACTCCTTGGTCTTGGTCGATGTCGACTTTTTTGAAGTTCTTTTGCAAGTAGAAATTTCTTTTAGTACCATTTTTATGTTTTCTATACCAAAAAACAGCTTAGGAACTGAGCTTTCTTCTACATCAAAACTGTTTCAAAAAATGTGACAAAAATGAATAGAATAGTTTAAAAGTTGGAGGTTGGTCGATGTCACGGTCAACTTTATATCGACCTCCACATCGATCAACCTACAGCTTTGTACTTTTACATACACTTTTGACATATAAACTAAAAGTTTTTGATGTAGAAGAAAGCTAAGTTCCTAAGCCATTATTTGGTATGAAATACATGAAAATCATACTAGTAAAAATCATCTCTGTTCACAAAAAGAGTTCAAAAAAGACGATCTCAACATAGACCAAGACTAAGAAGTGTGACCGGGGGCTATTCCAACAGATGAGAGTTGATTTTTGAATGTGAAATTTTTTATACTTGATAGTTGATAGTGTTCCAACTCTGAATTGAGAGTTGAGAGTTGATATTTGATAATTATCAGAAAAAAGTCCAGAAAACACGTTTGAAACCTGAAAATTTTAAAAAAATTTGCTCCAAGTGGACGAGCACTTGACTCGGTTGGTTCAGACTAAAAAACTTAAATTCCCGAATTTTTTTCTTTATAGTAGTTGGATGGTTTCGGGTGGTTTTTGGCTGGTTTTGTGTGTTGGGTGCTTTTGCTGGTTGTTGGATGTTTTGGGTGGCTTGGGATAGTTTTGAGTGGTTTGTGGTTGTCAGACACAATCTATAGTTGATACTTGATATTTGATATTTATTCTCAACTATTGGAACACTATCACTATCAACTATCTAACTCTCATCTGTTGGAATAGGCCCCAGGGGTTGAAAGAAAAAAATTAAAAACATCTGCCTATAATATTTGTGATATACATGTAGTCGGTATAGCCATGTAGTCGGCTAAGTTCTCCGACTGGCATTGTAAAGCAGCATTGGGCTCGAGTAGTGAACGGTTCTATATTTTGAAAAAATTTTACATGCAAACAAAAAACAATTCGAAAATATTATTGACAAAATTAGGTTGGTTCCGCACGTATTTAAATTTTGCAGATCGATCTGCTTATGAAGATGCATGATAATTTGAGTGACTGGTAACTACGCAACTTTTGAGTATAAAGTATAAAAAAAAATGGTTTTATATCAGGGCTCTTGTCGTCCTTTATTTAAAGCGTATGTGAGGACTGACTCAAGCATCAGTCTAAGATATTTAATGTTCGTCCTGACATACGCTGGTCTACCTTTGTCCAAGCCTAAAAGTCCTAAAAAAAAAAAAGGACCGACGCAACGCCCCGCCCCGCTTGTTGCATAAGGCCCAAAACTTTCCTATAACATACGACTGCCATTATTACTCAAATAACATACATTTTATATAACACACGCCTGAGCTCTGTCCTTCGACCATATGTTATATAGAGCGTCGGCTGTATATCGGGTGCCCAAAAGTTCTGACTCGCTTTTTCAATGCTTCATTATTTATCAAATTGATAACAACTTATTTAATCCAGTGATATGAACTCATAACCCTGAATCTTCTCTTTCTAGTGGACATAATAAGTTTTGCTTAAATATTTTGGACAACTCCGAACACTTGTAAGGTCCTTTGAAGAAGTCGACAGGCGTTTTTATCACTTTAAAAATTCAAATGTTTTATTGAACTTTAAGCGTCACTGCAACATTTTATTGCTATAATGTAGCGCAGTTTAAGACCCATAAAACATATAATTTTTTTCAAAATATAATTGTTGTGTGAGGTTTTTTTTGGAAAAAATCAATTTTCTTAAAGATGACAAAAAATACAGATTGTTTCATATTTTAGGAAGCCTTGAAAAAGTGAGTTAGGACTTTTCGGACACCCGCGGACACCTTTCAGGGCTAAACCGCAAAGGGAGTGTTGTACCTCTCTCGCTCAAGTGCACTGTACCCCCGCCCTCCCCAGTCAATAAATCGGGGTTTTTTGATATTTTACAATTCTTTATTGACTTAATTTCACTCATAATTAGTATAAATCATCACGATAAATAATAATAATATATGCCATAAATAGCTTTGTAGTAATTATGTGTGACATTAAGTGAGTAAAGAATGGCAAATATCAAGAAAACCCGATTTTTGACTGAAGGGGGCCGAGAAGTACAGTGCATTTAAGTGAAAGGGTACAGTGCCAATGCTCTATCTCTTCAACGTCTCATTTGCAAAATGCTCGAACACTATCTCCTCCCAAGCTTTGATGACAGACAGCTTTAAACAAAGTACAAGCCTCAAGGCACTTCGCGCTAACAATAAAATCATCAGTTGCTAATACGAAAATGCATCGGTATACAGCAAGCCTGCTGCAACCGAACCAATACACTTTGCCTGAGCCACTAGCTGCAGTTGTTTTGAACTTAGAAAATAAAAACAAGCCTGAAGAGATGAGTGCAATGCAAAAAATGAACGCTTAACTCTTTTTGAAAACAATAGGACTACTTAGAAACAAAGATTCAACAGTCTTGACCATTTTAGATTATGTTACACAAAAACTAAAAAAAGATTATTCAGAAGACTATGAACAGCTAGAACACCTAAAGCTTCCTAAAAATGACTGTTATTTAAGTTTCTCGCTTGAAAAAGAGTGACAATAAACAAAGCTTTTCTGTTCCAGTTTGTAAACACCATGTCTGATGAAGAAATTGAGAAATTGACAGATTAAAAACTGAGAACTAAGGCATTTAAAAGGCAACAAGCAAAAGAAAACAAAAAGTCGAAACGGAAGAAAATGAAAATGAAGATGATGAGGAGGAGGAAGAGGCTATAATTATTCGCTTCTGGTTTTTTTTCTCGAAAAAAACAGAAGCAGAAATCAGAAAAACAGAAGTGAAAAAAACACAGAAAAACAGGAAAACAGAAGCAGAAAAATAGAACCCGCTGCAGCCCTGATACAGACGATACTTTCGCCTCCCTCCAGTTTCCAAACGAGGTAGAATATCATAATTTCAAGTTTTTTACAACAAAACAAACTTTATATTTTTTCTCAATAAACTACTAACCAATGACCCTTTTTGATAAATATTTAAATATGCCAGTTTTTCATGCCCTTTCTGTCTGTGTATTCAGATTTAAAAAGCGAACTTCAAATGCTTTTTGACGCTAGTGGAATTTTTCCTCTCAAAAAATCTACTGGAATATACCCTGCCCAATAATTTTTGTAGGGTATCTAAAATCACAATTTTTGAAAAAAAAAAGTTGTGAAAAAGCTTTTGTTAGTAATGAATATTGCCTGAGCATGAACTTGAGCCTAAGTTTACATGTGTCGAAAAGACCCACTTAGTAGTTTGAGATTAAAATGCCGTATTGTGGGGTATTTTTTGAGTTATGGTAAAATTGAGTTTTGGTAAAATCCGTAATATAATTCCGGTGTATAATGAAATAGCGGCGAATATTTTTTGCTTTGAGATGAATTTGAATTCTGTCAATGAGTTGTGTATTGTAAAAGCAGTTTCATAAGCAAATTAATTATGCTGCACACTATTCCGACTTCAGAATATAGCCGAAATATATTTTCCCGCGCTTTTAAAACATCATTTTGATTAATTTTTTCTAAAACATGTGTGATTTATTTAGTAAACATTATGTGCCTTAGCGGCAACGAAGCAGTATAATAAGAAGTTAAAAAGCAGTTTTTTTGTGCTACACACTATGACAATGCTATTTTTCATACTAAGTTTTTAGAGAAAAAAATGCACGGAAAGATTTTTAAAGGTTAGGTTAAGGATATCACCCTAACTTTAAAAATAAATTATCAGTATAGTACAAAAATATTTCACGAAATTCGAAAATTGCTTTTTTATAGCGATATATGTCAGCTTTCAAACAAGCTATTATCTGTAACAATGCATATTAAATTCTCCACCATAAACACGTTTAATCTTTTAAACACACATATTTTTCTATTGTTGAAAATGTTTGGTTGTTTAAAGCTTTTTTATTTATGAATAGGCTACTTTATAAGATAACGTTATAAAAAAAGTCAAAAGCCTTTTATTGTTTTCATTCTAAAAAATAGTTTTTTCAATATTATGTTGATTGATAAGTTCTGATGAAATGTTTGCTTGGTAAACTTTATTTATTAAATATCAGCCACGTTATTAATGTCAAATACTGAAAGAAAGCTGTTTTCTTCCTTCTATTTTCATTAAGACAGCCTAATTTTATAAAAAAACTAATAGTGGAATTTTAGCTCCGCAATATGGTGCATCAAAATGTGACCAGGGAAACTATTCGCAGTTATATCCGCAAAAATGCAAGCTGCATTTCAGGAGCAAAATAATTTTGTAAAAACTGTTTTAGCCATATGATCTTTCAAAAATTTTCACTAAAAATCACAAAATTAGTCAGTTTTTCACAATTATTCTGCTTCTGACTTTTTGCTTGGGGGACCAAGGCAAATCAAGTTTCTGGTCAAATTTTGGTCAAAAAAAATTTTTCCAAATTTGTTTTTTATGTGGAAAAGTGTTAAAACAGCTTTTTTATCGTTTTAAGCACATAAAAATACTTAGAGTCGTTTAAACAGGATTTACAAATATTTACAAAATATGCACCCCCTCCCTCCCTCAAGTGAACAAGTGCCTATCTTGAAACCCATCAAAAAAAATTTTTTCTGATTTTAAGAAAAAAAATTTGATCTGGAACCCATCTGTTAATTTTTAACGGTTTAAATTTTCCTATGAAATCATGCCTGCAAACTTTATAAAAAAAACAATATTTCTGAAAATTGCGAAATCCTGAAGATTTTGTCCGACTTTTGTTTTTGGGTTAACTTTGCAGGCATGAAATAAAAAAATTTATACTCAAAATGTAGCCCTGTTTTTGGCTCAGTTTGAGTATATGTTTGCATATTAAGACGTTCACTATAAAACGGTAAAAACATAAGTTCTAAAATAACTTCGAAACCTACCGGGTAGCCTTTATTTGGACCAAAGGCTAATTTTCCAAAAAAGTTTTATTTGTAAATTGGCGATCTGGTATTTTTTTCGTCGGCTGGATTACGATCAAATCATTGGTATGAAAAGTAAGGGTAAAAATAAAAATCATATTAACTGAGTTGCGGAAAATCCCCATTTCTAGTCAAAGTGGCTGATGGGCATATTAACATTCACGTGGCGGTTGATTGCCGAAAAATCGTAATCACCGGTTTATCAACCGGAAAACAATCAACTGGTTGATGTGGCGGTTGATAAAATCCAGGCGTGAACAAGACTGCCCAAGACTCTAGGCTATCATAAAGATTTTACATTTGAAAATTTCTCCGTGAAATGAATTTTGTAGCTTTAATCTGCGATACGACTTTGTGATCTTATGAATTTCTCACACAATGCAGCTACTAAATTTTTAGCGAATGTTTTCTTTAGTCACATTTTGTAGACATATTGCGGAGCTGAAATTCTAGTATTGTATTTTTCATAAATACAGATTGTTTTTCAAAAAACTAGCCTTCGTTTAGTATATAAGATAGTATATATAACATTAATAGTGTGACTGATAACTTTATCAAACAAACATTTTATCGGAAATTCATTAACTTGATAGTTTCCAAACAAATAAGTGCTCAAGTTTTTAGCAATGCATATTCACTTGGTGGAGATTTTTTCTTTCTTCACCCGTGACGAGCTTGAAAGACTTAGTATTGTTGCAAGTGCTTCATGACTGTATAGAACACTACTTTGCTGAAACACCATATCGTTTGGTCGAGCACTTTTTCTGGCTTTAGCTGGAAATAAGTATTGTTGCGGTTTTGTTTAAAACTGAATTGGAGAAAATGTAAGTTTGAAAGTTTGTGAAAAACTTTAAAACACAATTATTGTTAGAACACATAGAATGACATGCTTTTTCATTTTATTGAAAAGATCCTTTTGACTTTTGCGGCTTTTTTGACTATAGGTGAAAACAACATGTGATCTTCCAACAAACATTTAGAAATCTTTTTCGTCTAGAGCTACAAAGTTGCCCTAGAGTCATAAATATTAAATAAACAAATATTCAGAAGAGCATGACGTTTTTCGACTAAAGAAAATGTTGACCTCGACTATACTTACAGCCATCAGCGCAAACCGGCTTCTAAGTGTTAAATTAAATGTTTTATCCATTTTTTCAGCGTACTCTAAAAATGGCTCTATAACCCAATTATGGCCTTTCCTGTTCCACCCAAAGGTGCGCATGTCTAAAGCAATACTTGCTTTAATATTGATGACAATACTGAATATTACGACTGGACCTGCTGAAGACCAATCCAACATAGAGCATTTAACACATATTTGCGTAATGCCGTTTGCACAGTGGTTGAATATAGGTTAGGCTTTTGGGTGCTGAAAATCAAAAATCATTTAAATGAGGGGGGGGGATAAATTCATGTAGAAGGCGCCTACTTTATTATTCGGTGCGAAAATGTCCATCCCTTGCTGAAGCACAATTAATATATGTCAAGCTTTTAGAAAGATAAGCGACAAATTACCTTGATCAATTACTTATCATCGCGCACCTTTGTCTCCAGCTGAGTGTTCCAGCACAGTATTATAGGTCTTCCATGGCAGATATCTTCTTCAGGTTTTTTTTGGAGGAGAAGCAATGCCCAGACGAGTGGGAACTTTTTTGATGACCACCTGAAATCATCGAAGGAAGGGGGACATCTTTGCTTGGAAGAGTGAGACAATATAGACAATTTTCGATAACGATGCAACCCGACCCAGTTTGTGTAGCGGCTTCCGAGGAGTCTGAATCAGAAAACTACTATGGAAAAGTAACAATATGAAAACCCTACAGACCTTTTCTTCTTTGTTCCGTCAAACGATTTCAGCAGAGATAGATTTCTCGGTGAAGTTTTGTAATTGCGTCACTTGTCACATCAACTTGAACACTGGCTGATCTTCTAAGAGGCTCTCGCTTTCCTTAAAATACATAGATAATCAGTAAAAGCAATCAGAGAATCCATAAAAAATTCAGCATAACATAAATCTAGCACATAACTTCGTTTTTCTATGCCTTCATTTTTTTGTCTGACTAATATAGTCTTCCACCTGGATGTGCTGCTTGCCTTCTTTTGCTGAGAGGATAGCTTTTGAGAGGATCTCTGGCTTCGGCATCATCTTGAGCTTGTTTTGACTGCTCTTCCTTTTCTTTCGGCCAATTTTGCTACAAAAATCTTGATGTTTCGAAATTCGCAAACATTGGAAAATACAACCACTGAGAAATTACTTACATAGACGAGTTTTTCCTGCCTTTTTTGCACTCACGATAGCATTTTTTGTTGGCGCTCATCTTGGCACTTCTTGCTTCCATCAGACCTTCGTGCTTCAGAAGTTCCTTAGAATGCTAGCTTGCTTGTTTCCGCGTTTCTGCGCTGCAGTAGCGTGTCTTGTTCGGAGCATTAGCTTGCCTGAAAACGCAAAAAAATATACTGTAATAAACGACAGACAAAAAGTGCAAAACCACGAACTTTTCACACATCTTATAGCAAAATGTAGCCTATGTATTCAGGCCCAGAAAAGTCAGAACGATTTTCGTAAAATCAGAATTGAAAACTAAGATCGTTTGAAGCACAAACTGGCATTTTCTCGAGTGAAATAGGGATTTTTGCGTTTCCATTTAATTTTGCATAAGACTATCTGAATTTGCATTTTTTGCATACGTCCTTGTACTAAAATGCAGTAAAATTACTCCTCTA